>JALIGW010000016.1:16552977-16626166 GCA_023053685.1 Diadophis punctatus similis
ATAAATGTGGGATCCAAAAACATCCTTTAACAATGAACTTCATCTGCCATCTCCTTCAGAATAAGGTGCAGCCTTTATTTTTTTTTTAATGTCTCTTCACAGTTTTTTTTTTAAAAAAAGAACACTGACAGGAATATTATCCAATACGAGACACATTAAAGCAGACTAGATTTACAGCGATCCATAATTTTCTAGCAGACGCCGACAATATTTCAGACTTGTTTGGGGCTAAAATTTCAGTTTGGATCACCAACCTTTTGAAAAAGACAGATTGACACAAGAGAAGTTAAGTTCTAATCTGCAATTTTTGCTGTGGGGAAATCGCCAATCGGTTGGTACTGCCGTTCAAAAGGTCATAAACCTTCATATTACGAGCTGTATTATTGGAAAGCAGAAAATGAGTTTTATTTTAAAAAAATAGTATATTAACAACAGTCCACATACAGAAGAATACAGTGGAACAGCTTGCCAGCGGAGGTTGTGAGAGCCCCAACACTTAGATTTAGATTTATTATTAGAGTTGGAAGGGACCTTGTAGGTCATCTAGTCCAACCCCCTGCTCAAGCAGGAGTTCCTACACCATTTGAGACAGAGAGACTGGACTGCCATCTGTCTCAAATGGTCTAGGAACTCCTGCTTGAGCAGGGGGTTCGACTAGATGACCTACAAGGTCCCTTCCAACTCATAATAAATCTAAATCTAGTGCAGAGGTCTTCAAACTTGGCAACTTTAAGACTTGTGGACTTCAACTCTATGCTGGCTGAAGAATTCTGGGAGTTGAAGTCCACAAGTCTTAAAGTTGCCAAGTTTGGGGACCCTTGATTTAGTGACTCTTCAAAGTTATAATGGTACTGAAAAATGGGAGTGATGACCGTTTTTCACAGCTACAATCTTTGCAGCATCCGCATGAACATGCTATTAAAACTCAGATGCTTGCAACTGGTTCATATTTATGACCGTCACTGTGTCCCAAGGTCATGTGATCACCCCTTGTGACCTTCTGACAAGCAAAGTCAACGGGGAAGCCAGATTCACTTAATAACCGTGTTACTAACTTAACAACTGCAGTGATTCACTTAACAACTGAGGCAAGAAGGGTTGGTAAAAAAAAGGAGCAAAACTCACTTAAGGACCGTCTTGCTTAGGAATGGAAATCTGGCAATGGGGCAAAACTCGCATAACAAATGTCTCACTGAACAACATAAATTTTGAGCTCAATTGTGGTCGTAGGTTGAGGACAACCTGCGTTTTGTTTTTAAGCAGGGTTTTAATTGTCTTTTTAAAAAATGGATTCTAAGCCGACGTCAATATTAATTAGGTTGCTTTCTGGAGCATTAACTAACAAATCAATGCAGATTTCTGACTCCAGGCATAAATGATCACACTCAGATTATCATATTTTGAACACATTATGCAAAGTCTTAGTTCAGAGGAGAAGTCTGTAATAACGGTGGCAATAAAAGGAAGAGACACCCAGCCATTGGGTGGATTGGCTCGATTACAATGACAATGAGTGCCCAAGATCTAAAGCTGAGGACCATGTGGTGAGTTTCTGTTTGCTAGATGGGTCTGCCTGAAGGGGGTAGATCTTTGTTATGTGGAATAGAGTGGCCCAGGCTATTAACAAAGGTGGGGGGGAATGAATGAGCTGGGCCCATTGAAAAAGGCAGGGGCTACTAAGAGTGAGTGTTTTTCAGCCTAAAAACATGTTTCTCCATTTTCTAATCCAGGGAAATATAAGATTCTGCCTTTTTTAATATTTCCTAAAATATTTCATTCCTCTAGGAGGAGGGTAGCTGCTAACTTCCTACAATAGGAAGGAAGGAAAGGAAGGAAGGAAGGAAGGAAGGAAGGAAGGAAGGAAGGAAGGAAGGAGGGAAGGAAGGAAGGAAGGAAGGAAGGAAGGAAGATACCAATGCAATATAAGTCAGCATTACTTTTATTGTAATAGCTGCATTAAAAGAATCTTGTAAGTCTGAATGTTCTTAGATGAGATTTATAGACACTGTGATATTAGTTTAATTGTTTACACTGAATTTTTTTTAAGGGGGAAGAGAGGTTTTTCATGTTATTTTCTTTTTTTAGTCAGTCTCAGAGTTCATTAGACTTGGAACAGGTCTAATTACAGAGCCTCTCTCTCTCTCTCTCTCTCCCTCCCTCCCTCCCTCCCTCCCTCCCTCTCTCTCTCTCTCTCTCTCTCTCTCCATCCAGCCAGCCACATATATATATGCTTTTTAATATTTTATTTCATAAATTGAAGAAAGTAATACAGTGCAAAAAACATGCTGCATTGCATGAAGAAGATACCCTTCAATTTAACAGTATCAGTCTTTAAATCTGCTTAGTGCAAATCAAAATGTTAAGGCATCTGAGGTGTACAAGAAGAACATAAAATAAAAACGGCAGTAAAATTAAACTTAAAATTGGAATTTTTTAAAACTTCTGAATAATAATAATAATAATAATAATAATAATAATAATAATAATAATAATAATAATAATAATAATAATAATAATAATAATAATAATAATAATAATCCAAGATCGAATAATAATAGTTATTGTTATTGTTGTTGTTGTTGTTATTGTTGTTGTTATTGTTGTTGTTATTGTTGTTGTTGTTGTTATTATTATTATTATTATTATTATTATTATTATTATTATTATTATTATTATTATTATTATTATTATTATTATTATTATTATTATTATTATTATTATTATTATTATTATTATTATTATTATATGTTTTGGTTTCCATTGGACCTATGTCAATGTTCTATAAACAGCTCAAAAATATTACTAAGGGGGTTATTAGTTATCTTCATCAACTTTGAAATAAGGAACAAGAATATCTTATATCAGTGAATCAATAGCAAAAGGTCTTCAAAAAGATTAAGTACATCTTCCCTGATCTACTGAGTTAAAACAAATATTTTAAAAAAGCTTATTTTCCATGTCTATTGGATTCCTCAAAGGATGGTTTAAAGAAGGTTGTTCTGCTAAGATTCTATTTTTTATCTCCTCAACATTGTTAATATGCTATAAGGATTATTTTTCAAGTATGAGAATGTGCTTTTGAATTATATTTCAAAAATGAATAATGATGCATATATGTTGCCTAGGGACATAACTGAGAAGATAATTACTCAACTCAGCAAAGAGTTACTTCAGATTGCCAATCTTGGATTGTAGAACATGTTCATTTTGTTTATAAATTGCTACTCTATTGATGAAATGGAAAGACTGATGAATATTACTCGTATAGTCAAGGTTTAATCCTTTGTTTTAAAAATCTCAATATATTAATATATGATTCAGCTTGTCAAAAAATCTTTTGGAGAACCTCAGCACTGATAAGATGAGAATAACTCTCATTAGAGGCGAAAATGGATCTTTGCCCGGAATTCTGACATTAGAAAAGAAACCGCAGTTTAAAGTTCTAAGTAAAAATATTTATTTCGGTACAAAAATAATAAATCCTCATTAATTACATCTCTGATATAAAAAGGCACGTCTTGCTTCGACAGAAGCTAGGAACAGAGCGACTGAACGGAGAAAGGAATGTACACATGCGTACTTGGAACATGTTAATCACGTGCTCAGGAATAAACCATTATATTAAATAGGGATGCTTCTCCCTACATATACATGTAACAGGCAATATAAAAATCACTGCCTGACAAGCACTAATTAAAAACAGTCAATTAAGTATTAATATCAACAATAAGACAAGTTGTTTAAAAGCTGTGACTCTTTTGCAATGCTACTACTGAGGGAAAAAAGTATATACTGTATTTATCACTATTGAGAAGCCACACAGATCTGGTGTTTATTAAGTTGTTAATTTGTATATGCTAATTAGTAGGGCTTGAACTTAAGTTGGAATATTGTAGGGCCATGATGGCGAACCTATGGCACGCGTGCCACAGGTGGCATGCGGAGCCATATCTGAGGGCACGCAAGGCTTCGCCCTGTCAGCTCCAATGTACATGCACGCACTGGCCAGCTGATTTTCGGCCTTCGGGAAGGCCGTTTTTGCCCTCCCCAGGCTTCAGGAGGCTTCCCTGAAAACTCCGGAGGGCAAAGAACAGCCCAACGGGCAAACAGGAAGTTCGGAAAAACAGACTTCCGGTTTGCCTGTTGGACCATTTTTCGCCCTCCGGAGGCTTAGTTCCAGAGTGCGAAAAATGGCCCAATGGGCAAACCGGAAGTCTGTTTTTCCGAACTTCCGGTTTGCCCGTTGGGCCATTTTTCACAATCCCCAGGCTTCAGGAGTCCGGAGGCTTCATTGAGGCCTGTGCGCATGCGCGGGGGGCAGCAGGGGGGTTGTGCACATGCATGGGGGGGCAGCAGGGGGTTGTGCGCATGCATGGGGGAGGACATGGGTGTGGTCATGCATGCACGTGCTAGTGTGCGCGCACACACCCTTTTGGCACGCGAGCCAAAAAAGGTTCACCATCACTGTTGTAGGGTATATTTGATAGGCTAATTAGTAGGAATATTTATCTTAAAACAAGATATTTTATATGGGTACAGTAAGTACTTTGCATAAATTGGCTTTAATTTGTTGAAAAGATAACAGAAGAAGAGAGTTGGAAGGGACCTTCGAGGTCTTCTAGTCTGACCCTCTGCTCAAGCAGGAAAACCTATACAATTTCAAATAAACCAACACAATCTTAGAGGTTATCATCTCCTTGTTAGACCATATAGGAGCATCTTTCCAGAGATCTGGATAGTCCTGACCCTATTAGGTCCTGGAAAACAGGCATCTGGGGTCTTTTGTAGTTATTGACGAATGATGTTATTTAGTGAGACACCATCAGTCCCAAATAACCAGGAGTATTGGTTGAGTTCAAAGAATAGAAGAAGTTATTATTGTTACCTAGTCTAAACTAAATCTGATCAACTAATAGTGAATCTAGTCAACTAAGGGTGAAAACTAAATTGACACTAGATAAGGGTCAATGGAATTAATTGGTGCTGGACTTGGGTCTTTTGTGGCAACACAATGATGCCAAACTGATGACACATTTAACTCTGCCTTTCATCTCAGCCTGCTCTTCTTCTACGGACGGCATGAAATTTTCTTTTAATAGTTATTTTTAATAGTTGCCCATCTTTTTCAGAAGATGTTGGATAACCATTTGTCTGAAGTAGTGTAGGGTTTCCTGCCTAAGCAGGGGGTTGGACTAGAAGACCTCCAAGGTCCCTTCCAACTCTTCTGTTGTTGTTGTTGTTGTTGTTGTTGTTGTTGTTGTTGTTGTTGTTGTTATTATTATTATTATTATTATTATTATTATTATTATTATTATTATTATATTTCATTTTTTATGTTATTATTTTTGTCAGATGATGGACATGTGTTTATTCCAAGCACGTTTAAACCCAGTTACTGATGATTGACCCAGTACTTCTGCTGGAAGTTGGTTCCAAGTTTTCGGCTCAATTGTGGTTGTAGGTGGTTGTGTGTCAAGGATTACCTGTGTTCATTTTCTGCTCCAGAACGCCAAAATCTGGATTTGTGTCCTGGAGGCCTGGTAAAGTTTTTTTTTAAATGGACTAAACTGTGTATGGAGGTAGAAACTTTCTACTCAGTGATCACAGCAGGAAAAGGAGCTACCTACTGTTTTCCCCAGTCCATCCTTTCTCACTGCAAGCACTATTTTTAGCCCCAGACAAGTAGATGCATCTTAGAAAAGTGACAATATTATTTTCTGGGCAGGCAGCAACTTTTCCAATCTTGCTGCAAAGCCAAAATGGAGTCACTGGTTTAGAGAGAAAACATCTCAGTAACAGAAGGAATGTACATCAGCAAGGGTGTTGGGTCAGGATTCTGATAACAAAAGTCCTTATACTTGAAACGGCTGAAATAAAGTCAATAAACAAGTCCCTAATTTGAGCAAGGATGATAAGGAGTTCTTAAAATAAAGCTGGCTCAAAATACTTATTGTTATAGGATGTGGGTGCAGATAATTTTTGTAACTTTTAATCCAGGGGTTCCCAAACCTTGGGCAGTGGCCTGTTCGGAATCTGGCCATACAAGCAGCGGGCAAGCACGTGCCTGCATGCGAAGCTCCCCTAACATGAGTGGTGGCCGCTCGCACTTATGTACAAAGCTCCTCTCACGCGAGCAGTGTGTGCCCGCTGCTCGCACAAATGGAGCTACGCACACTTACATGCACCTGCCTTACCATTCACAGGGAACTAGTTCCTCTCTGCTCCCCACCCCACCCCTCCGCTGGGCCACCAAGCCAGAAAGGTGGCGACCGCTGTTCTAAATCTATAATGAGCTGTATTTCCTGCTATAAAACTATGTGAAACTGGGGAAACTGTATATGCTTGCTTTGAAATACTTGTGCAGTTATCCCAGCCATATGGGAGGATCCACATTTAGACTAGACTAGACTAGACTGATGAATAGAATAGAATAGAATAGAATAGAATAGAATAGAATAGAATAGAATAGAATAGAATAGAATAGAATAGAATAGAATAGACTGATGAATAGAATAAAATAGAATAGAACAGAACAGAACAGAATAGACTGACATAGAATAGACTGATGAATAGAATAGAACAGAACAGAACAGAACAGAATAGAATAGAATAGAATAGAATAGACTGATGAACAGAATAGAACAGAACAGAACAGAACAGAACAGAACAGAACAGAACAGAATAGACACATAGAATAGAATAGACTGATGAATAGAATAGAATAGAACAGAACAGAACAGAACAGAACAGAACAGAACAGAACAGAATAGAATAGAATAGAATAGAATAGAACAGAGTTGGATGGGACCTTGGAGTCTTCTAGTAGTCCAACCGTCTGCTTAGGCAGGAAACCCATTTCAGAAAAATCTCTTCTTAAAAACTTCCAGAGCATTCACAACTTCTGGAGGCAGGCTGTTCCACTGATTAATTGTTCTAACTGTCAGGAAATTTCTTCTTAGTTCTAGGTTGCTTCTCTCCTTGATTTGTCCAGGCCTGAATAAACATGTGACTTAGAGACAGAATTTCGTTTCTGCCTCTTTCTCCATGCCTTACCGCACCCAGTTCCCTGCCTAACAGAGATCTTTGCATGAGTCCCTCAAAACCAGAAAAAAAATAAAAGTTGTCATTTCCCAAAGCAATATCCTGGGAGAATATTTCCCAGGCGGATTAATTTCCAAACCTGCAAACAGATACTAACATTTTCTGGAATACACTCTCTGGGATTCTCTAGGACTTCTGAATTAAGTGATTTAGTTCCATCAGGCAGTCTTAAACATGTCTTAAACTTCGAAGAAAGTCCCAAAGAATCAATGGGTTGTATTCACAAATGTGAGTGAGTATTTTTTTTGTTTGCAGATATATAGTGTATACAATGTCACAACACTAATGAAGGTTAACTTCATTCCATTTTAGAGCCAGACACTGATTGATGGTTCCAGTTAGTATTGACTTGAAATAAACTTTCTTACTGTCTTAGCTTTCTGTTCATAGCTGATTTCTAGTGCTTGACAATTACTGAAATGCACTTGGGGAATTCAATAGAGTTGGGCAGATCAGAAAAAAAATTGCACTCTGTTCTCTGTTAACGTCTGCAGAGAAAGTTTAAAATAAACTCCAAAATAGCATCGCTAAAAATTAGACATTCTCTAACATCCCGAGAATAAGGTAGGAAATATTAGAAGTTAGAACTGTCAGCGGAATAACTTGCTTCCAGAAGTTTGTGTATGCTCCAACACTGGAGGTTTTTAAGAAGAGATTGGACAACCATTTGTCTGAAATGTCATAGGGTTTTCCTGCTTGAGCAGGGGGTTGGACTAGTTGACCTCCAAGGTGCCTTGCAACTCTGTTATTCTGTTATTCCATTATTCTTTTTCAGGGTAATCACACTTCTGAGAATCTTCAAGGAATGGTATTATTACTAATGCAGACAACCAAATGGGCTGAATTTATATTTTTCTTTACGTTTAGTGTCTTCCAGCTCTGTTGGCTTCAATCCTTATATCCTTTGCCCAAAACCATATTTTGCAGTGTGGGATCAGGTTTTGAGATGCTCAGCCAAGGTGGAGATTTTTCAAATGAATGGAAGACCTTCTATGAATCCTTTGTGAGTTTTTACAATGTGTATGTGGATACATCACCATAAAGATGGTCCAAATTGTCTTCACATCTATGATACAGCAGAAAGGAATGATGTCAAACAATATAACTTTGTAAGGCACAGAGAGAAGTTTTAGAAAGATGTCTTTTTTCTTTCTGTATTTATATATCTAGA
The DNA here is from genome assembly GCA_023053685.1 of Diadophis punctatus similis. Classification (NCBI taxonomy): domain Eukaryota; kingdom Metazoa; phylum Chordata; class Lepidosauria; order Squamata; family Dipsadidae; genus Diadophis; species Diadophis punctatus. Next base: position 16,561,250 of record JALIGW010000016.1, read on the forward strand.
ATATCATTAAATATGAAAATATACAGTAACAAATAAGCTTGATTTATGTATAGATACCTATATAAGTATATATATATGCATACACCTTCTTTTTACATGTTGTTTTTGTATGTTTTTTCCTTTTTCCCTTTTGTTTATGTATTATGTCTTTTTGTATTTTTGTATATTTTAAAACAACTCAATAAAACTATTTTTTTTAAAAAGAAAGATGTCTTAATTTAACTTTCTAACTTAGTCTAATTTGAACAAAATAGCTTTATCTACTGTATATGCCAAATTCAACGAAGGAAGGAAGGAAGGAAGGAAGGAAGGAAGGAAGGAAGGAAGGAAAGAAGGAAGGAAGGAAGGAAGGAAGGAAAGAAGGAAGGAAGGACGATTTAGACCATATCTCACATTCAGAATCTCTCATCAGTCACTTAGTCTTTTAAGCTTTCATCATCATATGATGAGCCGAGGTGGTGCAGTAGTTAGAGTGCAGTACTGCAGGCTACTTTAGCTGATTGTGCTCAGCAGTTCAGCTGTTCAAATCTCACCGGCTCAGGGTTGACTCAGCCTTCCATCCTTCCGAGGTAGGTAAAATGAGGACCCAGATTGTTGGGGGCAAGGTAAATATACATTGCTTAATGGTGTAAACCGCTTAGAGAGTGCTTGCACTATGAGACAGTGTATAAGAATCACTAATATTTATCCCAATCATGTTGTCATTCTTTTTTCTGTGTGTATAAATGGAATAAATGGATATATGGATAAACATACTGTATATATCTGCATCAGATACATTTCCAAAGAAAAGCTCACCAAACAACTACCATATGTGTCTAAGGCAGGGGTGGGTTCTAACTTTTCTCGCCGCTGGTTTGCTTCCTCCCGCGCCATGCGAGCGGGAGTGTGCACATGCACACGCAGTGCCAAAAACCAAGTTTCTGCACATGTGGAGAAGCAAAGAACAAAAACAAGATGGCGGTGCCTACGGTGCCACTAAGAGAGCCAGTTCAGGGCCGTGGCCAACTGGTGATCGCTTCTGGTTCGGCGAGCGGGAGGAAATTCCCACTACTGGTTCTATAGAACCGGTCCAAACCGGGAGCAACCCACCTCTGGTCTAAGGAGATTCTCAATCTTCCAGGTCATGGTTGTCTCAAATGTGCTTTTTTTTCAAGGGCCAACTTGATTTTCTTGGTTTTTTTCTTTGAAAATGTTTCACTTCTCATCCAAGAAGCTTTTTCAGTTCAGTTTTCAGTTTCAGTGTTCAGTGAAGATTGGTGTCAGGCTACAAAAACTAAAAAAAAAAAAAAAGACATGTTGAGGTTCTTCTAAACAATTACCTTCATTGTTTCCCACTTATAGACAGAAATCTTGCCAAACTAAAATCGACTACTTGCACTATTAAACATATACTCCAAGAACTATTAGGGTGGAGCTGTTTTCACTCTCTTTCTCCCACATAAACTTCACTGCGCTCCTCTGGTATACCCTCCCTCCCTCCTGGGAATCCAGGCTACATTCCACCACAGTGAGGATCTCTTATCATCATCTTTTAGTGACTCCATAATTCCTTGATGGGGTGGAGTCTGGGCAACTGAATGAGTGTTTACTGGCCGGATGCCCTTCCTGTCACCAATGCGGAGTTATATTCAGCAGATATATTCTCATCTTGCCCAGAGAGAGAAATATCTGCCTGTACCTAGGATTGAACTCACAGCCTCCTGATTGTGAGGCGAGAGCTCCACCTCTAGGCCACCGCACCACTCAGTGAGGATCTCTTATCTTGGGACTAAATTGCAGGACAATAATATACTGATGTTTGCATGTCATTAACTAGGAGATACATTTTTATTTATTTTATTTATTTATTTATTTTTGTCAAGTACATGTTGGTAATAGATCTTTGACAGAGTGAGGGTCGTCTGTAAGGTCTTGACTGTTCAGCTTGTATTTAATGTTCTGATTTTTTTTGCCAATGTGTAGGACAGAGCATTTATTGGTTGAGATTTGGAGTTGCCAGATGTTTGACCATTCTGACACAAAGTCAAGGTCTTTTTGGAGGATAGCAGTGTTGTCGGTGGTGTTGAAGAGTTTTACATCATCGGCGAAGAGAACGCAGTCGCTTGTAATGTGATCACAAAGGTCATTTATATAGAGTATGAAGAGTGTGGGTCCTAGTACGCTGCCTTGGGGTACACCGCTGTTAACAGGAACGGGATTTGATATACATAGAGTATACCAATACATGTTTAGGAAGCAGGGTTTTTTTTAATTGCATGTTTACTGTTTTGATGTAATGCTATTAATTTAATCCTCTTACCCTTTATCTTACAAATTGCAATTCCAAGTATGTCCTTATTGAAAGTCATTGTGTGGGGGATGGGAAGTCTGTTCCTTTTTGAAGCCTTGGCAGCTTCGCACAGAGAGCTGTGGAATCAGACAATAGCCCCATCAGCTCTGTAAAAAAAAAAAAAAAACAATCTTTATGTAAGCTTTAGTGAAGCATACAATCCCTCAATTGCTGGAGTATAGATGCTAATGACAGGCATTCATTGTGTCAGTTTTACAATCAACAGATGACTGTTGATCAGTCACTCCATCAGAGTGACAATTGTGGGATCAAATGATGACACAATCAACTTTCAGTTAATCCGATGTTAGTCCATTGCATGTTTAAGGGATGGTCGAAACAGGAGCTGGTGAGTCAGACAAATGTTGAAAAGGGATACCCTTACACATAACCTGGTTGATAATATGATACACCTTGGAGAGCCTTTTTTTTTGTTGGTCAGTAAATTTCATGGCACCTAATTGAATCCTCCACCTTTCACAATGGTGCAAAAAAGTAAGGTTCTACATTTAGGCAAGCAAAACAAAATGCACAGGTACAGTATATGTGGTACCTTGCTCATTAGTAGTAACTGTGAGAGGGATCTTGGAGCCCTAGTGGACAATCACTTAAATATGAGCTAGCAGTGTGTTACAGCTGCCAAAAAAGCCAACACAGTTCTATTCTAGGCTGCATAAACAGAGGGATGGAATCAAGATCACGTGAAGTGTTAATACCACTTTATAATGCCTTGGTAAGGCCACACTTGGAATACTGCATCCAGTTTTGGTCACCACGATGTAAAAAGGATGTTGAGACTAGAAAGAGTGCAGAGAAGAGCAACAAAAATGATTAGGGGACTGGAGGCTAAAACATATAAAGAACGGTTGCTGAAATTGGGTATATCTAGTTTAATGAAAAGAAGGACTAGGGGTGACATGATAGCAGTGTTCCAATATCTCAGGGACTGCCACGAAGAAGAGAGAGTCAAGCTATTCTCCAAAGCACCTGAGGACAGGACAAGAAGCAATGGATGGAAACTAATCAAAGAGAGAAGCAACCTAGATCTAAAGAGAAATTTCCTGATAGTTAGAACAATTATCCAGTGGAACAACATGCCTCTAGATGTTGTGAATTCTCCAACACTGGAAGTTTTTAAGAAGTGATTGGACAACCATTTCCCTGAAATGGTATAGGGTTTCCTGCATGAGCAGGGGGTTGGACTAGAGGACCTCCAAGGTCCCTTCCAACTCTGTTATTCTATTCTATTCTATTCTATTCTATTCTATTCTATTCTATTCTATTCTATTCTATTCTATTCTATTCTATTCTACATGGTATTAAATATTAAATATTCACAAATGAAGGTGAATATACTTATGCCAGGATAAGGTTTTGTCTTCCGAACTTTCAGACTCATGCTGGACCCCATCCTCGGGGAAATTCTCTCTAGCAGAGTGTGTGCTGTTATGTGAATGGTATTCAAAGTGCCTGTTGTAGTTGGCTTTTTAGATGTTGATTGGGGTGTGTTAAAAGCCAGCCGTCAACACACCCCAATCAACATCTAAAATAACCACATACAACAGGTGCTATAAATACCACACAGAGAACAGCACACACTCTGCTAGAGAGGATTTCCCTGAAGACGAGCTCCAACACAAGTCCAAAAGCTTGGAGGACAAAACTTCTGGTCCCGTTGACTGACCCAGATTAACCAAATATTGTTCGTTGTACAAATCCAGTACAATTCCTTTTGTTTCCATCAATGCCAATGATGTAAAATGGTTTCCTTCTTGCTGGAGGAAAAAAATGAGTTTTTGACTGTTAAATTATTCATGACGAGATGAAGACTTCCCAGAACAATATTTCATTACTGGTCAATCTTCACTGGAAAAAATGTATGATTTGAAACAACGGTGCTTTTTTTTCAAGAGGCAACTGGACTTTCATGGTTTTTTTAAAAAAATGTTTCGCTTCCCATCAAGAAGCTTCTTCAGCTCTGACTGGATGATGGGGAATGGAAGAATTTATATTCCTTGGAAACAGCTGGTCATTGGCATTCTTTTAGAGAGTCTATGAAGCCACTTGGAGGTTTATATGTGTCCTAATGCAAATGGGTTTCAAAAAAATTCAAATTCAAAAAAATTCAAAAAAAAAAAAAGATGGCGGCGCCCACGGACCGGCACCAACCGAACCAGTTCCGTGACATCATCGTGACATCACCAGCAGGTCACTACCTGTTCTGGCGAACCAATCTGAACTGGAAAGAACCCACCTCTGGTTGAGGGTTGTGGCCTGCATTCCTGGCATTCCTCCTGACTGTTTGAGTTTTCGTTATGCTTCTATGTGCTTATCTTGTCTTGCTGGAATTAGCTTCTGCGACTCATTATCTTGTCCTGCTGGAGTGATTGATTTGCAGTCATTCTGCTTACAGTATTTGGACTGGAGTATCTGCAGGCAGAAGCTGCTGCAGGTTTGTGGGAGAGCTTTTCTCCAGGCCGGAGAGTAAACGGGACGTTGGGGGCAAAGTTGATGCCAATAAAGGGACTCATACCAGTTCTCTGGCTGTGTTGCCTTCGTGCCATGCCCTCATCACACTTCCCATCTCCCAAAAAAATTCCCACATGCCATTACAAGGAAGGACAATTTGGCAATGGTTTCAAATTGCTTTCTCAGATCCTTGTCTGCATTTTTCTTGCAAAGCATCTGTTTGTCTTCTACAGATTGGAGTGAAGAGTGAAGGAAGGTGGGAGGCATAATTCCCTTTCATTTCAGTCTTGAATATGTGTTGCAGCAGTGAGCGAAGGACATTTCTGCTGACTGTGCTTCTGAATCTGATTATCATGCCAGCCTCGTCACATTAATGTTCCACATGCACTTCTGCAAATCTGTGATGCCACAAAAGGGCATTTCAACTTTTCTCATTGGAATCATCCAATACTTAAGATTTTATTCCCTTCAGAACAAAAATCTGTACAGCTGCCTAGCTGGCTTTATCTGTACAGCACAGATTAAAAAAAAAGTCCATAAGATTGAAAAATGCTCATCTTTGAGGAAGCTGAAACTTTCACAGAATTTTGTCTAAAAATTGATTTACCTCAATGTGCTCTTGACAGTATATTCCATGTGAGCATTATTGTTTTGTTTGACCCAGATTTAGTTGCTGCTTCTGAAGCTCCACAGTAAGTTCCAGAAAAGTTATCTCTGTTTCTAAAAAAAAAAGCAAGCATTCTTCACGATAAGTAGACAAAAATGGCGAAATTGGTATTTATTAATTTTATATGACATTGAGAATGATGAGATTTAATAATTTGGTCTAGTGAATTAGTGGATCAGATTAAACAATATGGAATTGTCTTTGGTTACCTGTTCCAGGTAGACCAGACAGAACTTGGTGTACAATCAATTCTATTCTATTTATTTATTTGTGAGATTTATATACCGCCTCACAGTGCAAGCACTCTCTAAGCGGTTTACACCAGTAAGCAATGTATATTTATATTGCCCCCAACAATCTGGGTCCTCATTTTACCTACCTCGGAAGGATGCAAGGCTGAGTCAACCTTCAGCCGGTGAGATTTGAACCGCTGACCTGCGGATCACAGTCAGCTGAAGTGGCCTGCAGTACCCCACTCTAACCGCTTAAAACAGTCTTAAATCACCTTTAAAAGCTATTAGACATAAATATAAGCACCACTGAGATGGTAGATCTGTGCAAAATGCTTATTTGTCCAAGATCCAAGAAAAACTTATTTGTCCAAGAATATTGGATCTATAAGCTAAATACTCTACAGGTAAGAGCATATACATATATTCACTCTATAGATTAAAAACTCTACAAACCTTTGTCCCAAATGTGCTTTTTCAGGAGGCAACTGGACTTTCCTGTTTTTTCTTTGAAGACATTTCGCTTCTCATCCAAGAAGCCTCTTCAACTCTGACAGGATAGTGGGGAATGGAAGGATTTATATTAATTAAATAATTAATATAATTAATTATTATAATTATTATATAATTAATATAATATAAGTCCAGTTTCCTTTTGGCCAAAGCACCTTTGGGACATGCCAAAATGTTATTTAATAAAAAGGTTTATTCTGGGGTTTTATTTTACCTCTGGACTTGATTCAAGATATTCTACTCTTTATGCTTTTAGTATTACTATTATTTTAAATAACATTCCTCCCTTCCAGAATGCCTATTCCCCCCCCCCAAAGGTCTAATTGAGGTGAGTTTAATCAGCTCAGCTCAGCTTCTTATCACATAATTTGTTTTAAATAGAATTTTTGTGCAAATTAGGATTCTGAACAGACACAGCAAGGATTCTGACTTGCTTCTCAGTTTCAAATATTTAATTTGCTATTATGTTCAGTTGGTATACCTTGGACAGGTAGCCCCGAATCCTTTGTGCTAGGATAGGGATTTGAGAAAGACATTCTTGACTTTTTCTAGGCATTTGAACAGAAACAAGCAAACATAAAAATGATCTGATAAAGATCGAAGTCCAGCCACGGCCATGGAAACTGAATAGGAAACTTGGGACCAGAGTCTCTTTCATCTGAATCTTTCTCAGGTGTATATTCCTTGATCCCTAAAAAGAAGACAAGATGCATTTATTTATCCATTTATAACAAATAATTCAAGGCAGCAAACCAGCGGTGGGTTGCTTCCTTACTGGTGCCGGTGCGCTGCGCGCGCATCTCCATGTTTCAGGCATGCACAATTTTGCTTCTGCGCATGCGCGGAAGCAAAGTTGCGCCAAAATCTTGCGAAGGGACGCACGAGAGAGAGAGATTTTGGCACGATTTTGCTTCCGCGCATGCGCAGAAGCAAAATCGTCCAAAAATCCACAGAAAAAGATGGCGACGTGCGCGACGGACCGGCAGAGAGGGCTCTGGAGTGGTCGGGCGCAAATTGCGCAATCGGCCGCTCCCTACCGGAGCTGTGCATCAGACAGCTCCGGCAGGAACCCACCTCTGCAGCAAACATACCTAATATTTCTTCTTCCTCGACAATGGGTTGCTCCCGATTTGCCCCGGTTCTGTGAACCGGTAGCGGCGGCAGTGGGAGGCTCCGCCCACCCATCCGGGATGCTTCTGCGAATGTGTAGAAGTCTTGCATGTGCGCGAGCGCGAACCAGTAGCAACAGCATTTAGAACCCACTACTGTTCTTCCTCCTACTTTCCCCCACAGCAACCACCTTACGAGGTGAGTTGGGCAGAGAAAGAGTGACTGCCCCAAGGTCACCCACCTGGCTTTCACGGCTCTAGTGGAACTAGAATTCATGGTCACCCACTCCTACTTATAAGATGGCCAAGGGTCATGCTTTGATGTGCAGTACAGTTTTTCATTGGTCAGCTCTCTCCTAGACTTCCTAGTCTTGAATTGAAATCTCAAAGAGGTCAACATAGCTTGTGAGTCTCCATGACAGGAACAAAGGTGAACTGGCTGAATCCCACTCTGAACTGCCTGTATTCAAGCTTGATCAAAGTAGAACAAAGGGAAACTCTGTCTTTCCTCTGATTTGGGCATTTGAAAACTTCAAACAGAAATCTGCTTTCACGGAACAGTTGAGAAGTTATTCCAAAGTACTTAGGCCTCACTGTAGTCCTATATTTTGATCCTTTTGCATTCCGAAGGCAAACAGGCTTTGATTAGCTTTCATAATTGGAAGCAGAAATTGCACATCTTTCGGATCAATATGGCAAGCAGTGTATAAATCCATAGAAAAAGCTCGACATTTTATTGGATAACCTTGCAATAATCACTTCTTGTGATTTCGAAATTATACTTCTCGTGATATCTGGCTTTGTGCAGCCACATTGCACCGCTGGCTCACGTTCCATTTGCAATCAATCGCTTCTCCAAGACCCTTTTCCCAAAGTATCATCATCCAGCCAGGCATTTCTGAACTTATAAGTAAGCATTTGATTTGGCGTTTTTTTCTGTATCCTAAGTGAAGGAATTTGCATTTATCTCTGCTAAGTGTTATTTTATTTATTTTATTTTAATTATGAGCCATGGTGGCACAATGGGTTAGAGTGCAGCACTGCAGGCTACTTCTCCTGACTGCCAGCTGCCTGCGATTTGGCAGTTCGAATCTCACCAGGCTCAAGGTTGACTCAGCCTTCCATCCTTCTGAGGTGGGTAAAATGAGGACCCAAATCATTGGGGGCAATATGCTGACTCTGTAAACCGCTTAGAGAGGGTTATAAAAGCACTGTAAAGTGGTATATATGTCTAAGTGCTGTTGTTATTTAAAACATTTATATTGCCGCTTATTCACACATGGTGACTCAAGGTGGCTTACACGAATATAAAAACAGCATATATAAAAAATAAAACAAATAGAAGAAAGTAATCAAATAATAAATTAATAAAATAATATAATTGGGAGCCGAGGTGGTGCAGTGGTTAGAGTGCAGCACTGCAGGCTACTTCAGCTGACTGCTCAGATCTCACTGGCTCAAGGTTTATTCAGCCTTCCATCCTTCCGAGGTGGGTAAAATGAGGACCCAGATTGTTGGGGGCAATAGGCTGACAGGGGTGAAATTCAAAAATTTTCCCTACCAGTTCTATGGGCGTGGCTTGGTGTACATGGTGGGCATTGCTTGGTGGGCATGGCAGGGTAAGGATACTGCAAAATCCCCATACCTTCCCCACTCCTGGGGGAAGTATATTGCAAAATCTCCATTCCCACCCCACTCTGGGGCCAACCAGAGGTGGTATTTGTTGGTTCTCCAAACTACTCAAAATTTCTGCTACCGGTTCTCCAGAACCTGTCAGAATCTGATGAATTTCACCCCTGGCTGACTCTCCGCTTAGAGAGAGCTGTGAAAGCACTAAGAAGCGATATATAAGTCTAAGTGCTATTGCTATTGCTATAATAGTAGACAACACATCACACAAGCCATTTAATGGGTTCCATCCCGCTCTGAGTTCCTTCTGGGTTCAAATTTTAGTCCTTGACTCACAACCATTCGTTTAGTCAAAGTTATAATGACATTGGAAAAAGTGCCTTGTGACCATTTTTCACACAGCAACCCTGTGGTCATGTGATCAAAATTCAGACGCTTGGCAACTGATTCATATTTAAGACGGTTGTGATGTCTAGGGGTCCTGGAGTCACCTTTTGAGTCCTTCTTCCAAGCAAATTTATATTAATAAATTTATATTAATATGTATTAATATTTATTTATATTAATATTGATTGTTTCCTGATTGCTTATTTGTATCCTAGGACAATCATTAAGTGTTTTTTACCTCATGATTTTTGACAAATGTATCTTTTCTGTTATGTACACTGAGAGCTTATGCACCGAAGACAAATTCCTTGTGTGTCCAATCACACTTGGCCAATAAAGAATTCTATTCTATTCTATTCTATTCTATTCTATTCTATTCTATTCTATTCTATTCTATTCTATTCTATTCTATTCTATTCTATTCAAATTGAATGAGGAAGCCAGATTCACTTCACAACCATGTTACTAACTTTTCAACTGCACGGATTCACTGAACAACTACGGGAAGAAAGTAAAATGGGGCTCACTTAACGACTGTCTTGCTTAGCAATAGAAATTTTGGGTTCAGTTGTGGTCGTAAGTCAAGAATTACCTGTATTCCGTTATGGTTGGTCCATTTCTCTCATTTACCGAGATCCTTTTGAAATGTATTCCTCTTTTTAAGGGCATTTAACTATCCTCCACAGTTTTGAAACACCTGCAAAACTGGCAATTTCTCTGTTTGTCCTGGTTCCCTGGCTGTTGTGTAGCTCCTCTGTTTCAGTGCTTCTATCATTCCTCTGAAAATAAAATTAAAATTAAAGTAATCTTTACATCTCTGTTCTGTGGAAGTGGAGCGTTTATTTTTGTACCCAATAAAAGGAATAAAAACGTTTTTTCCTCCTTAGTTGCTTTTATTTAATTGCATTCCAATGTGTATGTTTTTTGTTCTCAGGCTAGTATCATGCAATGCCAACCATTTCTCTGGAGTCCTTAACAACCTAGGATTGGATGTTAGCTTGCAGACATTTCATTACCCAATTGGGTAACACCATCAGTGCTATTGAGTGTGGGGTTTGCTCCAATGGTGAGTTCCGGATCGCTTTGCTGCCAGCTCACTCACTCCCAGGAGTCCCCACATGACCCATTTTGGATGCAGGTAAGTGCAGGGCGTGCACGGAAGCTTGGGGAGGGCGAAAAATGGGCCTATTACCAGAAGTTTGGGAAGGCTGGAAAGGGCCTGTTTCCGGCCTCCAGAGGGCCTCTGGAGCCTTGGGAGGGCATTTTTGCCCTCCCGGAGGCTCAAGAAAAGACTCTGGAGCCCGGGGAGGGCAAAAACACTCCCTCCCACCATGGTGCAGGAGGCCAACTAGGCCATGCCCACCATGGCCTCACCCATCCAGTAACTGGGCAGAAAACCCCTTGCTAAAATTTTTGAAGCCCACCCCTGCTGTTGATGGCTTATATGTCAGAGTGCCCATTTTTGCTTCTGATTTAGCCAACTGATGGGCCTATTATGCCTTGTTATGCCAATGCTACATTTCTTTAGTTCTGCTCTCTAATCAAGAGTCTCTATCCACAAACAAGTTCTTGTTCAATTTCAAGAGTGAGTCAACCCTACCTGCAGCTGGATGTCGGAGAAAATATAGTTCCTGGTGGGAAATAGCATTGTCAATCAGTCTCCCATAACTCAGTGTCACACTGAGAATACTCTAATCAGTATCCTGGGGGTTCCTAAAATAGTCCTTTGTTCAATCTTTTTCACAGCAGGATGTCCCCCTATAAACAAGTAGACTAGAATATTATCCATGCAGTTGAAAGAGTTTTCTATTTTCCTTGAGAACCAGGTCATAATTTGAGATATTCCAAGGAACTCAGAGCAGCGTGATAATCTGATTTCCAACACCTTTAATGTTCTCCTCCTCCTCCTCCTCCTTCTCCTCCTCCTCCTCCTCCTCCTCCTCCTCCTCCTCCTCCTCCTCCTCCTCCTCCTCCTCCTTTGTCTCCTCCTTTGCAGATAAATCAATGTTTGTGAAATCAACTCATGTCCTCTATTCATTTCCAGGGCACTGATGGTGACTTCGCTGCCACTGTGTGAAATCCCCCAGGGCTGACCTAGAAACCGTGATCTGTAAATGGCTCTGAGATAATTTAATCTTCGTGCTGTGTTAGTTTGGAGCAGGTAGCATCAGGTGAGAAAGTTGATTGATTGGGAAGTTGCCTCGTTGTATTCCCTTTATATAATGCAGTTACTTAGCATGCAGTTAAAGACAAAGACAAATTGGCAAGACCAAGCAAGGGACAAAAGGTGCTTTTTTCCCAACTCGGCAGCTTTAAGACGAATGGACTTCAACTCCCAGAATTGCCCACCCAGTGTGCTGGCTGGGGAGTTCTGGGAGTTGAAATCCATACATCTTAAAGTTGACATGTTGGAAACAGTCAACCACTGTTGTACTACTGTTCAGTAGTGTCAAAAGTTGACACTACTGAAACAGTTCACCCACTGGAGGGTTTCTACTCTTAGTAATTATCTTGTATTTTGTATTTGTATTTGTTTATTTGTCAAGCATATATGATTATAAGCAAAGTATAAACAGTAAAACATGATTGAATATATATATATATAATATTACAAGCATGAATAAGAGTAAAAGAGGTATGAATATATGGGTACATTAGGACAGGAACGGTAGGCACGATTGTGCGCTTATGCACGCCCCTTACCGACCTCTTAGGTTAAGTGGCTCAATTTAAATGTTACATTTTAAAGCTGGCAGTGAAAATGGTTTCTACTGAATTGAGTTGGTTCTAAACTAAGTCCTTGTATTTCAGTGGATTTTTTTTTCATTAGACTTCTTTTTATCCTGCCTTTATTATTTTTATAAGTGACTCAAAGCAGTCAACATGTCTAATAGTCCTTCCTTTTCCTATTTTCCCACAACAACAACAACAAGCCTGTGAGGTGGGTTGAGCTTAATGTCTGGCCCTAAGTCACCCAACCAGCTTTCAAGCGTATGGTGGGACTAGAACTCACCATCTCCTGGTGATTGGCCCACAGTCATCCAACCAGCTTTCATGACTATGGTGGGACTAAAACCCACCATCTCCTGGTGATTTGTCCACAGTCACCCAACCAGCTTTCAAGCCTTTGGTGGGATTAGAACTCACAGTCTTCTGGTTTCTAGGCCAATACCTTAGCCACTACACCTTAACCATTTAACCACTACACCAAACTGGCTCTACAATATGTACTGATAATACATAAATTATTCATAGGCTAACCTATCCCAGATTAGGCAGAAATCTGTTTTACTTTTCCATGTTTTCATAATGAAAAAGAAGTACTTGCTTTGTTCAACATATTGTAATGCTTTGCCGCTGGATGGTCATGTAAAAAAAATAAAATTTGGAAAAAGGATAGTGAATGCGATCAAGTATTTTTACTATCTGCAAAGAAATGCAGAACACGGCCATTTCTTTTTCGTTACATTAAAGGAAAACACTTCTGTGAACAAGCTTCCTATTTTATCTGTATTGCTGTACAGGCTATATACACGGTTATATAGGAACTGCCAAAAATAAATTTGAGAATAAGCAGACTAGAGAAATCTGGGGTTTCCACTGTTTCTGCGCTCTGCTGTTCACACCCCTTTCCATTCGAAAAGCTTGTGTAATCGGTGTTAAAAGGCATATGGTCCTTCATTGAGCTTTCAAGACATGCATGCATTCATAGAACAAGGATGATTTATAACCTGACATACATAGAATGGTATCCAAAATTGATATTCAATAGATTGCCACACTAGGGCCTTAGCAGAAAACCTGGAGCAAATTTTCTTCATTATAGCCACACATTCCCAGCAAAGACGACTGTTGCAAATTTTTGATAACTTAAATGGGGAAAATACTAGCTGAACGAGCTCTTATTAAAATCTCTTCTTGAGTTTTACATGGAAAATTACTTTAGGAACATTTAACCAAATCCATATCCTTTCTGAGGTCATTCTTTCCAAATTTATCCCCTATGAACATCACCCAGCCTTTTATCTAAGACTATAATTCTATTAAAGAATTTGCCCAGTCCTGTTTTTTGATGCACTTCCAGAAGTGAAGGCCCAAAACTTGTTTATCTCCTCAGTAAACTATGATCCCTTAAAAGCATTCTTACCACATGGGGGCTCTGAAAATAAAAATAAAAACTTAAAGCATCTGTAATGTCTCACCGTTAAACATTTATTACATTTCATTTTTCCATGCAATTATACTTTAATGAAAACATTTCCATCCTGAGCCTGAATGCCCCTTAATACATCTTTGGTTTGTCATTTTTTTTATCATAATAAATAAATAAAAACCAAGGGAAGGCAATGAGGATTAAGTATATTTATAGGCATAAACCAAATTAAGCATCACATTTCGGTACATGGAATTAGATTTGATAACAACCACATTTAATTTGTCAGAGTACCATGATAAATTGTTCAGATCAGTTGATATTTCAATCACTGACCCTGACTATACCCAAAATGGTTTTATAATAATTTCCCTTTGCTTGTAAGAAAACTAATAACCTTCCTATTTCCACTGATTTATGCAAAATATTGGTAGTATGATCTTCTTTGCCTTTTGATACAACCAAGTAAAGTCTGGAATTCGTTTCTCCATTTTGCTAATGTCTAAAAATTTACAGTGGAACGTTTAAAAGTAATCATAAGATGTCTTATGATTCTTTATTCTCCAAATAAAAAGGTCTTATGTTCTTTATTCTCCAAAGAGAAATGTCAACTCATTTCAAAGCAAACTCGCCTTAACACTGTTAATATAAGCTTTACCAATTTTTTTCTGGTGAATTTCTTCATGAACCTGTATATTCTACCTGCACTAAGGCATTGTTATATTATTTTTGCAGTATTATTCTGGGTTTTCAATTATTATTTTTTTAAAAATGATTGTAGCATCTTTATGTGTCTTATTGACAATCTGAAAGTAACCTGAAAGTAATTTACTGATATTAATGTATTATAATTACCATACAATTTTTTTTTGGTCAATCAGACCAGGAAATGACCTTGACAAATTTCTGCAGTTTTCCTGCCATGAATTCAGAAGTGGGTTGCCATTGTCCACTTCCTAAAGCTGAGAGAGAATTATTGGTCCAGGGTCACCCAGTTAGCTTTGTACCTAAGGCAAGACTATTAAAAACTACGACTGCCAAACAAACCATGTGACTTACTGTTAAGTCCTCGGACTTACGATGCCACCACAATACTCCAGCCAGCTGCAGGTCGAAGCCTGATTGGCTAAGACGCAAGCAGCTGGCTAGCGGGAAATTGGGGCATCCTGATTGGTTGCCAGTTTGACAGCTCGACTATAAAAGGAGCTGTCAAACGCCGAATTGCTGTTCTATTCTGTTCACTCATGTTGCCTGTGGTGCTGAAGTTAGTAATAAAGCGTTCCTGTTCAGATTTTCGTCTTGCCTCCATTCCTGTCAGCCTCCTATCTAACACTTACCATGTGACCCTTGTTTTGGGTGGGAAAAACTTTCTATTTTTCCTATGTCCTTCCCAACATGGCTGATTTCCTGTCCTCATCCCCCTCTTCCTTTTGCAACATTTATTTATTTATTTATTTATTTATTTATTTATTTATTTATTTATTTATTTATTTATTTATTTATTTATTTATTTATTTATTTGTTTGTTTGTTTGTTTGTTTGTTTGTTTATTTGTTTATTTGTTTATTTGTTTGTTTATTTATTTGGTAGTTTTTCTATGCCGCCCTACTCCCTCAGGACTCAGGGCGGCGTACAACATTTTATAAAAAATCCAAACAAATCGTTTAAAAAGACAGTTTAAAAACAATTTAAAAAACATATAAACATCATACATACGTGAGGGAGACATCAGATATAAAGTCGTCTCAAAACCCGGCCTGCCGGAAGAGCCATGTTTTAATGGCTTTTCGGAAGGCCAGCAAGGTGGGGATGGTTCGGATCTCTGGGGGAAGTTGGCTCCAGAGAGCAGGGGCCCCTACAGAGAAGGTCCTCCCCCTCGGCATGTCAATATCAAAGAAACAATGAGTACCAGGACAGCTTTTTCACATCAAAATGTGTTGTACCAAATTCAATGAATTGTGAAGCAGTTGATTGCCAAGATATTGCTGTACTCTCTTTTCTGAGCCATTGAGCAGAAGTAGTTGGGCTTAAAATGCACCCAGCATCATTATGAGCCAATGGCTTCCTCTCCCATAGAGTTAGACAGGGAGAAATCTTATAGAATATTTTCCCAACAGACATGAGTACATCTGGCTTATTTTTTTTTTTTTAACTTGACCTTTTTTTTTGTTGGCTTTTCCCCCTATGCCGCATTTGGTCCATTCTGTTCAATTGTCCAAAAGTGATCATGCTGGTGGCCAGAGAGGCAAATATTCAAGTTTTCTTTCCCTAATCTCTTTCCAAGATTTTGTTTGATGAGCAAAAATAAAAAAGACACTCATGTTTAACTTGGAATGCTCTAGGAGAGTTTCTTTTTTATATAATTAAAATTCTTTTCCATCATTAAAACTCAGCAGGACCTGAGCTACTGCTGTGAAATAAATGAGTTTTGGATTGATTGAGTCTTGTTTCTTAAGGGTGAAGAGCATCCTAGAGAGGTTTTATAGAATAGAAATTGAGGGAACACTCAATTCTTAGCTTTTGGGCTTGGCCTACGCAATTAATGTTGCTAAGCAAGATGATCTCACGCTTGCATCTAAGAAGTGCTCAGATCAAGAGTTTTCATTAAAGTTGCCTAGGAATAAACAAGTCGTCAAAGTTCTCACACAACAGCCAGAAAGAAGCTACTTCAGGCCATGTCTTGATTTGCCAATTTCGCACTCCAGTTCCTGGTATTTTAATTTAATTCTTCTATAGACAGGTTTCAAAAGAGTGAGGCTAGGAATGAATGGATTTCTTTGTTATCCTTTGAGCAACAAGTAAACCTGTTGATGATGTTGTTCTTTTCCATCAGTTTGCCTTCTGGAGTTGTTAAAAATCCACAAATCAAAACTGTCTTTTTTTAATGCATTGCATAGAAAGTAGAATCACGACTCAGAGAACCAAAAGTTTGGATGTTTTGGAATGATATAGGAAATTTGAGTCCATCCCCAATTCACTGATACCTAATTGTGTATCTTCGGCAAAGTTGGGGGAAAAAAATCAGAGTTAAAAAAATGTTGAAGAGCACAAGGTCCAACGATGGAAGCTTGGGGCACTTCACCTCCATTCAACACTTTTTGAATACAATTTTCAATATTTATTTATTATTTACTTAATTAATTTTAAAACTGTCTATCTCCCATACAGAGATATGATAGATGATAGATAGATAGATGGATGGATGGATGGATGGATGGATGGATAGACAGACAGACAGACAGACAGACAGACAGACAGACAGACAGACAGACAAGCTGCATGGTAGCCTAGTGGTAAAGATGCTTGCCTCCCACTCGGACGGTTGATAGTTCAATCCTAGGTAGTGGCAGATATTTCTCTCCTAGGGTGCAAAGAAAAAATGTCTGCTGTGAACTGTGAGTAGGTGTCAGGAAGGGCATCCAGCCAATAAATGCTCAGCTCTGCCCAGTTGTCCTGATTCTACCTTGAATAATATATACACCTATATGCGCGCGCACACACACACACACACACACACACACCATATATACAATATTTGTTTATCATGCCATCATGTTTACAAGAAAACTACAAGAATGTTTCCATGAAGTTACCGGGAACTGAGACTAATTTGAAGAAGATTAACTTCTTTACCTCTGGGTGTATGCCTTATATTTCTCCAAGGCTTAAAGTAGCTATTTAATCAAATTTTAAAAAGTTAGAAATGGGAATGGAGGTAGATTGATTTAAAATCATCCTGAAGGATCATAAATGAGGTAGTTAGGAGTTTCAGGCCATGAGCTATAAGTTGCCACTTCTACAGGCAACAGGGAGAAGCAGAGAGAATAACCTCTGCCAACATATAGCAATAGCACTTAGACTTATATACCGCTTCACTGTGCTTTACGGCCCTCTCTAAGCGGTTTACAGAGTTCAGCCTATTGCCCCCAACAATCTGGGTCCTCATTTTACCCACCTCGGAAGGATGGAAGGCTGAGTCAACCTTGAGCCGGTCAGGATCAAACCCTTCCTTCCTTCCTTCCTTCCTTCCTTCCTTCCTTCCTTCCTTCCTTCCTTTCCTCCCTCCCTCCCTCCTTCTCAATAGCACTCAGACTTATATACTGCTTCACAGTGCTTTACAGCCCTCTCTAAGCAGTTTACAGAGTCAGCTTATTGCCCCCAACAATCTGGGTCCTCATTTTACCGACCTCGGAAGGATGGAAGGCTGAGTCAACCTTGAGCCGGTGAGATTTGAACTGCCAACTGGCAGAAGTAGCCTGCAGTACTGCATTTAACCACTGCGCCATCTCGGCTCTTATATTCTATTATAATATAATATAATATAATATAATATAATATAATATAATATAATATAATATAATATAATATAATATAATATAATATATTATTATATTATATTATATTATATTATATTATATTATATTATATTATATTATATTATATTATATTATATTATATTATATTATATTATATTATATTATATTATATTATATTATATTATATTATATTATATTATATTATTATATTATATTATTATATTATATTATATTATATTATATTATATTATATTATATTATATTATATTATATTATATTATATTATATTATATTATATTATATTATATTATATTATATTATATTATATTATATATTATATAATAATATATAATAATATATTATTGTAATATAATATAATATATTATAATATAATATAATATAATATAATATAATATAATATAATATAATATAATATAATATAATATAATATAATATAATATAATATATTATATTATATTCTGCCAACATTCCTCAGAAAACCTCTAAGCTACACTAGATATTTCAGCCTATGGGAGATTCCAGTTTGGTTGTCTTAGTTCCTGTACTTTGAACAGATGACCAAGACTTGAAGCACACCTTTTGAAAGCCTTCTGGGGATGCTGTGTTGGTTCATGTATCTGATTCATCTAGTGCAGGGGTCGTCAACTTTAAAAACTCAGAGAGCCATTTGGACCCGTTTCCCAGAGAAAATAAAACACCCGGAGCCACAAAACCTGGGAGGGCACGGCCAACTCGATGTCACTCCCACCGAGTCATATGACCCCCCCCCCAGCTACGCATACCCAGGTTTTGTGGCTCTATGTTTTCTTTTCTATGAGAAACAGGTATCTCTTTCTCTCTCTCTCTCCATCTCTCTTTCTCCCTCCCCTTTCTCTCTCCCTCCCTCTCATCTTTCTTTCTCTTTCCCCCTCCCATCTCTCTCTCTATCTCTCTCCCCCTTCCTCCCTACCCATCTCTCTCTCCCTCTCCCTCCCTCATCTCTCTCTTTCTCCCATCTCTCTGTTCTTCCCTCTATCTCCCTTTCTCTGTGTGTGTGCTGAGGAACGATTGCCACCCCCAGCGGAGGCTTCTCTTCGGGCGACCCTCCTCCCCCTCTCGTGACTCCCTGGCTGGCTGTGGTGCGTGCGGGGAGACCCTCCTCAAGCGAGCGCCAAAGTGCAGCAAAGGCGTATGCGGAGGGCGGGTGGCTGCTCGCTTAAGGAGGGTCTTTGGATGCGGCTTCTCTCCTGCCCTAAGAATCCGGCCATTGCCTTGCCATGTCCCATCCCATCCCCTCTCCCTGCAGCTCTTTGGCCAAGTGGGGAGGGCGTGAGCTCCAGCCTGAAGCGGCAGGAAGTGAAGTGCTTTACGTGCAAATGTGGCATGAAGGCAGCTACAGGGCCGCTTCTCTCCTGTCCTAAGGATCTGGCCATTGCCTTGCCATGCCCCCCACCCCGCATGAGAGGAGAAGGATGGGGAGGAGGGTCGCCAGAGCTAAGGCAGCCTTCACTTCCTTCCGCTTCGGGCTGGAGCTTATGCCCACCCCACTCGGCCAAAGAGCTGCGGGGGACGGGACAGGACAGGACACGGCAAGGCAATGGCCAGATCTTTAGAGCAGGAGAGAAGCCGTGTCCAAAGACCCTCCTTAAGGGAGCAGCCACCTGCCATCCTCGCACACCTTTGCTGCACTTTGGCGCTCGCTTGAGGGTCTCCCCGTGCATGTGCCCCCTCCTGGCCCCGCCACAGCCAGCCAGGGAGTCGTAAGAGGGGGAGGAGGGTCGCCCGAAGGGAAGCCTCTGGTGGAGGTGGCTATGTTCCTCAACCAGCGCTGGAGAATCTGCCGCTTCTCCATTCCTGCCGTCGCTCTTACTTTCTCAGGCCAGGTGAGGGAGGGGAGAGCGAAGCCAGCCAGTGATGGGACAGGAAGCCACAGCAGGGGGCCCAAAGAGCTGCATGCGGCTCCAGAGCTGTGGGTTCTACTCCTATATTCTACTACAACGTCAATAAATACGGAGAATGAAAAAAAAGAATGCTAATATTGTCCTCTAGAAACTGTGCTTTCCCAAGGGGATATTTTCAAATATTACCACTGCATCAGTGAATAGTTTCCTCTCATTATCATTGTTGTGAAAAACAGACAAGTTAGCACTGTTATTAGGTAGAGGGCGGAGTTTTTGCTTCGTAGTGTCAAAACCAAAAGCAAAATTATATATCGGTTGTAAATATGCCATTATGGTTGTTGTTATTCATGGTTTGTCCCACAGTCAACCAGATGTTCAAACTGGATTCAGCATTTTTGTCTGCCTTTTGAATCCTTCCAAGGACCTGGCATAGGCAGATGTGGATGTTTGATGGTGTTAAAGGTATCATCGCCTTTAATTTCCCACGTTGTGTGTAGTTCTGGATTTTATTGGATGCTAAAGGGTAAAGTAGGAACAGAAATTTCTGCTAAAAGACTGAATAGACCTTTAATGGACTGGCAGAAAGGAATTAAATTGCATTTTCTCTTTTCCTGCCCTCCTCTCCATGCCAGTCTACTGAGAAATTTAATAAAACACAATGAAACCTTATTGTTGCTATTTCAGTTCCTATTATGGGAAAATTATAACACAGGAGGTCTGGAGTTTTAAATGTAAGCTTTATTGATTTGTGGCATTAAGAAATTTAGCTGGAAAACAAATACTACATTTTAAAGAAATAGACCCGTCAGCCATGTAGAAGTCTGATAAAGGGAGCTTCTAGAATCATGGAAAGAACTAACAGGGGAAGAGGCATTTGGGCCACTCTATCTGCTGTTTTATAAATGGCCAATGGGTCCATCTTTATCAAAAACGACCATTAAGATGATAATGGTCTGAGGAATTAACAGTCCCCGGCTGGCTCAGGAATTCTGGGAGTTGGAGTTCACAAGTCATAAAGGGGCCATAGTTCCCCACCTTTGCTTAAAGCATCCCAAACAGATTATTAAATAGTTTCTACTGCAGATTAAGGTAAAGGAGTCCCTGCAGATTTTACTCTGTTAGTCGTTACCAACTATAGGGGGCAGTGCTTATCTCTGTTTCAAGGTCATTGAGCCAGAACTGTCGGAAGACATTTCTGCCGTCATGTGGCCAGCATGACATCATGGAGTGCTGTGACCTACCCATCAGAGTGGTACCTATTTATTTCTTGCATGCTTTCGAACTGCTGGGTTAGCAGGAACTGGAGCAAATAGTGGGAGTTCCAGGGGTGAAATTCAGCAGGTTCTGACAGGTTCTGGAGAACCGATAGCGGAAATTTTGAGTAGTTCGGAGAGACCCAGAGTGGGGTAGGAATGAAGAGGGGTGGGATGGGGCCCCAGAGTGGGGAGGAAATGGAGATTTTGCAGTATCCTTCCCTTACCACACCCACTAAGCCACGCCCACATAACCGGTAGGGAAAACTTTTGAATTTCACCCCTGGAGTTCACCCTGTCACATGGTGCCCGGGTCTTGAACTTTCCAACTGACAAGCTCAGTGTCTTTAATTGCTGAGCCACCACACCACCCCATCTAGCTTCTACTAAAATATATAATAATCAGATCGCCTTCGATCTGATCTAAATGTAGTTCATAAAATCATATACCAAAATGTCCTTCCTGTCAATGATTACTTCAGCTTCAACTGCAACAACACACGAGCATGCAATAGATTCAAACTCAATGTAAACCGGGGTCAATGTAAACCGCTTCCGGGGTGGAGCCACAGCGAACGGTCGGGTAAGCAGAGCTCTGCTCTCCCGAACCTCTAAATTCGTTTAAATTCCTAGTGATTCAGCCCAAAAGATTCCATCTAGAAGGGGGCTTGGGAGATAGGAAGACCCCAGGGAACAATCGAGGCAACTTAAGACCTGCCTGGTTTCGTAGTTGGGGGGCTTCTGGACTCGAAAGCTCCGAACGCTGAACGCTGAAATAGGAAGCGCCATTTTCAGCTGCGCAACAAACCCAGCTGTGAGGAAGCAATTTACGATCTTTGCTGAAAGATTTACGATCTTTGCTGAAGGGATAAAAGCAATTTACGATCTTTGCTGAAGGGACAAAGCAAGTTACGATCTTTGCTGAAAGATTTACGATCTTTGCTGAAGGGACAAAGCAAGTTACGATCTTTACTGAAGGGACAAATTGATATCAGCTTCTCTGGAGAATATCTGTTAATAAAGGAGCCGGGATATTGGGATAGCACGCTCAGGACGGACTGTTTAAACTGTGCCTGGTGGAAATTGGAAGAGCTACGTGGCAAGGTGGACTCCGGCTCTTTTAACAGCTCTTTTAAAGACAAGAGCTAGGGCTGGGACTTTCTGCAGATGAGTCTGACAAGATTGGCTCCTTGGACGGCCATCTCGATGTCGCTGCGTGTCATCTTGGCGACGAGAGGCCCTTCGGAAAGAACTCCCCAGAGACTGGATCAGCCTGGTTTCCAGGCGGGCCGCCAGAACCTCAGACTAACAACAAACGGCGTTTGGATTTTAGATCTCCAACTCTCCCGTTATAACCTGCAGGATTGGCGGCGACCAATCCTGGGGCAACAGTCTTCTAGGCGAGGGAATGGGCCTGGCTTCCAAGCGATCCCCCTTAGTGCTAAACGGGACTCAGTCCCCCCACTATCATCACGGGGGCAGCTGTTGGACATTGTTATTGCTGCAGCAGAGGCAATAGATCTTGGATACACAGAAAGCAAAAAGACTGAGATTAAGGCAATATTAAGAACTAAGCTATATCGGGTTTGGAGGTTGCCTGCATCTGCCTCCTATTGTTTCTATTGATTTTAACCCCCGGAAGTATTGTGATTTTTATTAATGGTCTGGGTTATGAATGTGTTATGATTGGTTGATAGAGACTGGGTGGCTGTTAGTGGCTGAATGAGTGAGCTGGGGATTGGGTCTCTACCCCCCTCTGCTGAGTGTGTAAACAGAAGCGGAGGGGGGTTCCAGTCCTCCCCCAGGCTCAGTATGACTGGGATGCATGGCCTGCTGGGAGAGAGGGGGACCAGTGGGGGAGAGGAGGGGATCTCTGGTGTGAGGGGGGACGGGAGTATTAAGGTCATAACAGGGAGAGGTAGGTATGGCGGGAGCAGGGGGGTAGGCCGCTCTCGGGGAACGAGAATTCGCTATCTTCAAGCGATTCCTTGTTCTGGCCCCTCTGGTTTGGTTCCATCTAGCTCAGCCCGAGTACCTGGTAACCAGGGATGTCAGGGCCCTGGGCTCAAGCTGCTGCTGTTGAATGCCAGGTCGATTACTAACAAGGCCCCCCTTGTACGGGATTTAATCCTGGAAGAGGGGGCGGACCTGGCATGTATTACTGAGACCTGGCTAGGCCAGGAGGGGGGGGTTCCCCTCTCCGAGATGTGCCCGGACGGGTTCTCAGTTCAGCATCAGCCGCGACCCCAGGGAAGGGGTGGAGGAGTGGCAATTATAGCTCGCCAGAACCTAAATCCTCGAAGGAGCCCTGCCCCGGAGATTGTTGGGTGTGAGACGCTCCTTCTGAAGCTGGACTTAGGGGTTCAGGTGGGCCTTCTGCTAACGTACTTGCCTCCTAGCTGCGTTGCAAAGGCCCTGCCTGTTCTGCTCGAGGCGGTAGCAGGGCTGGCGATTGAGTTCCCCAGGTTGATGGTGCTGGGGGACTTCAACCTGCCATCGCCCGGTGAAACCTCAGAGGCAGTCCAGGAGTTCATGGCTTCCATGACAACCATGGACCTGACCCAAGTAGTTCAGGGTCCGACTCATGAGGGAGGTCACACGCTTGACCTTGTGTTTCTCTCGGGGCAGTGGAGAGATGATCTGAGGCTGAGGGGTTTAGTCACAGTACCCTTGTCGTGGTCAGATCATTTCCTTCTGAGGTTGGATTTCATGGCGCCACTCCTCCACCGCAAGGAGGCGGGACCGATTAAGTGGTTCCGCCCCAGGCGCCTAATGGAATCCGAAGGATTTCAGAGGGAACTTGGGGAAATACCGGACTCCCTGGTACACGATTCATCTGAGGCTCTAGTGACTGCCTGGAATCAGGCGGCAACAGGGGCTTTAGATCGGATTGCGCCTTTGCGGCCTCTCCGTGGCAGCGGATCCCGGAGGGCTCCTTGGTTTACTGAGGAGCTCCGGGAGATGAAGCGCCTAAAGAGACGCCTAGAGCGACGATGGAGAGCCAGTAAAGCTGAGTCTGACCGGACACTTTTAAGAACTTGCATTAAGTCTTACTTGGTGGCGATACGGGCGGCAAAATGTGCGCATTTTTCCGCCCTTATTGCGTCCGCCGACTCCCGCCCAGCCGCCCTGTTTAGGGTGACGCGCTCCCTCCTCGCAAAGAGGGGGGGCGAAGAACCCTTGCAGGGTAGAGCTGAGGAATTTTCCCAGTTCCTGGCGGATAAAATCACTCAGATTCGGACAGACCTGGACTCCATTTGGACAGGGCAGGCCGAGATGACAGGGGCGAGTCTTAGTCCTGTTATTTGGGAGGAGTTTGAGCCTATCACTCCTGAGGATGTGGACAAGGCCATAGGAGCGATGAGCGCCTCCACTTGTTTATTGGACCCGTGTCCCTCCTGGCTGGTTTCGGCCAGCAGGGAGGTGACACGCGGCTGGCTCCAGGCTGTTGTGATCGCATCTTTGAGAGAGGGGTCCGTCCCGCAGCCCTTAAAAGCTGCGGTGGTGAGGCCCCTCCTCAAGAAGCCTTCCCTGGACCCAGCGGATTTAAAGAACTTCCGTCCAGTCTCCAACTTACCCTTCTTGGGTAAAGTTGTAGAGAAAGTGGTGTCGCTCCAACTCCTGCGGCTATTGGAGGATACTGATTATCTGGATCCCTTTCAATCGGGTTTCAGGCGCGGCTACAGTACGGAGACTGCTTTGGTCGCACTGATGGATGATCTCTGGCGAGCACGGGATGGGGGTCATTCCTCCATCCTGGTGTTACTTGACCTCTCAGCGGCTTTCGATACCATCGACCATGGTATCCTTCTGCGTCGTCTTGGGGAGGTGGGAGTGGGAGGCACTGTTTTACGGTGGTTCTCCTCCTACCTCTCTGACAGGACGCAGTCGGTGTTGACAGGAGGGCAGAGGTCGGCCCCTAGGCCCCTGGTTTGCGGGGTGCCACAGGGTTCGGTCCTCTCGCCCATCCTGTTTAACATTTACATGAAACCGCTGGGTGAGATCATCCGACGACACGGGGTGAGGTATCAGCAGTATGCTGACGATACCCAGTTGTACATCTCCACCCCGTGTCAGTTCAGTGAAGCAGTTGATGTAATGTGCCGCTGCCTGGACGATGTGAGGGTCTGGATGGGAGTGAACAGACTCAGGCTCAACCCAGACAAGACTGAGTGGCTCTGGATTTTGCCTCCCAAGGATTATGTCGACTGTCCCTCCCTGGTTCTCGGGGGAGAAAAATTGACTCCCTCGGAACAGGTCCGCAATTTGGGTGTCCTCCTAGATCCACAGCTAAAATTGGAGCAACATCTTTCAGCTGTGGCTAGGGGGACCTTTGCACAGATTCGTCTTGTGCACCAATTGCGACCTTACTTGGAGAGGGAGGCTTTGCTCACAGTCACTCATGCCCTTGTCACCTCACGGCTAGACTACTGTAACGCGCTCTACATGGGGCTACCCTCAAAGAGCATCCGGAGACTCCAACTGGTACAGAATGCAGCTGCGCGAGCTGTAGTGGGTGTACCGAGATACACCCACGTAACACCTATTCTTCGCCAGCTGCATTGGCTGCCAATTAGTCTCCGGTCGCAATTTAAGGTGTTGGTCGTTACCTTTAAAGCCCTACATGGCTCAGGGCCAGGTTACCTTCGGGACCGCATCCTACCACATACCTCCCTACGACCGGTTAGGTCCCATAGAGAGGGCCTCCTCCGGGTCCCATCGGCCAAACAATGTCGGTTGGCGGGGCCACGGGGGAGGGCCTTCTCTGTGGGAGCCCCGTCCCTCTGGAACCAACTCCCACCAGAGATCCGGACTATCCCCACCCTGCTGGCCTTCCGTAAAGCCATAAAAACTTGGCTCTTCCGGCAGGCGGGGTGAATAGGAAGATCAGATTCCCCCCTTGAATGTTGTTTTTATAATTGTTTTAACTATGCCTTTTAATTTTAAATTATGATAATTGTTTTTATTGTACGCTTCTTATTCTGTTGTACGCCGCCCTGAGTCCCACGGGATTGGGCGGCCTATAAGAACGTCTATAAGAACGTCTATTAAACCGCTCGAAACTCGACTGCAGAAAATACGACTTCAGCAACAGAGTGATCAATGCCTGGAATGCACTACCTGACTCTGTGGTTTCTTCCCCAAACCCCAAAAACTTTAACCTTAGACTGTCTACAGTCGACCTCACCCCATTCCTAAGAGGTCTGTAAGGGGCGTGCATAAGCGCACCATCGTGCCTACTGTCCCTGTCCCTCCGTCCTATTGTCCAAATTTACCTATACCTACTTTGCTTTTGTTATGTTTATAAAAACACCTACTATCTTGTACATGTTTGACAAACAAATAAATAAATAAAATAAAAATATAAGTATTCTCTAACATTTGTTCCCTTTTTTCTACTTGGATGATTTTTTAAAATAATGTAACATTTATCTAACATTTTCATAGAACACTGTTGTTGTTTCCATGTTGTTCTTACTTTGCAGTTATTGGCATTGATTTTATTCTGCATTTATAACTGTCCCTGAGGAAAATATTTATCTAAGTGCACTGGTTTTATACTTATCCACAAGGAAAATGTTTGTTGAAATCATTCTGTTTTGACACCCATGTGAAGTTTGCTCTTCTCTTCATTTTTTCTGTTAGGTTTCTTGGTAATGTGTTAACCCTGTCTTGTCAAGGGATTAATTGTTGAATTAAGCTCATACCTGGTGGGTGGTAGTGATGGTTTTTTTTTTTTTAAAGAAAAGCCTCACTTGAGGATTGTCTTAATTAGAGATGGATATAATTGTGTATACCTACCAAGAAAAACATTGTTCAGAGCAAGGAGAATAATAATAACAATCTTAATGCAACCTTTTGATTCTGTTCCCAGCAGAACAAGGCAGATTGAAATGGTAATTTATGGAGATAAATTTCATAGAGGAGAAATTGGGAGCACCACAAATCACTTTGCAGCCTGGGAGGGTTAGATAATTCAAGTTTGCTTTCCCTTCCTTGCTGTTCAGTCGGTTCTGAACAACGTACTTTATAATACAACTGCAATAATAACTTCTCTGTAATGTTAAATAAGGAAGGGACGCGGTGGCTCAGTGGCTAAGACGTTGAGCTTGTCGGTCAGAAAGATTCGAATCCCTAGCACCACGTAATGGAGTGAGCTCCTGTTACTTGTCCCAGCTTCTGCCAACTTAGCAGTTCGAAAGCACGTAAAAATGCAAGTAGAAAAATAGGGACCACCTTTGGTGGGAAGTTAGCAGCGCTCCGTGCGCCTTTGGCATTTAGTCATGCCGGCCACAGGACCACATCTTCGGACAGCGGTGGCTCTTCGGCTTTGTAACGGACATGAGCACCGCCCCCTAGAGTCAGGAATGACCACACATATGTGTGAGGGGAACCTTTACCTTTACCTTTTAATGTTGAATAAGATTAGGCAAAGGAAGACATGGACAATTGGAAAGGAGGACAGATGAAAGGAAAGGCAGGATATACTATTTCACTTTCTCAGTATTTGTGACAAAAATTACAGTGAAAAACTGTATATTCATTCATTCATTCATTCATTCATTCATTCATTCATTCATTCATTCATTCATTCATTCATTCATAGGCCTGGATATACAGTATATGAAATTGTTGTTTTCCAGGATCAGAAAGTCAGGTTTTCAATTGCAGTATTTTCCCAACAAATCTACATTTTCAAGAACATATAGTAGCCATATTATACAAACAACTAGGACACACTTTCACCATAGAAATGTATAACAAAGTAATGGGATCTACAGATTACAGCAATCATAGATTTGAAGAAGCTGGATTAAAGTTGACTACTGGAATCGGGAAATAAATTAAATAACATAAGTCTAGGTTGAGATAAATCTGTTGACCGACGAGGAAAAGAAAGAAGGGGATAATTGACAATGAAGTGGTATATAAGTCTATTGCTATTACTAGAAGAACAGAGAACTTTCAATCCCCCATTGCAGGGGTGGGCTGCTGGGGGTTCGCAGGGGTTCGGGAGAACCTCTAGCTAAGATTCTGTGCAGTTTGGAGAACCCCCAAATCCCACTCCTGGCTGGCCCCAACCACCCCGCTCCACCCACCCCAGGAGTCCCCACGTGGCCTGTTTTGTATGCAGGTAAGTGCAGGGCATGCACGGAGGCTCGGGAGAGCAAAAAATGGGCCTACTGGAAGTTCAGGAAGGCATCTGGAAGTTCAGGAGGGCCTCTGGAGCCTGGGGAGACTGTTTTTGCCCTCCTGGAGGCTTGAGGAAAGCCTCCGGAGTGTGGGGAAGGCAAAAATGCCCCCCACCATGGTGCAGGAGGCCAACTAGGCCATGCCCACCATGGCCATGCTGACCCAGCAACCGGGAAGAGAACCCCTTGTTAAAACTGTTGAAGCCCACTCCTGCCCCATTGCCACGTTCTTATGCCCTTCATTGGCTTTGTTTCTTTTCCATTTTTTTGAGAGAAACAGAAACGAGCAAGCAAAGCAGAGGTGGGTTCCTCCCAGTTCAGACCGGTTCGCCTGAACCGGTAGTGGCCCGCTGGTGATGTCACGATGATGTCACAGAACCGGTTCAGTCGGTGCTGGTCCGTGGGCGCCGCCATATTTTTTTTTGATTTTTTTTTCTTCTGAGCATGCACAGAAACCGAGTTTCCGGCACTGCGAATGTATTGCCATCTTGCTTTTGGCTTTTTTTAATTTTAATTTTATTTTTTGGCACTGTGCATGCGCACAAAGCGCCCACGCCCACGAGGCATAGCCATGCAGCGCGGGAGGAAGCGAACCGGCAGAGAGTTTAAGTTAGAACCCACCCCTGAAGCAAAGGAGAGGTAAAGTTGGATGGGTGGACATACTGACTAATCATTTTGTTAAGACTCAGTGCTTTCTCCAATTCTATTCTTTCTCTTCCATTATTTATTTTCTTTTTTTTAAAAAAAGGCCATTTCCCTAAAGTTATGGGCATACATTCTGGCTTTTTTTTAAAAAAAATAAATCCTATGATCTAATAATGTTCCTTCACTAGAGGATTTAGTACATGAAAATGAAGGTTACAGGTCTCTAAAGAGCATAGACTGTAAAATAATTACATCCATTACTATTAAAATGCTCAGGCATTAACTCCAAAAAGTACACCTCATGGTAGTCGAAGTCTCTAATTTGTTAAATAAGATATTCACCTAACTACTCGTAATGCAATTTAATCAGTAGGCTCTCTGCAAAATTTCTTTCTTTCTTCTTCTTTTTATATAATAAATGTCCAGCTGGATCCGAATGAATTATTCATGGCTGAGATCTTGGCTAAAATAAAAGGAGGGTAGTTTTTTCTCAGTAATTATGGGAACAAAAGGTTACAGAACAGTAACTCTTATGATCCATTCCGTTCATAATGAAATATTTCCTTTGTGTGGGCAACTATATAAATAGAGGACCATCAGAACGTTCAACCGTATCTAAATGGCTTCTGACATGTTAAAGCAAAGTTGCCTGACTGTGGGCCATACGAGATACGAGATACATACAAGATACCTAAAACCTTGGATGTCCCAACGGGCATCTCCTAAATTATAAAGTGATAGAAAGAGGGTAAGCTTCATTCACTAGTTTGTTCATTCATTCATTGCATAAATATACTGCATTTCTTCTGAGAGCTCAATTAAATGGAAGACGGGGCGTCGCTTCTCTTTTTCTTATCACAATAATGCTATGAGGTTAGCTGGCTAAGAAAAAGGAAAATGGTTGGCTCAAAGACTTGGCCAATCTCCCTCTGATTTAGGTGAGTCAGAGGTCCAGTATCTATAGCAATAGAACTTAGACTTATATACCGCTTCATAGTGCTTTGCCGTTCTCTCTAAGTGGTTTACAGAGCTAGCCTATTGCGCCCAACAATCTGGGTCCTCATTTTACCGATCTCAGAAGGATGGAAGGCTGAGTCAATCTTGGGCAGGTAAGGATCGAACTGTTGGCTGTGGGCAGAGTTTGCCTGCAATACTGCATTCTAACCACTGCACCATCACAGCTATTATCTCAATCTAAACTAGCTACTTAACAGGAAAAACCAACCAACAATGACCAAAACAAAAACAAAAACCCACATTGAATGGAAGAGATAATTGTGTAACTGGAACACTTGGACAGCATTTGGAAATTCACATTTATTTAACATACCTGTGAGCCTTCCCCATTCATGGTGCCTTTAGTACATTAGATTTTTAAAGTACTGAAAGGCAGCAAAAATATCCAGAGAATAATGAAACAGTAAAATGCCATACTTCGTAAGAATATCAACTATATTGCCTAATAACAAAGAACAGACATCCCAATAATGATAATCACAAACATTTTCCCAAGTCCCTCTTGAAATTCTCAGCCTTTAGATATGTCAAGATATGTTTAGATATGTCAAGATCAGCAAGGGAGCCAGGCAGATTTTGAATATTCTATATTGTAGTTATTGTGAAATAGAATATTATAAGCAGTTTCTTCTTACCTGTGTGTGTATTAAATATATTTGAGACAAGTGACCTCATTTTTCTTTGAACAAAGGCCAAATGCATTCAGAACAAAAATATGAGAAGTGCCTTTAAAAAAAAATAAACCCAATCAAAACAGAATGTAGGTCTCTTATTTATTTGTTTTCATTTATTTTGCAACATGTTTACACCATTCATTCAAAGGACTCTCTTACTTACCATGACACAGAACATGCTATTCCAAAATAATTTTATTGCGGTTATTAATCAGCCAAAGGGAATTGGTATGCAAATAGCCAAATTGAAAATATCAGGAATAATTAGGAAAGTAAACAAAGAAATTTATTTGTTAAAATATTAAATGAATATTTAACACTTAAATGAAAATATGCTCAGGCTAGACATATGCAACAAGGGAAAAAAGAGGTTAAAGTTAGCAATTCAGGTAATATAAACTTTGAAATATTTATATAGAGAGAGCCAGTTTGGTATAATGTTTAAGGCTAGACACCTGGAAAGTTTTAGTACTGCCTTAAGCACAAAGCCATCAGTTAATGCTGAATCTGAGCCAGTGGTGGGTTCCTACCAGAGCTGTCCGGTGCGTAGCTCCAGTAGGGAGTGGACGATTGCGCAATTTGCACACGACCGCTCTTGAGCCATCTTCGCCGGTCCGTCGTGCGCGTCGCCATCTTTTTCTGAGAATTTTTGGGCGATTTTGCTTCTGTGCATGTGCGGAAGCAAAATAGTGCCGAAATCTCTCTCTTGCGTGCGTCCCCTCGCACGATTTTGGCACAATTTTGCTTCTGCACATGCGCAGAAGCAAAATTGCGTGAGGGGGTGCGCGCGCATAGCGAGCGAGCGCCCGAAACATGGAGATGCACGCATGCGCAAGATTTCGGCGAGATTTTGCTTCCGCGCATGCGCAGAAGCAAAATCGTGCGAGGGGACACACGCACGTAGCGAGCGTGTGCCCAAAATGTGGAGATGCACGCGCAGCACACCGGCATCAGTAAGCGAGCAACCCGACCCTGATCTGAGCCATTTTGGGTATACATACTAAGGCAGGTTCAATTGCTCTTAATTATTCACTGCCTAATTTTGCATGCCACTATAGAAAATCTGGCAACCTCATATGTTATTTCAGGGTTAATGTCGGAAAGTAGAAATTGCTGATACTGTTTGTTGTTGTATCCTAAATTTCTGGTCAGGGTTGGTGCTATTCCTAATTGAACTTCCTGCTCAATAAAACCAGGTTTGTGAGCATCCTAGAAACAGCCATAAACCCCAGGTTTCAATGACCTTTTGGCTCAATCCAAAAAGTGTGTTCCCAATTTTTTCTGTCCTAACTAGAGTAATATCTGGAACACACAAAACCTTTTTTCTTAAAGAAAATCAATGAAAACATGACAATCCTTTCATGAAGGAACAGCACAATATACGGGGTGAGAGGCAAGCCAAAATGCTAAAAAGATAAACACTACGGTAAATAATTGGTGAAGTAAGTAACGACGATGATGAATTTATTAACAACTTATGGTAATACATGCAGATTAGAGAGTTAGAAATGAATTGCGGTGAGTCAATTAATGAGCCTACCCCCTTAAAATGTGCTAATTTGTCTTAGTAGGCAAAGCGGAAACTCCTTCAGGCTGTGGAATTAGGTGGTCAAAGAGAAAAGGAAAGAGAAAAAAGAAAGAAGAAAAACGAATGAAGGATACAACAACCAACCAACCAACAACCAACAGTATAAGCAATTTCTACTTTCTGACATTAACCCTGAAATAACACACGAGGTTTCCAGATTTTCTATAATGGCATGCAAAAATGGCATGGGAGGAAGAGAAGAGAAGAGAAGAGAAGAGAAGAGAAGAGAAGAGAAGAGAAGAGAGAGAGAAGAGAAGAGAAGAGAAGAGAAGAGAAGAGAAGAGAAGAGAAGAGAAGAGAAGAGAAGAGAAGAGAAGAGAAGAGAAGAGAAGAGAAGAGAAGAGAAGATTATACAAAACTCTAGAAATCTGGTTTATTCTACATTTGACTACATGTTTTGGATTCCTACACTTTTACAGGGGGATTTCTTTTGAAGGTTAATGGAATTCTTGCAGAACATTTAAAAATACCTCTCTAGTACTAGGAACTCTGTGATTTTTTGACTCAGCCTTCCATCCTTCCGAGGTGGGAAAAATGAGGTCCCATATTGTTGGGGGCAACATGCTGACTCTGTAAACCACTTAGAGAGGGCTGTAAAGCACTATGAAGTGGTGTATAAGTCTAAGTGCTATGGCTGCTATTGCTATTTTCTCCATAGCAGTTCTCAGTATAACCTCTGGGATGGATCACTCAGGCTTGTTATAATGTGAAGGGATTTCATGATAAACATAACCCCTGGATGAATATTATATAGGTAATCAATTTGGGATGTATAAATTCATTTTTTTCCCCATAAGGGATTTCACTCCTCTGACTTTCTCTTTTCTCCGTCCTTGACATTTTTGAGGGCTTCGTCTCGGAAAGAAAAGCAGCTACATGTTTTGCATTATTGGAAACCCGAGAGCGATCCATGGATGTCAAGAACAGCACCATGGGAAATGGTGTGGGTCTTATCAAGACTCTTTTAATATCCTCCCTTTCTTAACGTTCTCCAAACATTTTGCTTTTGAGCGAAGCCCAAGACGTTATTCCAATTTGATAGCTGGAGTGCAAAAGGAATTAAATAAAAGCCACCCCAGTCATAACCGAAACCCTTTAAAAAAATAGTTGCATGCATTTCACTGATCACAACAATGTTTATGGAAGGTGCTTCCATTGGATTATTCTTCAGATTCTGATATCCCAGTTTGATGAATA
The DNA here is from genome assembly GCA_023053685.1 of Diadophis punctatus similis. Lineage (NCBI taxonomy): Eukaryota > Metazoa > Chordata > Lepidosauria > Squamata > Dipsadidae > Diadophis > Diadophis punctatus. The sequence continues at coordinate 16,594,523 of JALIGW010000016.1, forward strand.
TGTTTACAAGAATGAACCTCAAATTATCTGAATGCTTGCTTCTTTCAGGGGCTTATATACAGAATTTGCCTAAATATTGAATATTATCCTGTTTCCTTCCTTCAATATATATAATATTTTGGATTTGAATTGAATATTTAAATATCATCATCAATATTATTATCATGATCATTTTGGCTGTGGCAATGGAGACACTGCAATTCTAGGCTCCATTAATAGAGGGATAGAATCAAGATGATGTGGAGTTCTATTAGCGCTTTACAAAACCTTAGTAAGACCACACTTGGAACACTGCATCCTGTTCTGGTCACCACAATATATAAAAAAAAGATGTTGAGACTCTGGAAAGAGTGCAGAGAAGAGCAATAAAGATGATCAGGGGGCTGGAGGCTAAAACCAGTGGTGAAATCTAATTTTTTTACTACCGGTTCTGTGGGCGTGGCTTGGTGGGCGTGGTGTGGCTTGGTGGGCATGGCTTGGTGGGCATGGCAGGGGAAGGATACTGCAAAATCCCCATTCCCTCCCCACTCCAGGGGGAAGGATATTGCAAAATCCCCATTCCCAACCCACTCCAGGGGGAAGGATATTGCAAAATCTCCATTCCCAACCCACTCCAGGGGGAAGGATACTGCAAAATTCTCATTCCCTCCCCACTCCTGGGGGAAGGATATTGCAAAATCTCCATTCCCTCCCCACTCCAGGGGGAAGGATATTGCAAAATCTCCATTCCCAACCCACTCCAGGGGGAAGGATACTGCAAAATTCTCATTCCCTCCTCACTCCTGGGGGAAGGATATTGCAAAATCTCCATTCCCTCCCCACTCCAGGGAAAGGATACTGCAAAATCCCCATTCCCTCTCCACTCTGGGGCCAGCCAGAGGTGGTATTTGCCAGTTCTCAGAACTGCTCAAAATTTCCCCTACCGGTTCTCCAGAACCTGTCCACCACTGGCTAAAACAAACAAAGAACGGTTACAGGAATCAGATTTGTCTAGTCTAATGAAAAGAAGGACTAGGGGAGACATGATAGCAGTGCTCCAATATTTGAGTGGCTCCTACAAAGACAAAGAGGTCATAATATTTTCCAAAGGCAGGACAAGAAACAATGGATGGAAACTAATCAAGGAGAGAAGCAACCTGGAATTAAGAAGAAACTCCTAATAGTGAAGACAATTAACCAGTGGAACGGCTTGCCTTCAGAAGTTGTGGGTGCTTTATCACTGGAGGCTTTCAAAAAGAGACTGGACAGCCATTTTTCTGAAATGATTTAGGGTCTCCTGCTTGAGCAGGGGGTTGGACTAGAAGATCTCTAAGGTCCCTTCCAACTCTATTATTCTATGTTCTATTTTAGAAACTGGCTTGAATCATCTGCTGGGTATTTTGTTCTTTTAAGCAAATATATTGTCTGAGTATTCATATACATATACTACATATCAGACATTAACACAATTGAGAATGTCCAGCGATACTTCACAAGAAGAGTATTACATTCCTCTGTTCACAACAGAATTCCTTATGAAACCAGACTTGAAATTTTGGGACTTCAAAATTTAGAACTCCGCCGCCTTCGATCTGACCTAAGTGTAGCTCACAAAATTATCTACCTCAATGTCCTACCTGTTAATGACTACTTCAGCTTCAACCGCAATAATACACAAGCTCACAATAGATACAAACTTAATGTAAACCGCTCCAGACTTGATTGCAAAAAATTCAACTTCAACAACAGAGTGGTCAACGCCTGGAACTCTTTACCTGACTCAGTAGTTTCTTCCCCAAACCCCAAAAACTTTAACCATAGATTATCTACCATTGTCCTCACCCCATTCCTAAGAGGTCGGTAAGGGGTGTGCATAAGCGCACAATCGTGCCTACCGTTCCTGTCCTAATGTACCCATACATTTGTACCTCTTTTACTCTTATTCATGCTTGTACTATTACATATATATTCAATCATGCTTTACTGTTTATACTTTGCTTATAATCATATATGCTTGACAAATAACAAATACAAATACAAATATACTATGATATATAATCTACAATCATACACAACATTAAAAAGTGAGAAAAAATAAATATTTTGGAAGTAATAATGGATCGAACTGAAGAAATTCTCTTACCATGAGCAATGTCTTTGGAAGGCAAAGAAAAACAGACATGGAAAGAGTTTATCTGGGATGAGGAGAGTTTTGTTATGTAGTGGTTAAGATGTAACTCATTGGATGATATTTAAAACTCATAAATTAAGCCAAAGATTTCATTAGACTGAACTCTTTAAAGCCTGGATTTGTTTCCTTGTGGATACTTGGTCTGGTTTCTTGGTTCTTGGGATTACTGATTTCCTCAGATAAAGATTTACACAGCTATGTTCTAAGATCACATCTGGAGCACCTGGACAGAAAAAAGGATATAAATCTAATGAAGGACTAAACAAATGAAAAAGGATATCTACAGGCAGGTGCATGGACTTATAAGATAGCACACTGGCTGAAATTACTATCCACAGATTTGAGCTCTTTACTTATGTAAGATAATTATAAATCAACATAGATTAGGACTGTCCCACAAAAATTGTGTGGAAACTGCCATTGATTTCCTGCATCTTGTTGGACTGATCTTCAGCCCGCAATGGTGTCATCAGCTGGAGATAAGCAAAGCAAAGCACAGCAGATGTTGACCATCTGGACCATGTGGATGCTTCCTTGTTCAAATGAAAGGGGAAAGAGAGGATGATCAATGGTTGTTATTCATAGAATCTAAGGTTTGATTTGGTCTAGTGGTGGACCTAGGAATCCACAAACCACGAAGCAGACTCCTTGTCCCGACAAAACCCCCTTTTTATTAAGTTACAGTGAATTCTTCTCATTCACATCCAGCAAAGTCTTTCAAGGGTGCATTTACAGTCACAGACCTTATCTGGCTTGGAGAGCTGCCAGGCCGAAATCTTCAAAACTTGGCAAGGAGTCTCTGAGAGTCACGAACCAATTAAGCGAACTAATTGTCTCCTGCAAACTCCCCTCCCTGTTCGCTCCTCTTTTATTCCCTCTGGGAGGGGCCATTCATCGTCCACCTGTGGCCTTACTCCCAAGTCGACCCTTGTTCCTCAGCTGTTCCCTTCGTCTGTCAACTCTGCGCATGCGCACACTGGGAACAGGCTCCAGCTGTTCATCTGCCTCACTGATGTCTGACTCCAAAGACAACTGATAACTGTCAGACTGCCCTGGCCCCATCTCTGCCTCCAACGCAGAGTACTTGTCAGAGCCTTCCCTAGACTCTAGGACTGGCCCATGTTCAGGGGTGGGTTCTAACTTACCTCACTGCCGGTTCGCTTCCTCCCCTGCCGTGCATGCGCAGTGCCGAAAAAATGAAAAAAGAATTAAAAAGAAGAAGCTGAAAACAAGATGGCGATGCATGCGCAGTGCCAGAAACTCGGCTTCTGTACATGCACAGAAGAAGAAAAAACCCGGAAAAAAATCAAATAAAAAAAATCCAAAAAAAAACCCCAAAATTTTTTTTAAAAAAGATGGCGGCATCCACGGACCAGCACCAACTGAACCGGTGACGTCATCGTGACGTCACCAGCGGGTTGCTACCGTTTTGGGTGAACTGGTCCGAACCGGGAGGAACCCACTTCTGCCCATGTTCCTCCCCAACCTCCTCACTGTCCAAATCTGCTGCCAGCTCCACTGGCCGCTGGCGGGCCACAACAGGACTGCTGAATCTAGTCCAGTTATGTTTGTTCTCCTATGTTGTGTCATGCATTTATGAAGTGGTTGTTTTGTTTCCCCAATGTACAGATCTGCACTTGGCTCATTACATTGTACTACATATACCACATTGTTCAGTTTCTGTCTGGGTGTTTTATCCTTGGGGTGGACAAGCTTCTGCCTTACTGTATTTTTTGGTTTGAAGTGTATATGTGTGTTATGTTGGCTGAAGATCCACCTGACAGAACAGAATATCCTTCCCCGAGAGAAAACAAGTAGGTTGACACTGTTATTAAGAATTAACCAAATGAAATCATGCTTACTGACGCTGCATAACAGGCCAGCAACAATAACACAAATTGTTTAAGTTTTCCTTATTGCATTTGCTCAAAGTAGGCATTGAGAAATGACATCTATTTGTTGGCTTGCTAAAAGCATTAAATGGGTCACATTTATTTATAGCTTGTTGCTTCTTTTCATGCATTAATCCTTGATGGAGGTTTCTTTCTTCCTTTTTAAAATACTCTTAAGGTAAGCTGTCAATTAAGCCACTTAAGGTATGATTAAATATGCTTCAAAATGAATAATGATGATGACTAGTGTTAAGTCTCATTTTAAAGCCATACCCTGACTTTGTTTTTCATTTGTCATGAGCATTCCCCATTAGAATATTGGAACAACTGTGTTCATTCCTGGATAGATCTGAAACCCTGGGGATAAAATGAAAAGAAAGATAGGAAATAGAGGAACAGGTATGTGTGATATAATTTAATCAACATTTACCATCTTTGGGATTACAATTGCCTAAAATTTCTGGGGGAAATTAGATAAATAGTTGGACTGAAAGGCAATAATTCTATGGGAAAATAGAAAAAGAAAGAAAGAAAGAAAGAAAGAAAGAAAGAAAGAAAGAAAGAAAGAAAGAAAGAAAGAAAGAAAGAAAGAAAGAAAGAAAGATGATAGATAGATAGATAGATAGATAGATAGATAGATAGATAGATAGATAGATAGATAGATAGATAGATAGATAGATAGATAGATAGATAGATAGATAGATAGATAGATCTGGCTGGCTGGCTGGCTGGCTGGCTGGCTGGCTGGCAGGCAGGCAGGCAGGCAGGCAGGCAGGCAGGCAGGCAGGCAGGCAGGCAGGCAGGCAGGCAGGCAGGCAGGCAGACAGACAGACAGACAGATAGATAGATAGATAGAACTGGCTGGCTGGCTGGCTGGCTGGCTGGCAGATAGATAGATAGATAGATAGATAGATAGATAGATAGATAGATAGATAGATAGATAGATAGATAGATAGATAGATAGATGGATGGATGGATGGATGGATGGATGGATGGATGGATGGATGGATGGATGGATGGATGGATGGATGGATGGATGGATGGATGGATGGATGGATGGATGGATGGATGGATGGATGGACGGACGGACGAACAGACAGACAGACAAGTGAAAAATTGATTCTTTTATTGTGCTTTTTCTTTGGGGGAATTTGGGGACTACCTATTCCTTCTCATTTGTAATTCCATCTCTTCCCTTCTTCTTTATTTTTAAAATCAAAGAGTAAACCCCTAAAGCAAGTATCCAAATGTTTTAGGAATATAAGCCATTAGCCTTCAGGTTATCTCTCCATTGTAAATTGTTTCCCAACCCCCGCTTTCTCCCACTAAATATTTGACAATAAAAATTAATCTTCTGATTACACATCACACGTCACATAATTTAAGGGATTGTTTTGGCAGCTTTTTCCTGTGTGAAGGCTGTAAACAGCCGCTGGAATGGATTGATCGCTTAAAATATGGATGAAGCATCCAATCAATCTTTTAAAAGCAACATATTATGCAGTCAGATCACTCAGATGCTATATCTGAAAATAATAGAACCAAAGGATGGCATGAATATAATAGGGCAATTTGTCCAATCTCATACAACGCAGCGTAATTTGTCTTGCCCAACATTCCAATTGGCATTTTGATGATGATCAACTTTTGTTGTATAACTGGGTTGGGGAGGCTACCTTGCCTTGAGGTTGATGTTGGCGACCACATTTGTTCTGAAAGATGTAGGGTTCATCTTCCCCCAAAGAAAAGGTGCAACAAAGATGATTAGGGGACTGGAGGCTAAAACATATGAAGAACAGTTGCAGGAACTGGGTATGTCTAGTTTAATGAAAAGAAGGATCAGGGGAGACATGATAGCAGTCTTCCAATATCTCAGGGGCTGCCACAAAGAAGAGGGAGTCAAGCTATTCTCCAAAGCACCTGAAAGCAGGACATGAAGCAATGGATGGAGACTGATCAAGGAGAGAACCAACCTAGAACTAAGGAGAAATGTCCTGAAAGTGACAACAATTAATCAGTGGAATGACTTGCTTCCAGAAGTTGTGGTTCCACCAACACTGGAATTTTTAAGAAGAGATTGGACAACCATTTGTCTGAAATGGTATAGGACAGTGATGGTGAACTTTTTTTGGCTCGCGTGCCAAAAGGGTGTGTGTGCGCACGCTAGCGCGTGCGCACATACCCACACCCATGCCCTCCCCTGCGCATGCACACAACCCCCACACTGCCCCCTGCGCATGTGCATAACCCCCCACTGCCCCCGTGCATGCGCACAAGCCTCACTGAAGCCTCCGGATTCCTGAAGCCTGGGGACCACAAAAAACGGCCCAATGGGCAAACCGGACATTTGGACTTCCAGTTTGCCTTTTGGGGCGTTTTTTGCACTCCGGAGGCTTCAGGAGGCTTCCCTGAAGCCTCCGGAGTGCGAAAAATGACCCAACAGGCAAACCGGAAGTTCGGAAAAACGGACTTTCGGTTTGTCCATTGGGCAGTTTTTCACACTCCGGAACTAAGCCTCCGGAGGGCAAAAAAATGGCCCAACAGGCAAACCGGAAGTCCCTTTTCAGGGAGGAAGCCTCCTGAAGCCTGGGGAAGGCAAAAACCACCTTCCCCAAGGCCAAAAATCAGCTGGAGCTGACATAGGGAAAAGCCTCGCATGCCCTCAGATATGGCTCCACCTGCCACCTGTGGCATGTGTGCCATAGGTTCGCCATTACGGGTATAGGATCTTCTACTTAAGCAGCGGTGTTACATCCCCACGGTGCCTCAGAGACAGCAGTTAGCGTCTCTGATTGGTTAAGCACCGGCCGGTTGCTGCGCGGGAGTCTTCCTGGGTTCCTATTGGTTGACGCGCTTGACAGCTGCATGTAAATGAGCTGTCAAGTCGCGGCTGAGGCGATTCTCTTCTGCCGAGTTGTTTGTCGTTCAAGTGTTGCTGTTCCTTAATAAAGAGTTTCTTCGCAAGCCTGCCTCGTTCCTGTTTGCCGGCTCTGGACTTAACAAGTGGGTTGGACTAGAAGACCACCAAGGTCCCTTCCCACACTGTTATTCTGTTATGATCCAATTCATAATTTAGGAATGCGTATGGATTCAATCTTATTCCTAGCTTTTCAGGCAGGGATGGCATCAGGTAGTGTATTTGTGCAACTCTGTTTAATGCACCAGTCGGTCCTAACTGGTAACAGATGCTTATTCTTGAGTTATCTAATACTGTACCTAAGAAACTGCACTGGATGACTACCATTGAAGTCTGGAGATTTTAGGACCGGGGATAAAAAAAATACAATGGGCTGCCAACCAATGCATTTGGATACTGAAAAAAATTGAATTAGGTGCTAACAGTATTCCAGGCGTAGTTCAAACTTTGCATTTTAAAGGGTGAGGGATGATGGAAACTGAAGATCAGCATTGTTCTGATGGAAAACCAGTTCTCCTAATGTTGCAGAAACCCAGCTCCCATTATCCCTTGCCTCTGAACATATGGCATTAAAGTTGATGGGTATTCATGAACATCTGGAACTCATAGGATCCCTACTTACAGCATTTTAAGTGGCTTAGGGTCTGGCTGTCTTTCAAAGGCACTATTACTCGTAGAGATCCTCGTATCAGAAATACCATGAAGGACTTCTACATTATGGTACTAGCAAAATGTGAAATGTTCTTCTTGCTGATGGAGACTGGATCTGTCTTCGCCTTCAGTTCTTCACATAAAATGGAAGACAACCCAGCTTAATCCTGGTTTTTGACACTGCTAATATTGTTTGTAAATGTTTTTACGTCTGAAGATATTTTTTTTTTTGAGTTTTTACTTTCTTTTAGTCCATCATTTTGGTAGGCTATAAACTAATAAAACAAAGCATCCCTTTAAAATTGTATGGCATATTATACTGGTTGAAGCCCCCACATTGGGAGAGGGGTCAGACTAGGGAAAGCTGCATCAGCTAATGATGGAACTATTATATTTAATTCAGTGCAATATATAGTTATGAGAACCTGGTGTTCTAGTCACTAGGGACATTTTTGTTTCAATCTGATTGAAAAAAAATTTAATCTGAGGATCGCATTTTCCAAATGCAGTCTTTCAGAAGAGAAACTCAAAACTGGCACCGCACAATATGCTACAGATTTTAGGAGCTCTAGGAAAAAGCATGGTACTGTAGTCCATGGTTTCTGGTCTATTGCTATGTCCTGGTAAATTTATCTGAGCTATAAATATAGAGAGGAGAGGAGAGGAGAGAAAAGAAGGGGAGAAGAGAGGAGAGGAGAGGAGAGGAGAGGAGAGGAGAGGAGAGAAAGGAAGGTGAGAGGAGAGGAGAGGAGAGATGGGGAGGGGAGGATAGGGGAGGGGAGAGGAGAGGAGAGGAGAGGAGGAGAGGAGGAGAGGAGAGAAAGGAAGGGGAGAGGAGGGGAGGGGAGGGGAGGGGAGAGGAAAGGAGAGAGGGGGAGAGGAGAGGAGAGGAGGAGAGGAGAGAAAGGAAGGGGAGAGGAGAGGAGAGGAGAGAAAGGAAGGGGAGAGGAGAGGAGGGAAGGGAAGGGGAGGGGAAATGAGAGAGGAGGAGAGGAGAGAAAGGAAGGGGAGAGGAGAGAGGAGGAGAGGAGAGGAGAAAGGAAAGGGAGAGGAGAGGAGAAAAAGGAAGGAGAGAGGAGATGAGGGGAGTGGAGGGGAGAGGAAAGGAGAGAGGAGGAGAGGAGAGAAAGGAAGGGGAGAGGAGAGGAGAGGAGGGGAAGGGAGGAGAGAGGAGAGAGGAGGAGAGGAGAGAAGGAAGGGGAGAGGAGAGGAGGGGATGGGAGGGGAGAGGGGAGGAGAGGAGAGGAGATGAGGGGAGGGGAGAGGAGAGGAGAGAGGAGGAGATGAGAGTTGAGAAAGGAAGGGGAGGGGAGGGGAGGAGGAGGGGGAGGAGAGGAGGAGAGGAGAGAAAGGAAGGGGAGAGGAGAGGAGAGAAAGGAAGGGGGAGAGGAGACAAAGGAAGGGGATCTTCGTCTGCTGTGCGCCCTCCGTCTCGGCTCGAAGAGGAGAGAGGAGAGGAGAAGGAAGGGGAGAGAGAGGAGAGAAGGGGGAGAGCGAGAGAGAGCTCTTCGCTTCTCTCCGTTTCTCAGGAAGGAGAGGGGAGGGGAGGGAGAGAGGGAGAGGGAGAGGAATGTGTTCTACTGATTAGTGTCAAAGAAGGTCAAATTAGTACACAGGCAATAGCAAAAGAGAAATTCCCATTTTTTTAAGTATGGAAACAATTCAATATTTATGAGCTTTCCTAGAAAGGCCTGTCTGCTTTCTAATATTCTTTTTTGTCCCATTTGTATTGTTGGCCTTATCATTTATTGTATTTTCCAAACATTAACTTCTCATGGTTCATTTGTACTTATGAAAAAAGGCCAGGTTAAACATATAATTTATAAGGAGATATTTGTTATGAATAATGTTATTATTATCTGGGCTTCAGACTGAATGGAGGGGTCAACCTATACACCATGTGTAACCTTCCCGGTGTTAACTGCTCTCCCATGATTCTTCCTAGCAGAGAAATAGGCAGATTTCTACACGATGCCTGTTTTCTTTTCACAAGAGAAAAGGAATTTATATAGTTTGAGAAAGCCTCTGGATACAGCGGGAATTTTAACAGCAGACATTTTGCTCCCACAGAATGACCGCCATGAGGAGTTGGCTGTCCAAAAATTGGCTGTTGTGGGAACTGTAAAAACACCATTAACAAGAAACTGGTGAGACTGTTGACTGATTTACCTCATAGCAGCTTGGGAAATTTTCTGCCACCAAAGCTTATTTTTGTCTTTGTGAGGGCAGGAGGTCATTCTTTAAAAAGCCATCAACATTCAGAGCTGAGTAGTGGCAATGCAGGAATAGGTACACCATTTCCTACCAGCATTGTGAGGCCAATCATAATACTTTAGTTTTTTTGATTCAGCTGGAGTTTTCTTAAGAGGAAGCTCTTGAGGGTTGAGGGCTTCTCTGAGGTTAATATTTTCCTTCCTTCCTTCCTTCCTTCCTTCCTTCCTTCCTTCCTTCCTTCCTTCCTTCCTTCCTTCCTTCCTTCCTTCTTTCCTTCCTTCCTTCCTTCCTTCCTTCCTTCCTCCTCCTCCTCCTCCTCCTCCTCTTCCTTCCTTCCTTCCTTCCTTCCTAGTACCTACCTTCCTCCTTCCTCCTCCTCCTCCTCCCTTCTTTCACCTCCTCTTCCTCCTTCCTTCCTTCTTTCTTTCTTTCTTTCTTTCCTCTTTCTTTCTTTCTTTCTTTCTTTCTTTCTTTCTTTCTTTCTTTCTTTCTTTCTTTCTGTCTGTCTGTCTGTCCGTCCTTCCTTCCTTCCTTCCTTTACCTCCTTTTCTTCTTCTCCTTCCTACCTACCTACCTACCTACCTTCTTCTTCCTCCTCCTCCTTCCTTCCTTCACCTCCTCTTCCTCCATCCTCCTTCCTTCTTCTCTTCCTTCCTTCCTTCCTTTCTCTTTCTTTCTTTCTTTCTTTTGATCTATCTTTCCTTCCTTCCTTCCTTCCTTCCTTCCTTCCTTCCTTCCTTCCTTCCTTCCTTCCTTCTTCCCTCTCCCTCCCTCCCTCCCTCTCTCACACAAACACCCATACACCCACTAAATTTACTTCCACAAACCTCTCTTGCATATATTGAGTCTCAAAAGAAGTAGTAGTTATTTACTAATGAAGATGGTATACGAAGGAAAAGCAGGACTGATAAATCCATCCAGGAAGTCTTTAGGGAAGTGGGCTGTAAATTGGCTCTCTAGAAGTGCCTTCCTTCCTAAACTAGCAGTGTAATTATAAGTTTCTACCTCCTGGTATTTTGTTATTAATAGGAAACTAATGAGGTGGATAATTAAATAGTCACCAGACATTTTGGTAATGCTAGAGCAGAGCTGGAAGGAAATGGGGTTCAAATAACATGTCAGCTGAAGATAAAAAGCGGAATGAGTCAAACATTAGTAGAATCTGCACTGGTGAGTATTTAATTTTGAAATTTCTAGCGTACCTTTCCTCCTGGATCTCAAAGCATAAGATGACATCAGGTCATTAATGGATACCAGTCCTTCTTCAAACATCTGGAAAATTACTTGAAGCGCTGACAAATGCAAAAGGTGATAGCAAAGCTTTCAAGTTAATCTTTTGTTTATGACAGGTTAGCAGAGAACAGCAAAAGCAAATGAGAAAATAATAAGCATTTCTATTCTCCTTGCTTTTTAATTGACACCGTTGCTGTAATCCTTTGAAAGATGTGGCCCACTTCTAATTGAAGTTAACACTCATTCTTGGGCATTGAGAGAAAGCAACATGGGTGAATGATTCATCAAAAAAAATAATTAGGGGGCTGGAGGTTAAAGCGTATGAAGAATGGTTGCAGGAATTGAATTGAGTGTGTCTAGTTTAATGAAAAGAAGAACTACATGATAGCAGTGTTCCAATATCTCAGGGGCTGCCACAAAGAAGAGGGGTTCAACCTATTCTCCACAGCACCTGAAGGCAGGACAAGAAGTAGTGGATGGAAACTAATTAAGGAGAGAAGCAACCTAAAACCAAAGAGAAATTTCCTAATGGTGAGAGCAATTAACCAATGGAACAACTTGACTTCAGAAGTTATGGGTGCTCCATCATTGAAAGTGTGTAGAGATTCTCACTCATCCAGATCATGGTTATCCCAAAGGTGCTTTTTCAGGAGACAATGGGACTTTCTTGTTTTTTTCTTTGAAGATGTTTCACTTCTCATTCAGGAAGCTTCTTTAGCTCTGACAGGATAGTGGGGAATGGAAGGATGTACGTATATTCCTTGCAGACAGCTGGTCATTTGTGAACCTGAAACACAGATTAACCTCCAAGTGCTTCAAGGACCCTCTAAAAGGATGCAAATTTGTATTTGTATTTGTTTATTTGTCAAGCATATATGATTATAAGTATAAGAGCCGTGTTGGTGTAGTGGTTAAAGTGCAGCACTGCAGTTCAGCAGTTCAGCTGTTCAAATCTCACCAGGCTCAAGGTTGACTCAGCCTTCCATCCTTCCAAGGTCGGTAAAATGAGGACCCAGATTGTTGGGGGCAATATGCTGAACTCTGTAAACCGCTTAGAGAGGGCTGTAAAGCACTATAAAGCGGTATATAAGTCTAAGTGCTATTGCTATAAACAGTAAAACATGATTGAATATATATGTAATAGTACAAGCATGAATAAGAGTAAAAGAGGTAAGAATATATGTGTACATTAGGACAGGAACGGTAAGGACGATTGTGCGCTTATGCACGCCCCTTACCGACCTCTTAGGAATGGGGTGAGGTCGATGGTAGATAATCTGAGGTTGAAGTTTTTGGGGTTTGGGGAAGAAACTACTGAGTCAGGTAAAGTGTTCCAGGCGTTGACAACTCTGTTGTTGAAGTCCAATTTTTTGCAATCAAGTCTGGAGCGGTTTACATTAAGTTTGTATCTATTGTGAGCTCGTGTATTATTGCGGTTGAAGCTGAAGTAGTCGTTAATAGGTAGGACACTGAGGCAGATAATTTTGTGAGCTACATTTAGGTCAGATCGAAGGCGGCGGAGTTCTAAATTTTGAAGTCCCAAAATTTCAAGTCTGGTTTCATAAGATATTTTGTTGTGAACAGAGGAATGTAATACTCTTCTTGTGAAGTATGACCAGCTGTCTGCAAAGAATATTATAAATCCTTCCATTTCCCACTATCCTGTCAGAGCTGAAAAAGCTTCTTGGATGAGAAGCAAAACGTCTTCAAAGAAAAAACAGGAAAGTCCAGTTGCCTCCTGAAAAAAAGCACCTCCATCACTGAAGGTTTTCAAAAACAGACAGGATAACCATTTGTCTGAAATAGTATAGGGTCTCCTGCTCAAACCGGTGGGGGGGGGAGGGTTGGACTAGAAGACCTTCAAGGTCCCTTCCAACTGTATTATGTTCTATTCTATATTCTCTGTGAGCCTGGAAAAACAGCCATGTCCCCTTGAAGAGTTAAAGTTGACTGAGATTTCAATCTCTGGGTTTTTCTTTCCTTTATTTCTGTTTCTCCCCTTTGCCAGTTGCTTTGTTTACTTAGCCAGCAATTAATTTCAACAGTGAACAGTGTAGCGTAGGACTGGATGCTTGGAATAGATAACACAATGGTTAATAAAGCAGTCTTGAAGTGTCTATACACAAATACGCATACACTTTTCTTAAGCAGCAATGATAATAAAGGCTAAAAGGAGCTTTAAAACACTGCAATCGAGAGCCTGTTCCCATACTGCCTTTGGTGGATGACTAATTAGTCCACCCCATTGTAACACCACACGGACTTCCATTACTCCTTGCCAAAAAATTACTGTCCAGCAACTAGCAAAATTTGTGCTTTCCATAGTTAATTTCCTGTCTCTTGGATGGTCCTTTTTAAACTGAAAGGACAACCAATTATTTTCCCCTACTTTGCATTTTGATCGGAAGGAGAAATTATTATACATACCAGACTTCTTTCATAAATGTTTTATGGTTTAAAAGGACACCCTATTTTGTCAACTATTGTCAATTATTGACATCATATATCCTCAAGACTTTTATTGATGATGTAGCAATATCTCTACCTGATTTCTAGAATTTGATTCTCATTTTAAAAAGTACAAATGTTTGAGCAAAATTAAGGGAATGAATACAATTTAAGCAAAGTGAAACGCATTTAGAAAAATACCTTAAACTATAACAAGGAATGTATTAAGTTTTTTTTCATTATGGATATTTCCGGAATATATTATTTTTCCTCCCCCTCCCTCCTTTACAGTCCCAAAGAGTGTACATTTTGTGCGGAGAGTTTAGTATCCATTTATTAGAAGACAAATTTAGTAAGAATTCTTCCTACTTGCTGACAGTGAGAACAATCAACCCATGGAAGAGAAGTTGCCTTCGGAAGTTGTGGGCGCTTCATCACTGGAAGCTTTCAAGAAGAGATTGAACTGCCGTTTGTCAGAAATGGCGTAGGGTCTCCTGCTTGGGTGGGGGGTTGGACTAGATGATCTCCAAGGTTCCTTCCAACTCTGTTAATCTAATCTAATCTAATCTAATCTACTTTCTTCTTTGGTACTTAAAGATGCCCAGAGTTGCTTATCGGGGAGAAGAGTGGCATATAAATTTAAACAAATAAAAATAATCTTTCTACCACTCCAGCTTACATTAGGTTTTCTTTTCTCCCCCTCCCCTCCGGATGGCTTCTTTCCAAAGCATTGGATGATCACCAAGAATCATTTTCATTTTCTGATTTTCCAGGCTCTTGTAAGAGCTAGAGGCAGTCCCCTAAACAAAAATGTTAGAAAATTGATATTTTCCTTTAAGACATTTCATTACCCAACTAGGTAACATCATCAGTGCAATGGATAATGAAACACCTGCAAGCAAATATTCAAGTTCAGAGAGCACCAAAAACTCCACCGTTCAACCCTGAGCTACAGATATTCTCTTCTATTTGAATAGTCGCATTGCCATTTTAAAGAAATAAAGTCAAAATGCAACAGGAAAGCTTATAGAATCCCCCAAAAAAGGGATCCACACAACCACACTGGTGTCCAGAGTCATTGTATAATGCTCAAATGTACACGACCTGCTGTCTTCCAGGAAAAACCATGCTATAAATACACATTCTAAAGAATAGAAAGAATTAAAACGGTTGTTAAATACAGAATTTGACTTGTTGGCTTTTGCCACCTACTGGACATCGTGTTTAATGAATCAGTAGGGGGAAAACAGTATTTTACCAAACAGAATTGCAGCTCCTTTGTCAAATGATAGCGAATACCAAGCACTACAGTTTTGCCAGCCTGTCAAATTCCATTTATATGCCACGTTTGTACCGCACATCATTTTGTAGTGCTTGAATTACACGGACACCCCTATTTGTCACAGTCTAGCCACTCTCGTTTGCAAAACCATTCCTTATTGTCTGCTTTAGCCTGTTTTAGGTTTCTTTCCTTTGAAAACAGAAAGACTGTGGGGGCTAGACCTGAAACCGTATTGAAGGTGGCATTTTTCAGTTCCAATAGACAAGGAAAAGCCCACCTCTTCTTTCTTACACTTTTGTTTTGCGCAAGCCTATATGCGCAAGGAAGCCAGGCACCCATCCCTCAAGTTTTATTTAGGAAGCGCTTTCCATGCAGCGTATATCACACACAGATCAGGAAATCAGAAGAAGCGGGGAGAAAAATTGATGCTGGCAGATAGGGCAGTAAAAACAAGCACGAAAACAATTCAAAACCGTGGAAAACTCAGCAAAAGAGATGGTCCTTCATTGATACAGAAAAAATATATATGTTGTAGGTGAGAACTTGAAATATTGCTGCTAGTTGAATTTTAGTTTTAGGGTTGTTTGGTTTGTATATTTAAAAAAAGTGATGGTTTCAAGGTGTTTTTTTTGTTTGTTTGGTTTTTTTTAAAATTTATTTTATTTATTTAAATGGATTTATATGCCGCCCAACTCCCAGGGGACTCTGGGTGGCTTTTTGGGGTTTTTTTTTTGTTGTTGTTGTTATACTGTGGTAATTCCAAAAATTTGACAGGATCTATGAAAAATATGAACTGCATAGAAGGCAGTGAATACTGATTTTTTTTAAAAAAAATTTCATCAAGGATGTCGACCTTTTGCAAGAAAACCAATGGCCAAATGTTTTTTAATCTAGGAAAGCAACTATAAGCAGCATAACACCCAAATAAATATTTGAATGTAATATGTAAAGGAAAGGTTCCCCTAGCACATACGTGGTAGCCGTTCCCGACTCTAGAGGGCGGTGCTCATCTCTGTTTCAAAGCCGAAGAGCCAGAGCTGTCCGAAGACATCTCCGTGGTCACGTGGCCGGCATGACTAAATGCCAAAGGCGCACGGAACGCTGTTACCTTCCCAACAAAGGTGGTCCCTGTTTTTTCTACTTGCATTTTTTACGTGCTTTCGAACTGCTAGGTTGGCAGAAGCTGGGAAAAGTAACGGGAGCTCACTCCATTACGCGGCGCTAGGGATTCGAACTGCTGAATTTCCGACCTTTCGAGCGACAAGCTCAGCGTCTTAGCCACTGAGCCACCGCGTCCCAATTATGTAATATGTAAATGTTGCCAAACATTTTCTGTTTATGCAAGTATGAAAGGTCTCAGTGTGAACTCTCTTAGAGAGGTGTGGTAAACACTCAACAGAGTGTTCTTTACCAAATAGGGAATACCTATTAAATATGGAACCAGCAACTATTCAAACATTATTCAAAAATTACATTTAGCTTTGATAAACAGAGCAAAATAGACAAATAAGTTACAAAAGTAGGGGAGAAATGCAGCAAATATGCTTACCTTGTAGCATCTGTATCAATATAATATTTGGATATGTCTAATAATAGAGAAAGACAATGATTAAGAGATTATTAGGTTAAGGAATGTGGTACTATGCAAACAGAGCACAGACTTGCTAAATTCCTGTGGACTAGTGAGAATGATGGGCTATGGAGATAAAGTTGACAAATACAACTTAGTCAGGGTGGGCTTCAAAAATTTTGGCAAGGGGTTCTCTGCCTGGTTGCTGGGTGGATGTGGCCATGGTGGGTGTTGCCTAGTCGGCCCCCTGCACCATGCTGGGGGTGCATTTTTGCCCTCCCCGGGCTCTGGAGGCTTTTCTCGAGTCTCCGGGAGGGCGAAAACAGCCTCCCCAGGCTCCAGAGGCCCTCTGGAGGCCAAAATAGGCCTGTTTCTGACCTTCTCGAACTTCCAGTAGGCCCATTTTTTGCTCTCCCGAGCCTCTACACATGCCCTGCACTTACCTGCATCCAAAATGGGCCATGTGGGGCGGCATACAAATCTATTCAATTAAATTCCTGCCAGTTCGTACAGGTTCCCACTCGCCGAACCGGCAACGATGACCAGCTGGCCACCCCCCCAAATCGGCTCTCTCGGCGGTGCCGTAGGCAGTGCCATCTGTTTTTTGCTTCTGTGCAAGCGCAGAAGGTGGGTTTTCGGCACTGCGCATGCACACGTGTGCGTGCAAAACATGCGCGCATGCCCACGCGGCATGGGAGGAAGCGAACCAGCAGTGAAGTTAGTTAAAACCCACCCCTGGAGCAATTTCAGAGGAAGGTGACTAAGATCACCATCTCAGGGTTGGCACAAAGAAGAGAGAAAAGCATTTTCAATAATTTTTAAAACAACATTTCAAAAATAAATAAATTTCCTTCCTTCTCCTATTTTCCCCACAGTCACAACCCTGTGAGGTAGGTTGGGCTGAGAGTGAGTGACTGGCCCAAAGTCACCCCAGCCGGCGTTCATGCCTAAGGGCATCTAGAACTCACAGTCACCTGGTGATTGGCCCAAAATCACCCAGCCAACTTTCATGTGTAAGATTTCAGTCTCCTGGTTTCTAGCCTGTTGCCTAGACCAAACTGGCTCTAACAGAATAGAATCTAAGAAGATCAGAAAAACATCAAGATCTGAAAATCAAAATTCAAAGATTTTGACACAAACCAGCTGTGGTGATCCCACTGGTTACAAGCACACTGGGTGCTATACCAAAAATATTGGACGCACTTAGAAAATACAGCTTTGGTCGAATTTCCATCAGTCAATTGCAAAACACCAAAGTGCTTGGAGCCACATAAATACTTCTTGTCACAACATCGTATGTTCTTGGGAAGAACTCAATGCATGTGAAGGTCAACACCAATTAAAGATCTGTCATCTGTGACTTCACATTGTTGTGTACAGTATATAATAATCATTTAAATATCTATGGAGATTCTCAATCATCCAGGTCATGGTTGTCCCAAAGGCAAACTGGACTTTGTTTTTCCTTGAAGATGTTCCAAGTGAACTGAAGAACTGAAGAAGCTTCTCGGATGAGAAATGAAACATCTTCAAGGAAAAACAAAGTCCAGTTGCCTTTTGAAAAAGCACCTTTGGGATAATAATAATAATAATAATTTTAAGTTAATTTATTTAAAAGCATTGGACATGATCCAGTATTTTACCACACTCCCTTTCATATGTTGCTAACATTTTGAACAGATCCGTGCCTTTAAAAAGTTTAATGTCCCTAGACCTCAATAACTTTTTTGCTTTGCCCTATAAAAAGCCCCGACAACCACCATAAAATCACTATAATTTAGCATGTTCCACATTTTTACACCAATGCTTGCTTCTTAAGTTTAAGAAGGGAATTTTGCCACTTGAAGCAAGACACTTTCTGCATTAAAAGGTATATTTTTAACTCTTGTTAAAATGAGAGTGAAATAATTAGAATTTATTCACAGCTCCTAGAATGCAAATTTCCAATGTGAGAAGTCTGATCCTCACCATATACTTTTCTTTTTAAATAGTACTTTAGTGAATTGATTTGCAGAATGTAAAATGATAAAGGGTAGCTGGGGATGATCCCAGAGAAATGTTTGATCCTTGGCGGAGAAGCAAAGAAAAGTGATGATCTGGAAAGAAAATTAAGCGATGTTAAATGTACTTTTCTCTAGTGGAACTGTGTTGCTTTCCTTCCTTCTCTCTTCCTCTCTCTCCAAAAAGGAACCGGGTGGATTATAAAATAAGACTATTTCACTTTCAATAAATAAGACAAGTCTGTATGAAAGGAGAGCAAATCAGTTTACACACACATTAATCCTGGGTGAGAAAATGGATCTTCTTTTGCCATTTTTTTAAGCCAAGGATCATGCCTGGCCGAGGGATTTTGAGGGTGATATCCAACCCAGCTTGCAGACTCAGACTGGAGAGAACCGATATGAAATATTTATGCGTTTAACACCTTGACATGAACTGTTCTTGCAAATATGCGCATGCTGTGATGACATGTGGCGAGTCAGACCAGCTTTACAAAAAGGCAATTGAAAGAAGATTGCTCTCCATCCTCCTGCCTCTTGGGGCTGAGGATGTTCCTTCTACTTCCTTTGTCCCTTGGGCTTGTTTTTCCAATCCAAAGAAAGCATGAGTTGCAGCCATCCATTTCCATTTTTTAAAAAAAACGATTAGCATGGGTCTGAGAGATTTCTTTGGAAGTAAGTTGCAGGAATTGGGTATGTCTAGTTTAACGAAAAGAAGGACCAGGGCTGGCTAGCAATGTTCCAATATTTCAGGGGCTGCCACAGAGAAGAGGGGTCAACCTATTCTCCAAAGCACCTGAAATCAAGACAAAAAGAAATGGACGGAAACTGAGCAAGGAAAAACACCAACCTAGAACTCAGGAGAAATTTATTGACAGTTGTTCTGACCCAGTTCCCCAAACACGAGAAACCCTCTGTAGTTGAAGCAACACTTCCTTTATTAGGAGCGCCAGCAGCCCCGGCAAAAAGTTTCTCTTTCACCGCAGGCTAACGAGTCTGTCTGGCAGGGAGATGAATAGTTGTCTGCCACATCTATTCATCTCCGCCCCCTGCCTTTTATCCCCAGAGCTAGGGTGGGGCTTTGCTAGCAGTGGTGGCTCTTCCTTCCCAAGGACCGGCCCAAAGATTTCCACTGCTCTCCTCTCCTCTGCCTTCTGCGCATCCACCTGTCAGGCACTGGACCCAGCTGTTCCTCCTCTTCCTCATCAGCCACCTCCAGACCTGGGGGCCGTTGACTCTCCATCTGAGGGCTGACGGATGGCCCAGTCTCCACCTCTGTCTCTTTCTCTGCCAGCTCCATTCCCTCTTTCCCCTCGGAGCTCTCAGGTTGCCTTGATGCTGACCCGACTCCCACAACTGATTCGGCTGCTGGAGGGGCCGGCGGCTGACAGGCCACAACAACAGTGAGAACAATCAACCAATGGAACAGCTTGCCTTCAGAAGCTGTGATGCCCCATCACTGGAGTCTTTTAAGAAGAGGCCGGACAGCCATTTGTCTGAAATGGTATAGATTCTCCTGCTTGAGCAGGGGATTGGACTAAAAGACCCCCAAGATCCCTTCCAACTCTGTTATTCTGTTAAATAAAAGTAATACCAGACATAGAATTAGAGAACAGGCCTTCTGTGGAAAAAAAGAAAGCCAAATCGAAAGGCAGGGTCCCTGGGCATATTTGCACCATTTTGAATATCTACCACTAGTACAAAGTCTTGCTTAAAGTGTTGGCCAATTCGTATCTTCACAGCACACCCTCTCTGTCAAGAAGCTTGTAGTATGTATTCACAGTCTGTTAAACCATAAATGATAATTTCCTGCAAACCATAATGGCTGGAACCAGGGGTGGGATTCTACCGGTTCGAACCAGTTCGGGCGAACCGTTAGCTCCGACGATCAGCTGGGAGCGAACCGGTTCCCTCCGATGATCAGGTGGGCCCGCCCCTGTGCTTTACTCACCTATATCTTCTCAGCTGATTAGCACGGCACAGCGGATTGCCGCACCTCAGCTGTGTTATGTCCCAGTAGCAACGCGGAAGGTAAATTGTTTGTTAAATTGTGCACGTACACACAGCATGCGTTAGGCGTGTGTGCGAGCAAAGCACATGATTACCGAACTGGTTGTTAAACCGGCACGATCCCACCACTGGCTACAACCTGATGCTTTTTTAATGCTAGCTATTAAGGAATAATTGTGATTACTGCTCACAGCCTTCCCAAAGGAGCTTCCCAAAGAATTGCTTTGTAGAGTGAGCTGTGTGGCATATACATTTAATGAATAAATAAAACAATATAGTAGGGTAGCTTTACCCAACCTGCAGGTATGTTAGCACTGTAATGCTGGATGGGGATACTGGGAATTGTAATCGCAGTGCAAGAGTCCTGGTTGTATCAGATAGGATTTACTCTAATCTAAAAAATTCTTTACTTTTGTTATGTTGATGCCTTAAACAATGACCATTGCTTACCCTCCCTTCCCTCTCCTCTTCCTCCTCTTCCTCTTTCTTTTTCTTTTCCTCCTCCTCCTCCTCCACTTCCTCTTCCTTTTCCTCCTTCTTTTCCTCCTCCTCCTTCACTTCCTCTTCCTCCTCCTTTTCCTCCTCCTCCTCTTCCTCCTCCTATTTCTTCTTCTTTTCCTCCTCCTCCTCCTCCTCCTCCTCCTCCTCTTTCTTCTTC
Source organism: Diadophis punctatus similis (assembly GCA_023053685.1). Taxonomy (NCBI): domain Eukaryota; kingdom Metazoa; phylum Chordata; class Lepidosauria; order Squamata; family Dipsadidae; genus Diadophis; species Diadophis punctatus. The sequence goes on from JALIGW010000016.1 coordinate 16,615,568, forward strand.
TTTTCCTTCTCCTCCTCCATTTCCTCCTCCTCCTTCACTTCCTCTTCCTCCTCCTTTTCCTCCTCCTCCACTTCCTCTTCCTTTTCCTCCTTTCTTCTTCTTTTCCTCCTCCTCCTCCTCCTCCTCCTCTTTCTTCTTCTTTTCCTCCTCCTCCTCCACTTCCTCTTCCTCCTCCTTTTCCTCCTCCTCCACTTCCTCTTCCTTTTCCTCCTTCTTTTCCTCCTCCTCCTCCTCTTTCTTCTTTTCCTCCTCCTCCACTTCCTCTTCCTCCTCCTTTTCTTCCTCTTCCTCCTCCTCCTTCTCTTTCTTCTTCTTTTCCTTCTCCTCCTCCTCCTCCGCTTCCTCTTCCTTTTCCTCCTTCTTTTCCTCCTCCTCCTCTTTCTTCTTCTTTTCCTCCTCCTCCTCCTCCTCCTCCTCCTCCTCCTCCTCCTCCTCCTCCTCCTCCTCCTCCTCCTCCTCCTCCTCCTCTTCCTCCTCCTCCTCCTCCTCCTCCTCCTCCTCCTCCTCCTCCTCTTCCCCCTCCATTTTGTCCTCCTCCCTTACATATTCCCCATTATATTTTAGTATTCACAGCTTAGGTGCTTTGGGAACATTATCTAAGAGAAACGACTATAAATTAAACTAAATTATGTATGTACTGTAACATTTTTCCACCTTTCTACTGTAAAGCAGCATTTAAGAAGACCTCTGTTCCAATGGGAAATGGCCATTCATCTGATTTAAACGAAGGGTATTTCATGTATACATGGAACAGATGTATGTCCGGTATCTACTCTGCAGATATACCAAAAATTTAGGTTGCGCTTAAATCTTTGTCCCTTGTAGCATATAAAGAATCCTACTTTGTTTCCCCCCACCCACCCCCCGTGAGGAGATATGAGGCTTTATGAGGCTTCTGTGCATTCTCTCAAGACAAATGCATTGCAATGAGCCCGTCTCCCTTTCTCTTCCCCACTGGTTCTGTTTAGTGCCGGAAATAATACATAAATATGAGGATGTGCAACATTGAAATACAAGCGGTGAAGGAGAAACAGCTGAAGAAGGCATTAGTGGATCTCCAGGGTTGCCGGCTATCCTCCTGCACATGATTGTATTACAATTCAGGCGAGGAAGCTTACACTCTTCCATTGGTGAAATGGAAGAGTGAACTCAGGCAGGAATTTCTGTGTTACTGCCCCAGTAGAAGGAATACCCCCATGCTAAAAAGAGTGAACCACATCACCTCCAGGAAAAAAACGAAACAACAACAAAGCATTGATGGTCCTTTGGAAAGGATGGAGTGGAGGAGGGAGCATTCAAGTATTCTATCACATGCCCAGATTAGGATACCAGGTGGCCCAGAACAGTTGTGAGTCTCAGAGATATATATTATATCCTTCGGATCAGTGTCTGTTCTCAGGCAGAGGGAGAAAGTGTCTTTCAGTCAAGCATGACTCTTGGGGAATTCAGGGGCCCTCCCATGGAGTTTTCTTAGTGCCAATGTGGAAATGTTTTTGTTGTTTTTTTCTTCATCATCTCTTTCAGCAAAGTTTTTCAAGTTTCTCTGCCTAGCCTACAGCCCTGGAGTCTGGGAGTCTCCCATTAAGTCAGATGGACAGAACAGATTAATGGAATAACAGAGTTGGAAGGGACCTTAGAGGTATTCTAACCCGCTCCTCAAGCAGGAAACCCTATACCAGTGGTGGGTTCCTGCTGGAGCTGTCCAGTGCGTACCTCCGGTAGGGAGCAGCCGATTGCGCAATTTGCGTGCGACCGCACCGGAGCCGTCTTCGCCGGTCGGTCGCGCGTGTCGCCATCTTTTTCTGAGAATTTTTGGGCGATTTTGCTTCTGCGCATGCGCGGAAGCAAAATCTTGCCAAAATCTCACGAGGGGACGTGCGCGTGTTTGAGATTTCAGCGCGATTTTGCTTCTGCGCATGCGTGGAAATCTCATGCGCACGTGCATCCCCTCACGAGATTTCAGCGAGATTTTGCTTCCGTGCATGCGCAGAAGCAAAATTGCACGAGGGGGCGCACGTGTGTAGTGAGCGAGCACGTGCCCGAAACGTGGAGATGCGCGCACAGCGCACCGGCATGGATAAGTGAGCAACCCGCCCCTGCCCTATACCATTTCAGACAAATGGTTGTCCAATCACTACTTAAAAACATCCAGTGATGGAGCACACCCACAACTTCTGGAAGCAAGCTGTTCCACTGGTTAATTGTTCTCACTGTCAGGAAATTTCTCCTTAGTTCTAGGTTGCTTCTCTCCTTGATTAATTTCCATCCGTTGCTTCTTGTCCTGCCCTCAGGTGCTTTGGGGAATAGCTTGACTCCCTCTTCTTTATGGCAACCCCTGAGATATTAGAACACTGCTATCATGTCACCTCTAGTCCTTCTTTTCACTAGACTAGACATCCCCAATTCCTGCAACTATTCTTTATATGTTTTAACCTTCAGCCTCCTAATCCTCTTCGTTGCTCTTCTCTGCCCAGGTCTGTTTAGCTTCTGACCCCAGACAACATCACTATCAATAAGGACTGGGGGTAATTTGGTCAGTTTTTTATTCTGAAGCATCAACTAGAAGCATCGAACATGTGGCCTTTTTAAGACTCTGAAGGGTAGAATAATTATTCGTTTCTTCCACCCGAACTTTCTCCATTCTTCATCTAAGGTGTCAATGTATTTTCTGCCCTCTTGATTGTCTATGGAAGTATAGAACTTCATAGAGAAGAACAAAAATCCAAGCAGTTCATAAAATATAGAATCAGAGCGGGAAGGTATCATTGATATCATTTAGTCCAACCTCTTGGATGCAACACAAAAGACCCATCAGAACAATGGTGCACTTACAGGAAAGTCCCTTGTGAAAATATTCTGAAGTTTTTTATGGAGTCCTAATTGGTGGTCATTTAAATATGAGCCAGTAGTGAGCCACAGCAGCCAAAAATACCAGTGCACTCTTAGGCTGCATTAATAGAGGGATAGAATCAAGATCATGTGGAGTATTAGTACCACTTTCTAAAGCTTTAGTAAGACCACAGTTGGAATACTTCATCCAGTTTCGGCCATCACAATATAAAAAAGATGTTGAGACACTGGAAAGAGGGCAGTGAAGAGTAACAAGGATAATTAGGGGACTGGAGATTAAAAATTATGAAGAACAGTTGCAGGAATTGGATATGTCTAATCTAGTGAAAAGAAGAACTAGGGGAGATATGATAGCAGTGTTCCAATATTTGAAGGGCTTCCACAAAGAAGAGGGGGTGTCAACCTATTCTCCAAAGCACCAGAAGGCAAGACAAGAAGCAATGGATGGAAACTAATCAAGAAGAAACGCAACCTAGAATGAAGGAGACATTTCCTGACTGTTAGAACAATTAATCAGTGGAATGCCTTACATTCAGAAGTTGTGGGTGCTCCATCACTGGAGGCTTTTAAGAAGAGACTGGACAGCTACTTGTCTGAAATGGTATAGGGCAGGGGTGTCAAACTTGCGGCCCGCGGGCTGGATGCGTCACGTGCTGGCTCCGCCCCCGCCCGGTTTAACGAAAGGAGAAAAAAGTCCCAATACGTCACGTGACGAGGCCATGACGACGCAAGTTTGACACCCCTGGTATAGTGTCTTTTGCTCAAGCAGGGGCTTGGACGAAATGACCTCCAAAATCCCTTCCAATTCTGTTATTCTATGTTCTAAAGCAGTGTTTCTCAACCTTGGCAGTTTGAAGATGTGTGGACTTCAACTCCCAGAATTCCCCAGCCAGCGTTGCCACACATCTCAAACTGCCAAGGTTGAGAAACACTGTTCTAAAGCTAGAATTGAGAGTTCCCATTTGTGAATTCAATGTGGAAATAAGTTTTGAAAGCAAGTTCTAATTCATAGTTACTCTCAACTATGAACTCTTTAAAAATAAACCCACAGCAAAGGCATCAGGCCAAAGATTATTGGGCATTGTTAACTATGGCAACATATTCCATGGGGTTTAATTCAGTTCCAATCAGCGAATTATAAATACTAATATATAATATAATAGTCTCAACATTTTTTTTTCTATTAAAGACTCTTTTCCCTTATTTTTCAATGGATTAGCAAATGCATGCTGAACTCTTCATTAAACCCCTCAGAATGTCTCTCCTCAAACAACTACAGTGTTCAAAGGGAGTAGTAATCTGTTAGGAATTCATTCTAAAGCCTACTCATAAACACGAGAAGACAGAATCCAAATGAGCAATAAAATATCGGCCCAAGACCACGGCAAAAGAATGGGACGGAACTATGAAGCAAAAGATAAGAGCTCATTTCTAATTCACCCATTGTTCTTTTCAAAAAGGAATCCAATCCGAGGAGAGATTGAGGGAGAGAGGAGAGAGATTCTAAAGATTGCGTGCTCAATTCAAAATAAATTGAATTCATTAATGTGAGAAATAATGGACAGGAAAGAAAGAAAACAGGAGAGGTAGCAAAGGCTCTTCTTTACTCCACTGTTGCAATCTGATAAACGTTTAGTGGGAAATGCGGTAACCAACTAATTCACTGCTAAGGAAACATATAGAGTGGAAATGATCTCTTCTTCTGAATTAAAGGCAAACACATGGATTTTAATGGTGGACCGGGTTCTAAAATTGTGTAGGACCAAGCAGAGAAGGAGTAAGTTGAGAACTAATTGTATTTCTTTTGCTTACTCCTTCTCTGCTTGGTCCTACATGACTAAGTTATGACTAAGTTACAACTGCACTGAAAAAAGTGATTAATGACCATTTTTCACATGATCAAAATTCAGACCCTTTGGCAACTGGCATGTATTTATGACGGTTGCGGTGGCCCCGGGGTTATGCAATCACCTTTTATGACCGTCTGACAAGCCAAGTCAACGAGGAAGCCAGGTTCACTCAACAAACTGTGTTACTAATTGAACAACTCCACTGATTCACTTAACAACTGTGGCAAGAAAGGTCATGGAATGGGGTGAAATTCACTTAACAACTGCCTTGCTTAGCAACCAAAATTGTGAACTCCATTGTGGTTATAAGTCAGGGACTACCTGTATTAAATTACAGCCAATCCTAATTACCTTAGACCTGTGTTTTTCAAACATGGTAACTTGAAGATGAGTGGACTTCAACTCCCAGAATTCCCTAGCCAGCATGCTGACTAAGGCATTCTGGGAATTGAAGTCCATACATCTTCAAGTTGCCAAGTTTGAAAAATGCTGAATTACATTGATCCAATATGGTTCATTTGATTGTCATTTTTGATAGGCTTCAGGAGGCATATTAGGCCTTAGGCCTTAACTTGTGAACCTTTGATTCAAAGAATTAATGTGCTGATGTTTCTTTGAAATAAGAAAGGCACCATCATTCCTTGATCTTCACTTGTTTTGTGCATTTGTATTATCTTGTGATTCGTATGGATGTCCAATTTGATTCGACACAAGATTTGTGGATCTGAAGTGCAGTTCAAGTCATGATATCATGTGATTCTAATATTTACCATTCTATTTGCTCTATCCTGTTCATTTCCCACTCTAGTTCCTACCTTAAAATAGATCTGAAACTCACAGCAACAAAATATCAGAAGTCATTGGTACACAAATGGGTCCTCACTTCACAACTACTTATTCACTGACCAACTTACAAAAGTGGCGAAGGAAAGGTTCTTATGATAGGTTCTTGTACCGACAACATTGCAGCATCCCATAGCAACATGACTGGCACTTGCAACCAGTCAATGGGGATGATGGCAGGAACTCACAAATTGTGACCATGTGATGTTGCATTTAACAATGGCACAGGATTCACTTTATGACAACAACTGGAAAGGTCAGGGTTTCTATTGCTAAGTGTTGCAGTCACATGGTGCCAAGTTTTATGATGGCATGGAAATTCCTGTTCTAATTACCGTTGTGAAGTGAGGGCTATGAGTACTGATTCTAGTTCTCCTGCAAAATCTTGAGCAGTTTTCAAAGTTTGAAAGCCCCTTAATTTTACCTCATGATCCTTTTGGGCATAGGAAACCCTAAGCGTCAGAACTTAAACCCTGAAAAATGTCTAAAGAAAGCCCATTCTGTTTAGTAGCTGTGGCCATTTTGGCAGAGATGAATTCCAACTGGACGTTAGCCAAGATATCACTTAGATGATCTAATAATGTACGAACTGAAAGAGAAATGTTTTGACTACATTCCTTCAAGGGTGGTTCCTGCTGAGGTCTTGATATTTAACCAATCCTTTTGGTTATAAATAAAATCGTTTAAATTCATCACCTTATCAACATTTGGCTTAATTTGTTTTGCAAACTCAGATAATATTATGTGGAACCAAATACCAACCAGCCACACACAATTTAATAATTTTTCCACATTTCTTTAACAGACAGAGAGGCCTCAGGATGTTGAGTGAAGCTTATATGTGAAATTACTTCATTTTCAGAAAAGATTATTACCAAGAGATTTGTTCCTCTTTAACTGTAATTATTTTCACAGTAAAATTATTACTGGAAGATGTTAATTTTCTTTACAAGCAATCCATTTACCTTAACAAAAATTATTTCAGCACAGTAGAAGATAACAACATGACAACCTCAACTTTTAACTTTTACACATTGCAGGGGTGAAATTCAGCAGGTTCTGACAGGTTCTGGAGAACCGGTAGCAGAATTTTTGAGTAGTTCGGAGAACTGGCAAATAACACCTCTGGCTGGCCCCAGAGTGGGGAGGGAATGGAGATTTTGCAGTATCCTTCCCCTGCCACTCCCACCAAACCAAGCCCACCGAACCGGTAGGGAAACAATTTGAATTTCAACCCTTCACATTAGTATATACTAGCCATTTCTATAACAACAAATCTATCTAATCGGCAAAACCAAAGTCAAAGTTTCATATATATTTTCCATCACATGCACAAAATCCAGAAGTGATTTCCAAATAAAAAACATGGTTAAATGCATTCTCCTCTTTGAATAAAGCAATCAGTTTAAGCATTTCTGCTTTTTCTTCCTTGCTGTGGAAATAATATATATTTCTGTTTGCACTTAATAATCTTTATAACCTATCACCATTTATATTAACAAAATCCACTGTATTCTGTAAAGAGACTGAAGTCAAAGCTTTTTTTTTCTTTTTTCCCTTGTAGCCCGTATTTTCTCTTTTTCCTTCCCTTCATTATTTCCTATTTCTATTTTCCTTTATATTTTATACTTGGCCAAAATAATAAAAGTCACAAAAATTCTTTCAGCATTTTCTCATTTAAAGAAGCTTTATAAGTGTCATACCTACAGCTTAGCACGTTTCAAGATGTACAATAGAAACAATACCTTCTTTGTAAAATAAAATACACAACGCATCATCGGGAGAACAATGAAACAGCAAAGTTAGCTGCGTAATGTAAAATCTAGCTAGCATAAAAAGCCCCATATAATACAGATGCATGTCAAAATCAACTATCAACTTAAAATTTTCTTTTGTTCACTGGGTTCCATAAAATAGTAAAATCACCCCAGTGATGTTTTGATATTATATTTAAACAACTATAGTTCAAACATAGAGCAAATCCATAAAATGACATCGCTCATTCAATGTTAAAGTGATCTCAAGTTTGAAAATTGGTTTATTTTCCAGGCGGCAGGCTTGCTATGGAATAATAATACAATGGTACCCATCAAATGTAAATATATTTTACATCAAATGTAAAACAAATGTCGAATTGAATTGAATGTTGATAAGTGATCTCTATACCCTCCCACTTGACATTTTCTTGAAGCTAAAATCAAAATGTAGACAGATCCTTAAAGTAAAAAGGGGCTGTATCAAGACAGATCAATAGGCAAACCAAGCTATCCAAATGTCAACAGCAATGTTCATGAATTTGTACATCTCTCCAACATGACTCCATTTAAATGGAATTAAATTAATTTTAATTGTAATTATTTCAAATAATGCAACTGGACCTGGCTGGACTAAAGAACATAGATTGAAAGGCGAAGATGCAAATAATAGAGATGCTCCAGAGGAAACCCTATACCATTTTAGACAAATCATTGTCCAATCTCTTCTTAAAAACCTCCAGTGTTGCAGCACCCACAACTTCTGGAGGCAAGCGGTTCCATTGATTAATTGTTCCACCTGTCAGGAAATTTCTTCTTACTTCTAGGTTGCTTCTCTCCCTGATGAGTTTCCACCCGTTGCTTCTTGTCCTGCCTTCAGGACAATGGTGGGTTGTAAATGGTTTTGCTACTGGTTTGCACGCGCGTGCACACACAACACTTCTGCACATGCGCAGAAGCATCCCGGATGGGTGGGTGGAGCCTCCTGCCACCAGCGCTACCGGTTCTAAGAACCAGTCTGAACCAGGAGCAACCTACCGCTGCTTCAGGTGCTTTGGAGAATAGCTTGACTCCCTCTTCTTTGTGGCAGCCCCTGAGATATTGGAACACTGCTATCATGTCTCCCCTGGTCCTTCTTTTCATCAAACTAGACATACCCAGTTCCAGCAACCATTCTTTATATGTTTTAGCCTCCAGTCCCCTGATCATCTTTGTTGCTCTTCTCTACCATCTTTCTAGAGTCTCAACATCATTTTTATATTGTGGCAACCAAAACTAGATGCAATACTCGAAGTGGGGATCTTATCAAGGAATTATAAGTGATACTCTCATTTCATCATGGAACCTGCATGCGATGGCTTGCCTGCCTTTGCTTTGGACCAAACTCCTGGTAGACCCTGAAAACCCAAGGTCAGAATAAGTTCTAGTGATAGCTGTTGAGTCTTTGCTTGAATAGTGTTCCAATATCTCAGGGACTGCCACAAAGAAGAGGGAGTCAAACTATTCTCCAAAGCACCTGAGGGTAGAACAAGAAGCAATGGGTGGAAACTAAACAAGGAGAGAAGCAACTTAGAACTGAGGAGAAATTTCCTGACAGTCAGAACAATTAATCAGTGGAACGGCTTGCCTCAAGAAGTTGTGAATGCTCCAACACTGGAAGTTTTTAAGAAGATGTTGGATAACCATTTGTCTGAAGTGGTGTAGGGTTTCCTGCCTAAGCAGGGGGTTGGACTAGAAGACCTCCAAGGTCCCTTCCAACTCTGTTACTATTACTATTACTAATAACAACAGTAGGAACAGCCAACTATACCTCTTTGTAAATGATTTCAACTGCTAATATTGTCACAAAAAAAATTCATATGAAGGAGAGAGATAGGATGTCACGAAATCATCTTGGATGTGATTCTTTTACCTGTAACTTCTTCAATGGGACTTCCTTCTGAATCTAAGGATGGTCCTCATTCAGCAACCATGATCGGTCATTCAGCAAAGTGATCGTTAAGTGAAAAAAATGGCATAACTCTATGTTTATGATTTTATTCAGCAGGATTTGGTTATCTCCGTGGCGAAGCATTGTATGTTCCACCTCCCTTTCCCTTTCTCAAAATAGCTGAGCGTTTACTGGCTGGATGCCCTTCCTGATGCCATGCGAAGTTCACAGCAGATATTTTGTCTCTGCACCTTAGGAGACAAACATCTGCCGCTACCTAGCATTGAACTCTCAACCTTCTGAGTGGGAGGCGAGCAGCTTCACCACTAGGCCACTATGTCGCTCAAGCCTTCCACTAATGATACTGTGAATTTTCTAGTCAGAACCAATGTGCCCTTGACTGAAACCATGGATTACATCTTGAGTTCCAGTCTCTCCAGGAAGCGAAAAATCAGTAAATCTCATCATGATCTACTTTACGGTGCTGCTTTTCAGACATTTGGGGCAGCAGAATAGTACATCTCATATGTCAAGTAGGCCTTCTGTCATCTGCTTGAAATTTTGGAAACTATACTCTGAACATAAGCAGAGGGCATTAGTCTGAGAAAGACTGTTTCAAGATCAAGATGAAACACAGAAGGAATATAAAAGGAAAGCAATCAACCAGCATGGTGGCCAATTGATGGCCTGAAAAATATGTTCTTGTAATTTCAATTGTTTTTACATTGTTTAGCCACCCAGGTAATGGCCTTAATACAGTGCCATTAATTATAAATGCCTGGTGGGTCTTGTTCCCTTTTTCTTCTTCTTCCTGATTTCATCTTTAATGAGCATTACACCCAATTTCAGTTACTAACATGCAGGTGCACTTCATAATAGCTCCCTCCCCCAGACTTGCAAGAACATTAAAAATAGCTTAAGAAATGAATAAATGAGCATGGCATTTCTGCAAAGCTCTCTGGTGTCTTTCCTTCTCAGTTTTGCCATTTCTTTCCTGGAGGAATTGTCTTCCTTATTTCAGGGCCTTTGAATGGGGGAAAAGAAGAGGAAGTGACTGAGTATAGAAAGTGACGGCAAAGAATATAAATCAAGTTACCTTTGAGTACTACTTATTCAACGGCACTCTTCACCCAACATGCGGAATCAGAATAGTTGAAGGCTTAGTGGTTGCAAACTTGCAAGACATGGTTAGAGTTAGCCTTGTGGAAGGGTTTGGTGGCTGAGCACATTACAGGAAGCCAACTACTTTCAGCCAGGGGTGAAATTCAAATTTTTTTCCCTACCAGTTCTGTGGGCATGGCTTGGTGGGCGTGGCAGGGGAAGGATACTGCATCATCTCCATTCCCTCCCCACTCCAGGGGAAGGATACTGC
>JALIGW010000016.1:16626266-16681266 GCA_023053685.1 Diadophis punctatus similis
CCCACTCCAGGGGAAGGATACTGCAAAATCTCCATTCCCTTCCCCACTCCTGGGAAGGATACTGCATCATCTCCATTCCCTCCCCACTCCAGGGGAAGGATACTGCAAATTCTCCATTCCATTCCCACTCCAGGAGAAGGATACTGCATCCATCTCCATTCCCCTCCCCACTCCAGGGGAAGGATACTGCAAAATCTCCATTCCATTCCCACTCCAGGGGAAGGATACTGCAAAATCTCCATTCATTCCCACTCCAGGAGAAGGATACTGCAAATCTCCATTCCATTCCCCACTCCAGGGGAAGGATACTGCATCATCTCCATTCCCTCCCCCACATCCAGGGGAAGGATACTGCATCATCTCCATTCCCTCCCCACTCCAGGGAAGGATACTGCATCATCTCCATTCCCTTCCCACTCCAGGGGAAGGATACTGCATCATCTCCATTCCCTCCCCACTCCAGGAGGGACAGGATACTGCAAAATCTCCATTCCCTTCCCACTCCAGGAGAAGGATACTGCATCATCTCCATCCCTCCCACTCCAGGGGAAGGATACTGCATCATCTCTCCATTACCATTCCCACTCCAGGCAGGAAGGATACTGCAAAATCTCCATTCCATTCCCACTCCAGGAGAAGGATACTGCAAAATCTCCATTCCCTCCCCACTCCAGGGGAAGGATACTGCAAATCTCCATTCCCTCCCCACTCCAGGGAAGGATACTGCATCATCTCCATTCCCTCCCCCACTCCAGGGGAAGGATACTGCATCATCTCCATTCCTCCCCCCAGGGGAAGGATACTGCAACATCTCCCATTCCTCCCACTCCAGGGGAAGGATACTGCTAAATCTCCATTCCATTCCCACTCCAGGTGAAGGATACTGCATCATCTCCATTCCCTCCCCACTCCAGGGGAAGGATACTGCATCATCTCCATTCCCTCCCCACTCCAGGGGAAGGATACTGCAAAATCTCCATTCCATTCCCACTCCAGGAGAAGGATACTGCATCATCTCCATTCCCTTCCCACTCCAGGGGAAGGATACTGCAAATCTCATTCCATTCCCCCACTCCAGGGGAAGGATACTGCAAAATCTCCATCCCTCCCCACTCCAGGGGAAGGATACTGCAAAATCTCCATTCCATTCCCACTCAGGGAAGGATACTGCAACATCTCCATCCCTCCCCACTCCAGGGGAAGGATACTGCATCATCTCCATTCCCTCCCCACTCCAGGGAAGGATACTGCAAAATCTCCATTCCATTCCCACCTCCAGGAGAAAGGATACTGCATCATCTCCATTCCCTTCCCCACTCCAGGGGAAGGATACTGCATCATCTCCATTCCCTCCCACTCCAGGGGAAGGATACTGCAAAATCTCCATTCCATTCCCACTCCAGGAGAAGGATACTGCATCATCTCCATTCCCTTCCCACTCCAGGGGAAGGATACTGCATCATCTCCATTCCCTCCCCACTCCAGGGGAAGGATACTGCAAAATCTCCATTCCATTCCCACTCCAGGAGAAGGATACTGCAACATCTCCATTCCCTCCCCACTCCAGGGGAAGGATACTGCAAAATCTCCATTCCATTCCCACTCCAGGGGAAGGATACTGCAACATCTCCATTCCCTCCCCACTCCAGGGGAAGGATACTGCAAAATCTCCATTCCATTCCCACTCCAGGGGAAGGATACTGCATCATCTCCATTCCCTCCCCACTCCAGGGGAAGGATACTGCATAATCTCCATTCCCTCCCACTCCAGGGGAAGGATACTGCAAAATCTCCATTCCATTCCCACTCCAGGAGAAGGATACTGCATCATCTCCATTCCCTTCCCACTCCAGGGGAAGGATACTGCATCATCTCCATTCCCTCCCCACTCCAGGGGAAGGATACTGCATCATCTCCATTCCCTTCCCACTCCAGGGGAAGGATACTGCAAAATCTCCATTCCATTCCCACTCCAGGGGAAGGATACTGCATCATCTCCATTCCCTCCCCACTCCAGGGGAAGGATACTGCATCATCTCCATTCCCTCCCCACTCCAGGGGAAGGATACTGCAAAATCTCCATTCCATTCCCACTCCAGGAGAAGGATACTGCATCATCTCCATTCCCTCCCCACTCCAGGGAAGGATACTGCATCATCTCCATTCCCTCCCCACTCAGGGGAAGGATACTGCAACATCTCCATTCCCTCCCCACTCCAGGGGAAGGATACTGCAAAATCTCCATTCCATTCCCACTCCAGGAGAAGGATACTGCATCATCTCCATTCCCTCCCCACTCCAGGGGAAGGATACTGCATCATCTCCATTCCCTCCCCACTCCAGGGGAAGGATACTGCAAAATCTCCATTCCATTCCCACTCCAGGAGAAGGATACTGCATCATCTCCATTCCCTTCCCACTCCAGGGGAAGGATACTGCATCATCTCCATTCCCTCCCCACTCCAGGGGAAGGATACTGCAAAATCTCCATTCCATTCCCCACTCCAGGAGAAGGATACTGCATCATCTCCATTCCCTCCCACTCCAGGGGAAGGATACTGCATCATCTCCATTCCCTCCCCACTCCAGGGGAAGGATACTGCAAAATCTCCATTCCATTCCCACTCCAGGAGAAGGATACTGCATCATCTCCATTCCCTTCCCACTCCAGGGGAAGGATACTGCATCATCTCCATTCCCTCCCCACTCCAGGGGAAGGATACTGCAAAATCTCCATTCCATTCCCACTCCAGGAGAAGGATACTGCAAAATCTCCATTCCATTCCACTCCAGGAGAAGGATACTGCAAAATCTCCATTCCCTCCCCACTCCAGGGGAAGGATACTGCATCATCTCCATTCCCTCCCCACTCCAGGGGAAGGATACTGCATCATCTCCATTCCATCCCACTCCAGGGGAAGGATACTGCATCATCTCCATTCCCTCCCCACTCCAGGGGAAGGATACTGCAAAATCTCCATTCCATTCCCACTCCAGGAGAAGGATACTGCATCATCTCCATTCCCTCCCCACTCCAGGGGAAGGATACTGCATCATCTCCATTCCCTCCCACTCCAGGGGAAGGATACTGCAAAATCTCCATTCCATTCCCACTCCAGGAGAAGGATACTGCATCATCTCCATTCCCTTCCCCACTCCAGGGGAAGGATACTGCATCATCTCCATTCCCTCCCCACTCCAGGGGAAGGATACTGCAAAATCTCCATTCCATTCCCACTCCAGGAGAAGGATACTGCAAAATCTCCATTCCCTTCCCACTCCAGGGGAAGGATACTGCATCATCTCCATTCCCTCCCACTCCAGGGGAAGGATACTGCAAATCTCCATTCCATTCCCACTCCAGGAGAAGGATACTGCAAAATCTCCATTCCATTCCCACTCCAGGGAAGGATACTGCATCATCTCCATTCCCTCCCCACTCCAGGGGAAGGATACTGCATCATCTCCATTCCCTCCCACTCCAGGGGAAGGATACTGCAAAATCTCCATTCCATTCCCCACTCCAGGGGGAAGGATACTGCATCATCTCCATTCCCTCCCCACTACAGGGGAAGGATACTGCATCATCTCCATTCCCTTCCCACTCCAGGGAAGGATACTGCATCATCTCCATTCCCTCCCCACTCCAGGGGAAGGATACTGCAATCATCTCCATTCCATTCCCACTCCAGGGGAAGGATACTGCAAAAATCTCCATTCCATTCCCACTCCAGGAGAAGGATACTGCATCATCTCCATTCCCTCCCACTCCAGGGGAAGGATACTGCATCATCTCCATTCCCTCCCCACTCCAGGGGAAGGATACTGCAAAATCTCCATTCCATTCCCACTCCAGGAGAAGGATACTGCATCATCTCCATTCCCTCCCCACTCCAGGGGAAGGATACTGCATCATCTCCATTCCCTCCCCACTCCAGGGGAAGGATACTGCAAAATCTCCATTCCATTCCCACTCCAGGAGGAAGGATACTGCATCATCTCCATTCCCTCTCCCACTCCAGGGGAAGGATACTGCATCATCTCCATTCCCTCCCCACTCCAGGGGAAGGATACTGCAAAATCTCCATTCCATTCCCACTCCAGGAGAAGGATACTGCAAATCTCCATTCCATTCCCACTCCAGGGGAAGGATACTGCATCATCTCCATTCCCTCCCACTCCAGGGGAAGGATACTGCATCATCTCCATTCCCTCCCCACTCCAGGGGAAGGATACTGCAAAATCTCCATTCCATTCCCACTCAGGAGAAGGATACTGCATCATCTCCATTCCCTTCCCACTCCAGGGGAAGGATACTGCATCATCTCCATTCCCTCCCCACTCCAGGGGAAGGATACTGCAAAATCTCCATTCCATTCCCACTCCAGGAGAAGGATACTGCATCATCTCCATTCCCTTCCCACTCCAGGGGAAGGATACTGCATCATCTCCATTCCCTCCCCACTCCAGGGGAAGGATACTGCAAAATCTCCATTCCATTCCCACTCCAGGAGAAGGATACTGCAAAATCTCCATTCCATTCCCACTCCAGGGAAGGATACTGCATCATCTCCATTCCCTCCCCACTCCAGGGGAAGGATACTGCATCATCTCCATTCCCTCCCCACTCCAGGGGAAGGATACTGCATCATCTCCATTCCCTTCCCCACTCCAGGGAAGGATACTGCAAAATCTCCATTCCATTCCCACTCCAGGAGAAGGATACTGCATCATCTCCATTCCCTTCCCACTCCAGGGGAAGGATACTGCATCATCTCCATTCCCTCCCCACTCCAGGGGAAGGATACTGCAAAATCTCCATTCCATTCCCACTCCAGGAGAAGGATACTGCATCATCTCCATTCCCTCCCACTCCAGGGGAAGGATACTGCATCATCTCCATTCCCTCCCCACTCCAGGGGAAGGATACTGCAAAATCTCCATTCCATTCCCACTCCAGGAGAAGGATACTGCATCATCTCCATTCCCTCCCACTCCAGGGAAGGATACTGCATCATCCATTCCCTCCCCACTCCAGGGAAGGATACTGCAAAATCTCCATTCCATTCCCACTCCAGGAGAAGGATACTGCAAAATCTCCATTCCATTCCCACTCCAGGGAAGGATACTGCATCATCTCCATTCCATCCCCACTCCAGGGGAAGGATACTGCAAAATCTCCATTCCATTCCCACTCCAGGGAAGGATACTGCAAAATCTCCATTCCATTCCCACTCCAGGAGAAGGATACTGCATCATCTCCATTCCCTCCCCACTCCAGGGGAAGGATACTGCATCATCTCCATTCCCTCCCCACTCCAGGGGAAGGATACTGCATCATCTCCATTCCCTCCCCACTCCAGGGGAAGGATACTGCAAAATCTCCATTCCATTCCCACTCCAGGAGAAGGATACTGCATCATCTCCATTCCCTTCCCACTCCAGGGGAAGGATACTGCATCATCTCCATTCCCTCCCCACTCCAGGGGAAGGATACTGCAAAATCTCCATTCCATTCCCACTCCAGGAGAAGGATACTGCATCATCTCCATTCCCTTCCCACTCCAGGGGAAGGATACTGCATCATCTCCATTCCCTCCCCACTCCAGGGGAAGGATACTGCAAAATCTCCATTCCATTCCCACTCCAGGAGAAGGATACTGCATCATCTCCATTCCCTTCCCACTCCAGGGGAAGGATACTGCTTCATCTCCATTCCCTCCCCACTCCAGGGGAAGGATACTGCAAAATCTCCATTCCATTCCCACTCCAGGAGAAGGATATCTGCAAAATCTCCATTCCATTCCCACTCCAGGAGAAGGATACTGCATCATCTCCATTCCCTCCCCACTCCAGGGGAAGGATACTGCATCATCTCCATTCCCTCCCCACTCCAGGGGAAGGATACTGCAAAATCTCCATTCCATTCCCACTCCAGGAGAAGGATACTGCATCATCTCCATTCCCTTCCCACTCCAGGGAAGGATACTGCATCATCTCCATTCCCTCCCCACTCCAGGGGAAGGATACTGCAAGATCTCCATTCCCTCCCCACTCCAGGGGAAGGATACTGCAAAATCTCCATTCCATTCCCACTCCAGGAGAAGGATACTGCAAAATCTCCATTCCATTCCCACTCCAGGAGAAGGATACTGCATCATCTCCATTCCCTCCCCACTCCAGGGGAAGGATACTGCATCATCTCCATTCCCTCCCCACTCCAGGGGAAGGATACTGCAAAATCTCCATTCCATTCCCACTCCAGGAGAAGGATACTGCATCATCTCCATTCCCTTCCCACTCCAGGGGAAGGATACTGCATCATCTCCATTCCTCCCCACTCCAAGGGAAGGATACTGCAAAATCTCCATTCCATTCCCACTCCAGGAGAAGGATACTGCATCATCTCCATTCCCTTCCCCACTCCAGGGGAAGGATACTGCATCATCTCCATTCCCTCCCACTCCAGGGGAAGGATACTGCAAAATCTCCATTCCATTCCCACTCCAGGAGAAGGATACTGCAAAATCTCCATTCCATTCCCACTCCAGGAGAAGGATACTGCATCATCTCCATTCCATCCCCACTCCAGGGGAAGGATACTGCATCATCTCCATTCCCTCCCCACTCCAGGGGAAGGATACTGCATCATCTCCATTCCCTCCCCACTCCAGGGGAAGGATACTGCATCATCTCCATTCCCTCCCCACTCCAGGGGAAGGATACTGCAAAATCTCCATTCCATTCCCACTCCCAGGAGAAGGATACTGCATCATCTCCATTCCCTTCCCACTCCAGGGGAAGGATACTGCATCATCTCCATTCCCTCCCCACTCCAGGGGAAGGATACTCGCAAAATCTCCATTCCATTCCCACTCCAGGAGAAGGATACTGCATCATCTCCATTCCCTTCCCACTCCAGGGGAAGGATACTGCATCATCTCCATTCCCTCCCCACTCCAGGGGAAGGATACTGCAAAATCTCCATTCCATTCCCACTCCAGGAGAAGGATATTGCATCATCTCCATTCCCTTCCCACTCCAGGGGAAGGATACTGCATCATCTCCATTCCCTCCCCACTCCAGGGGAAGGATACTGCAAAATCTCCATTCCATTCCCACTCCAGGAGAAGGATACTGCAAAATCTCCATTCCATTCCCACTCCAGGAGAAGGATACTGCATCATCTCCATTCCCTCCCCACTCCAGGGGAAGGATACTGCATCATCTCCATTCCCTCCCCACTCCAGGGGAAGGATACTGCAAAATCTCCATTCCATTCCCACTCCAGGGGAAGGATACTGCATCATCTCCATTCCCTCACCACTCCAGGGGAAGGATACTGCATCATCTCCATTCCATCCCCACTCCAGGGGAAGGATACTGCATTCATCTCCATTCCCTCCCCACTCCAGGGGAAGGATACTGCAAAATCTCCATTCCATTCCCACTCCAGGAGAAGGATACTGCAAAATCTCCATTCCATTCCCACTCCAGGAGAGGATACTGCATCATCTCCATTCCCTCCCCACTCCAGGGGAAGGATACTGCATCATCTCCATTCCCTCCCCACTCCAGGGGAAGGATACTGCAAAATCTCCATTCCATTCCCACTCCAGGAGAAGGATACTGCAAAATCTCCATTCCTTCCCACTCCAGGGGAAGGATACTGCATCATCTCCATTCCCTCCCCACTCCAGGGGAAGGATACTGCAAAATCTCCATTCCATTCCCACTCCAGGAGAAGGATACTGCAAAATCTCCATTCCATTCCCACTCCAGGAGAAGGATACTGCATCATCTCCATTCCCTCCCCACTCCAGGGAAGGATACTGCATCATCTCCATTCCCTCCCCACTCCAGGGGAAGGATACTGCATAATCTCCATTCCCTCCCCACTCCAGGGGAAGGATACTGCAAAATCTCCATTCCATTCCCACTCCAGGAGAAGGATACTGCAAAATCTCCATTCCATTCCCACTCCAGGAGAAGGATACTGCATCATCTCCATTCCCTCCCCACTCCAGGGGAAGGATACTGCATCATCTCCATTCCCTCCCCACTCCAGGGGAAGGATACTGCAAAATCTCCATTCCATTCCCACTCCAGGGGAAGGATACTGCATCATCTCCATTCCATTCCCACTCCAGGAGAAGGATACTGCAAAATCTCCATTCCATTCCCACTCCAGGGGAAGGATACTGCATCATCTCCATTCCCTTCCCACTCCAGGAGAAGGATACTGCATCATCTCCATTCCATTCCCACTCCAGGGGAAGGATACTGCATCATCTCCATTCCATTCCCACTCCAGGAGAAGGATACTGCAAAATCTCCATTCCATTCCCACTCCAGGAGAAGGATACTGCAAAATCTCCATTCCATTCCCACTCCAGGAGAAGGATACTGCATCATCTCCATTCCCTCCCCACTCCAGGGGAAGGATACTGCATCATCTCCATTCCCTCCCCACTCCAGGGGAAGGATACTGCATCATCTCCATTCCCTCCCCACTCCAGGGGAAGGATACTGCAAATCTCCATTCCATTCCCACTCCAGGAGAAGGATACTGCATCATCTCCATTCCCTCCCCACTCCAGGGGAAGGATACTGCAAAATCTCCATTCCATTCCCACTCCAGGAGAAGGATACTGCAAAATCTCCATTCCATTCCCACTCCAGGGGAAGGATACTGCATCATCTCCATTCCCTCCCACTCCAGGGGAAGGATACTGCATCATCTCCATTCCCTCCCCACTCCAGGGGAAGGATTCTGCAAAATCTCCATTCCATTCCCACTCCAGGAGAAGGATACTGCATCAGCATCCATCTCCCATTCCCTCCCACTCCAGGGGAAGGGATACTGCATCATCTCCATTCCCTCCCCACTCCAGGGAAGGATACTGCAAAATCTCCATTCCATTCCCACTCCAGGAGAAGGATACTGCATCATCTCCATTCCCTTCCCACTCCAGGGGAAGGATACTGCATCATCTCCATTCCCTCCCCACTCCAGGGGAAGGATACTGCAAAATCTCCATTCCATTCCCACTCCAGGAGAAGGATACTGCAAAATCTCCATTCCATTCCCACTCCAGGGAAGGATACTGCATCATCTCCATTCCCTCCCCACTCCAGGGGAAGGATACTGCATCATCTCCATTCCCTCCCCACTCCAGGGGAAGGATACTGCATCATCTCCATCCCTCCCACTCCAGGGGAAGGATACTGCAAAATCTCCATTCCATTCCCACTCCAGGAGAAGGATACTGCATCATCTCCATTCCCTTCCCACTCCAGGGGAAGGATACTGCATCATCTCCATTCCCTCCCCACTCCAGGGGAAGGATACTGCAAAATCTCCATTCCATTCCCACTCCAGGAGAAGGATACTGCATCATCTCCATTCCCTTCCCACTCCAGGGGAAGGATACTGCATCATCTCCATTCCCTCCCACTCCAGGGGAAGGATACTGCAAAATCTCCATTCCATTCCCACTCCAGGAGAAGGATACTGCATCATCTCCATTCCCTTCCCACTCCAGGGGAAGGATACTGCATCATCTCCATTCCCTCCCCACTCCAAGGGAAGGATACTGCAAAATCTCCATTCCATTCCCACTCCAGGAGAAGGATACTGCATCATCTCCATTCCCTTCCCACTCCAGGGGAAGGATACTGCATCATCTCCATTCCCTCCCCACTCCAGGGGAAGGATACTGCAAAATCTCCATTCCATTCCCACTCCAGGAGAAGGATACTGCAAAATCTCCATTCCATTCCCACTCCAGGAGAAGGATACTGCATCATCTCCATTCCCTCCCACTCCAGGGAAGGATACTGCATCATCTCCATTCCCTCCCCACTCCAGGGGAAGGATACTGCATCATCTCCATTCCCTCCCCACTCCAGGGAAGGATACTGCAAAATCTCCATTCCATTCCCACTCCAGGAGAAGGATACTGCATCATCTCCATTCCCTTCCCACTCCAGGGGAAGGATACTGCATCATCTCCATTCCCTCCCCACTCCAGGGGAAGGATACTGCAAAATCTCCATTCCATTCCCACTCCAGGAGAAGGATACTGCATCATCTCCATTCCCTTCCCACTCCAGGGGAAGGATACTGCATCATCTCCATTCCCTCCCCACTCCAGGGGAAGGATACTGCAAAATCTCCATTCCATTCCCACTCCAGGAGAAGGATATTGCATCATCTCCATTCCCTTCCCACTCCAGGGGAAGGATACTGCATCATCTCCATTCCCTCCCCACTCCAGGGGAAGGATACTGCAAAATCTCCATTCCATTCCCACTCCAGGAGAAGGATACTGCAAAATCTCCATTCCATTCCCACTCCAGGAGAAGGATACTGCATCATCTCCATTCCCTCCCCACTCCAGGGGAAGGATACTGCATCATCTCCATTCCCTCCCCACTCCAGGGGAAGGATACTGCAAAATCTCCATTCCATACCCACTCCAGGGGAAGGATACTGCATCATCTCCATTCCCTCCCACCTCCAGGGGAAGGATACTGCATCATCTCCATTCCCTCCCCACTCCAGGGGAAGGATACTGCATCATCTCCATTCCCTCCCCACTCCAGGGGAAGGATACTGCAAAATCTCCATTCCATTCCCACTCCAGGAGAAGGATACTGCAAAATCTCCATTCCATTCCCACTCCAGGGGAAGGATACTGCATCATCTCCATTCCCTCCCCACTCCAGGGGAAGGATACTGCATCATCTCCATTCCCTCCCCACTCCAGGGGAAGGATACTGCAAAATCTCCATTCCATTCCCACTCCAGGAGAAGGATACTGCATCATCTCCATTCCCTTCCCACTCCAGGGGAAGGATACTGCATCATCTCCATTCCCTCCCCACTCCAAGGGGAAGGATACTGCAAAATCTCCATTCCATTCCCACTCCAGGAGAAGGATACTGCATCATCTCCATTCCCTTCCCACTCCAGGGGAAGGATACTGCATCATCTCCATTCCCTCCCCACTCCAGGGGAAGGATACTGCAAAATCTCCATTCCATTCCCACTCCAGGAGAAGGATACTGCAAAATCTCCATTCCATTCCCACTCCAGGAGAAGGATACTGCATCATCTCCATTCCCTCCCCACTCCAGGGGAAGGATACTGCATCATCTCCATTCCCTCCCCACTCCAGGGGAAGGATACTGCATCATCTCCATTCCCTCCCCACTCCAGGGAAGGATACTGCATCATCTCCATTCCCTCCCCACTCCAGGGGAAGGATACTGCAAAATCTCCATTCCATTCCCACTCCAGGAGAAGGATACTGCATCATCTCCATTCCCTTCCCACTCCAGGGGAAGGATACTGCATCATCTCCATTCCCTCCCCACTCCAGGGGAAGGATACTGCAAAATCTCCATTCCATTCCCACTCCAGGAGAAGGATACTGCATCATCTCCATTCCCTTCCCACTCCAGGGGAAGGATACTGCATCATCTCCATTCCCTCCCCACTCCAGGGGAAGGATACTGCAAAATCTCCATTCCATTCCCACTCCAGGAGAAGGATACTGCATCATCTCCATTCCCTTCCCACTCCAGGGGAAGGATACTGCATCATCTCCATTCCCTCCCCACTCCAGGGGAAGGATACTGCAAAATCTCCATTCCATTCCCACTCCAGGAGAAGGATACTGCAAAATCTCCATTCCATTCCCACTCCAGGAGAAGGATACTGCATCATCTCCATTCCCTCCCACTCCAGGGGAAGGATACTGCATCATCTCCATTCCCTCCCCACTCCAGGGGAAGGATACTGCAAAATCTCCATTCCATTCCCACTCCAGGGGAAGGATACTGCATCATCTCCATTCCCTCACCACTCCAGGGGAAGGATACTGCATCATCTCCATTCCTCCCACTCCAGGGAAGGATACTGCATTATCTCCATTCCCTCCCACTCCAGGGGAAGGATACTGCAAAATCTCCATTCCATTCCCACTCCAGGAGAAGGATACTGCAATATCTCCATTCCATTCCCACTCCAGGAGAAGGATACTGCATCATCTCCATTCCCTCCCCACTCCAGGGGAAGGATACTGCATCATCTCCATTCCCTCCCCACTCCAGGGGAAGGATACTGCAAAATCTCCATTCCATCCCCACTCCAGGGGAAGGATACTGCATCATCTCCATTCCCTCCCACTCCAGGGGAAGGATACTGCAAAATCTCCATTCCATCCCACTCCAGGGAAGGATACTGCAAAATCTCCATTCCATTCCCACTCCAGGAGAAGGATACTGCATCATCTCCATTCCCTCCCACTCCAGGGAAGGATACTGCATCATCTCCATTCCCTCCCCACTCCAGGGGAAGGATACTGCATCATCTCCATTCCCTCCCCACTCCAGGGGAAGGATACTGCAAAATCTCCATTCCATTCCCACTCCAGGGGAAGGATACTGCATCATCTCCATTCCCTCACCACTCCAGGGGAAGGATACTGCATCATCTCCATTCCCTCCCCACTCCAGGGGAAGGATACTGCATTATCTCCATTCCCTCCCCACTCCAGGGGAAGGATACTGCAAAATCTCCATTCCATTCCCACTCCAGGGGAAGGATACTGCATCATCTCCATTCCCTCACCACTCCAGGGGAAGGATACTGCATCATCTCCATTCCCTCCCCACTCCAGGGGAAGGATACTGCATTATCTCCATTCCCTCCCCACTCCAGGGGAAGGATACTGCAAAATCTCCATTCCCTCCCCACTCCAGGGAAGGATACTGCAAAATCTCCATTCCATTCCCACTCCAGGAGAAGGATACTGCATCATCTCCATTCCCTTCCCCACTCCAGGGGAAGGATACTGCATCATCTCCATTCCCTCCCCACTCCAGGGGAAGGATACTGCAAAATCTCCATTCCATTCCCACTCCAGGAGAAGGATACTGCATCATCTCCATTCCCTCCCACTCCAGGGGAAGGATACTGCATCATCTCCATTCCCTCCCCACTCAGGGGAAGGATACTGCAAAATCTCCATTCCATTCCCACTCCAGGAGAAGGATACTGCAAAATCTCCATTCCATTCCCACTCCAGGAGAAGGATACTGCATCATCTCCATTCCCTCCCACTCCAGGGAAGGATACTGCATCATCTCCATTCCCTCCCACTCCAGGGGAAGGATACTGCAAAATCTCCATTCCATTCCCAACTCCAGGGGAAGGATACTGCATCATCTCCATTCCCTCACCACTCCAGGGGAAGGATACTGCATCATCTCCATTCCCTCCCCACTCCAGGGGAAGGATACTGCATAATCTCCATTCCCTCCCACTCCAGGGGAAGGATACTGCATCAATCTCCATTCCATCCCACTCCAGGAGAAGGATACTGCAAAATCTCCATTCCATTCCCACTCCAGGGGAAGGATACTGCATCATCTCCATTCCCTCCCCACTCCAGGGGAAGGATACTGCATCATCTCCATTTCCCTCCCCACTCCAGGGGAAGGATACTGCAAAATCTCCATTCCATTCCCACTCCAGGAGAAGGATACTGCATCATCTCCATTCCCTCCCACTCCAGGGGAAGGATACTGCATCATCTCCATTCCCTCCCCACTCCAGGGAAGGATACTGCAAAATCTCCATTCCATTCCCACTCCAGGAGAAGGATACTGCATCATCTCCATTCCCTTCCCACTCCAGGGGAAGGATACTGCATCATCTCCATTCCCTCCCCCACTCCAGGGGAAGGATCACTGCAAAATCTCCATTCCATTCCCACTCCAGGAGAAGGATACTGCAAATCTCCATTCCATTCCCACTCCAGGAGAAGGATACTGCATCATCTCCATTCCCTCCCCACTCCAGGGGAAGGATACTGCATCATCTCCATTCCCTCCCCACTCCAGGCGAAGGATACTGCATCATCTCCATTCCCTCCCCACTCCAGGGGAAGGATACTGCAACATCTCCATTCCTCCCCACTCCAGGGGAAGGATACTGCAAAATCTCCATTCCATTCCCACTCCAGGAGAAGGATACTGCATCATCTCCATTCCCTTCCCACTCCAGGGGAAGGATACTGCATCATCTCCATTCCCTCCCCACTCCAGGGGAAGGATACTGCAAAATCTCCATTCCATTCCCACTCCAGGGGAAGGATACTGCATCATCTCCATTCCCTCACCACTCCAGGGGAAGGATACTGCATCATCTCCATTCCCTCCCCACTCCAGGGGAAGGATACTGCATTATCTCCATTTTCCCTCCCCACTCCAGGGGAAGGATACTGCAAAATCTCCATTCCATTCCACTCCAGGAGAAGGATACTGCAAAATCTCCATTCCATTCCCACTCCAGGAGAAGGATACTGCATCATCTCCATTCCCTCCCCACTCCAGGGGAAGGATACTGCATCATCTCCATTCCTCCCCACTCCAGGGGAAGGATACTGCAAAATCTCCATTCCATTCCCACTCCAGGAGAAGGATACTGCAAAATCTCCATTCCATTCCCACTCCAGGGGAAGGATACTGCATCATCTCCATTCCCTCCCCACTCCAGGGGAAGGATACTGCAAAATCTCCATTCCATTCCCACTCCAGGGGAAGGATACTGCAAAATCTCCATTCCATTCCCACTCCAGGGGAAGGATACTGCATCATCTCCATTCCCTCACCACTCCAGGGGAAGGATACTGCATCATCTCCATTCCCTCCCCACTCCAGGGAAGGATACTGCATTATCTCCATTCCCTCCCCACTCCAGGGGAAGGATACTGCAAAATCTCCATTCCATTCCCACTCCAGGAGAAGGATACTGCAAAATCTCCATTCCATTCCCACTCCAGGAGAAGGATACTACATCATCTCCATTCCCTCCCCACTCCAGGGGAAGGATACTGCATCATCTCCATTCCCTCCCCACTCCAGGGGAAGGATACTGCAAAATCTCCATTCCATTCCCACTCCAGGGGAAGGATACTGCATCATCTCCATTCCATTCCCACTCCAGGAGAAGGATACTGCAAAATCTCCATTCCATTCCCACTCCAGGAGAAGGATACTGCAAAATCTCCATTCCATTCCCACTCCAGGAGAAGGATACTGCATCATCTCCATTCCATTCCCACTCCAGGGGAAGGATACTGCATCATCTCCATTCCATTCCCACTCCAGGAGAAGGATACTGCAAAATCTCCATTCCATTCCCACTCCAGGAGAAGGATACTGCAAAATCTCCATTCCATTCCCACTCCAGGAGAAGGATACTGCATCATCTCCTTTCCCTCCCCACTCCAGGGGAAGGATACTGCATCATCTCCATTCCCTCCCCACTCCAGGGGAAGGATACTGCATCATCTCCATTCCCTCCCCACTCCAGGGGAAGGATACCGCAAAATCTCCATTCCATTCCCACTCCAGGAGAAGGATACTGCATCATCTCCATTCCCTCCCCACTCCAGGGGAAGGATACTGCAAAATCTCCATTCCATTCCCACTCCAGGGGAAGGATACTGCAAAATCTCCATTCCATTCCCACTCCAGGAGAAGGATACTGCAAAATCTCCATTCCATTCCCACTCCAGGGGAAGGATACTGCATCATCTCCATTCCCTCCCCACTCCAGGGGAAGGATACTGCATCATCTCCATTCCCTCCCCACTCCAGGGGAAGGATACTGCAAAATCTCCATTCCATTCCCACTCCAGGAGAAGGATACTGCATCATCTCCATTCCCTTCCCACTCCAGGGGAAGGATACTGCATCATCTCCATTCCCTCCCCACTCCAGGGGAAGGATACTGCAAAATCTCCATTCCATTCCCACTCCAGGAGAAGGAAACTGCATCATCTCCATTCCCTTCCCACTCCAGGGGAAGGATACTGCATCATCTCCATTCCCTCCCCACTCCAGGGGAAGGATACTGCAAAATCTCCATTCCATTCCCACTCCAGGAGAAGGATACTGCAAAATCTCCATTCCATTCCCACTCCAGGAGAAGGATACTGCATCATCTCCATTCCCTCCCCACTCCAGGGGAAGGATACTGCATCATCTCCATTCCCTCCCCACTCCAGGGGAAGGATACTGCATCATCTCCATTCCCTCCCCACTCCAGGGGAAGGATACTGCATCATCTCCATTCCCTCCCCACTCCAGGGGAAGGATACTGCAAAATCTCCATTCCATTCCCACTCCAGGAGAAGGATACTGCATCATCTCCATTCCCTCCCCACTCCAGGGGAAGGATACTGCAAAATCTCCATTCCATTCCCACTCCAGGGGAAGGATACTGCAAAATCTCCATTCCATTCCCACTCCAGGAGAAGGATACTGCAAAATCTCCATTCCATTCCACTCCAGGGGAAGGATACTGCAAAATCTCCATTCCATTCCCACTCCAGGGGAAGGATACTGCATCATCTCCATTCCCTCCCCACTCCAGGGGAAGGATACTGCAAAATCTCCATTCCATTCCCACTCCAGGGGAAGGATACTGCATCATCTCCATTCCCTCACCACTCCAGGGGAAGGATACTGCATCATCTCCATTCCCTCCCCACTCCAGGGGAAGGATACTGCATTATCTCCATTCCCTCCCCACTCCAGGGGAAGGATACTGCAAAATCTCCATTCCATTCCCACTCCAGGAGAAGGATACTGCAAAATCTCCATTCCATTCCCACTCCAGGGGAAGGATACTGCATCATCTCCATTCCCTCCCCACTCCAGGGGAAGGATACTGCAAAATCTCCATTCCATTCCCACTCCAGGGGAAGGATACTGCATCATCTCCATTCCCTCACCACTCCAGGGGAAGGATACTGCATCATCTCCATTCCCTCCCCACTCCAGGGGAAGGATACTGCATTATCTCCATTCCCTCCCCACTCCAGGGGAAGGATACTGCAAAATCTCCATTCCATTCCCACTCCAGGAGAAGGATACTGCAAAATCTCCATTCCATTCCCACTCCAGGAGAAGGATACTGCATCATCTCCATTCCCTCCCCACTCCAGGGGAAGGATACTGCATCATCTCCATTCCCTCCCCACTCCAGGGGAAGGATACTGCAAAATCTCCATTCCATTCCCACTCCAGGAGAAGGATACTGCAAAATCTCCATTCCATTCCCACTCCAGGGGAAGGATACTGCATCATCTCCATTCCCTCCCCACTCCAGGGGAAGGATACTGCAAAATCTCCATTCCATTCCCACTCCAGGGGAAGGATACTGCAAAATCTCCATTCCATTCCCACTCCAGGGGAAGGATACTGCATCATCTCCATTCCCTCACCACTCCAGGGGAAGGATACTGCATCATCTCCATTCCCTCCCCACTCCAGGGGAAGGATACTGCATTATCTCCATTCCCTCCCCACTCCAGGGGAAGGATACTGCAAAATCTCCATTCCATTCCCACTCCAGGAGAAGGATACTGCAAAATCTCCATTCCATTCCCACTCCAGGAGAAGGATACTACATCATCTCCATTCCCTCCCCACTCCAGGGGAAGGATACTGCATCATCTCCATTCCCTCCCCACTCCAGGGGAAGGATACTGCAAAATCTCCATTCCATTCCCACTCCAGGGGAAGGATACTGCATCATCTCCATTCCATTCCCACTCCAGGAGAAGGATACTGCAAAATCTCCATTCCATTCCCACTCCAGGAGAAGGATACTGCAAAATCTCCATTCCATTCCCACTCCAGGAGAAGGATACTGCATCATCTCCATTCCATTCCCACTCCAGGGGAAGGATACTGCATCATCTCCATTCCATTCCCACTCCAGGAGAAGGATACTGCAAAATCTCCATTCCATTCCCACTCCAGGAGAAGGATACTGCAAAATCTCCATTCCATTCCCACTCCAGGAGAAGGATACTGCATCATCTCCTTTCCCTCCCCACTCCAGGGGAAGGATACTGCATCATCTCCATTCCCTCCCCACTCCAGGGGAAGGATACTGCATCATCTCCATTCCCTCCCCACTCCAGGGGAAGGATACCGCAAAATCTCCATTCCATTCCCACTCCAGGAGAAGGATACTGCATCATCTCCATTCCCTCCCCACTCCAGGGGAAGGATACTGCAAAATCTCCATTCCATTCCCACTCCAGGGGAAGGATACTGCAAAATCTCCATTCCATTCCCACTCCAGGAGAAGGATACTGCAAAATCTCCATTCCATTCCCACTCCAGGGGAAGGATACTGCATCATCTCCATTCCCTCCCCACTCCAGGGGAAGGATACTGCATCATCTCCATTCCCTCCCCACTCCAGGGGAAGGATACTGCAAAATCTCCATTCCATTCCCACTCCAGGAGAAGGATACTGCATCATCTCCATTCCCTTCCCACTCCAGGGGAAGGATACTGCATCATCTCCATTCCCTCCCCACTCCAGGGGAAGGATACTGCAAAATCTCCATTCCATTCCCACTCCAGGAGAAGGAAACTGCATCATCTCCATTCCCTTCCCACTCCAGGGGAAGGATACTGCATCATCTCCATTCCCTCCCCACTCCAGGGGAAGGATACTGCAAAATCTCCATTCCATTCCCACTCCAGGAGAAGGATACTGCAAAATCTCCATTCCATTCCCACTCCAGGAGAAGGATACTGCATCATCTCCATTCCCTCCCCACTCCAGGGGAAGGATACTGCATCATCTCCATTCCCTCCCCACTCCAGGGGAAGGATACTGCATCATCTCCATTCCCTCCCCACTCCAGGGGAAGGATACTGCATCATCTCCATTCCCTCCCCACTCCAGGGGAAGGATACTGCAAAATCTCCATTCCATTCCCACTCCAGGAGAAGGATACTGCATCATCTCCATTCCCTCCCCACTCCAGGGGAAGGATACTGCAAAATCTCCATTCCATTCCCACTCCAGGGGAAGGATACTGCAAAATCTCCATTCCATTCCCACTCCAGGGGAAGGATACTGCATCATCTCCATTCCCTCACCACTCCAGGGGAAGGATACTGCAAAATCTCCATTCCATTCCCACTCCAGGGGAAGGATACTGCATCATCTCCATTCCCTCCCCACTCCAGGGGAAGGATACTGCAAAATCTCCATTCCATTCCCACTCCAGGGGAAGGATACTGCATTATCTCCATTCCCTCCCCACTCCAGGGGAAGGATACTGCAAAATCTCCATTCCATTCCCACTCCAGGAGAAGGATACTGCAAAATCTCCATTCCATTCCCACTCCAGGAGAAGGATACTGCATCATCTCCATTCCCTCCCCACTCCAGGGGAAGGATACTGCATCATCTCCATTCCCTCCCCACTCCAGGGGAAGGATACTGCAAAATCTCCATTCCATTCCCACTCCAGGAGAAGGATACTGCAAAATCTCCATTCCATTCCCACTCCAGGGGAAGGATACTGCATCATCTCCATTCCCTCCCCACTCCAGGGGAAGGATACTGCAAAATCTCCATTCCATTCCCACTCCAGGGGAAGGATACTGCAAAATCTCCATTCCATTCCCACTCCAGGGGAAGGATACTGCATCATCTCCATTCCCTCACCACTCCAGGGGAAGGATACTGCATCATCTCCATTCCCTCCCCACTCCAGGGGAAGGATACTGCATTATCTCCATTCCCTCCCCACTCCAGGGGAAGGATACTGCAAAATCTCCATTCCATTCCCACTCCAGGAGAAGGATACTGCAAAATCTCCATTCCATTCCCACTCCAGGAGAAGGATACTACATCATCTCCATTCCCTCCCCACTCCAGGGGAAGGATACTGCATCATCTCCATTCCCTCCCCACTCCAGGGGAAGGATACAGCAAAATCTCCATTCCATTCCCACTCCAGGGGAAGGATACTGCATCATCTCCATTCCATTCCCACTCCAGGAGAAGGATACTGCAAAATCTCCATTCCATTCCCACTCCAGGAGAAGGATACTGCAAAATCTCCATTCCATTCCCACTCCAGGAGAAGGATACTGCATCATCTCCATTCCATTCCCACTCCAGGGGAAGGATACTGCATCATCTCCATTCCATTCCCACTCCAGGAGAAGGATACTGCAAAATCTCCATTCCATTCCCACTCCAGGAGAAGGATACTGCAAAATCTCCATTCCATTCCCACTCCAGGAGAAGGATACTGCATCATCTCCTTTCCCTCCCCACTCCAGGGGAAGGATACTGCATCATCTCCATTCCCTCCCCACTCCAGGGGAAGGATACTGCATCATCTCCATTCCCTCCCCACTCCAGGGGAAGGATACCGCAAAATCTCCATTCCATTCCCACTCCAGGAGAAGGATACTGCATCATCTCCATTCCCTCCCCACTCCAGGGGAAGGATACTGCAAAATCTCCATTCCATTCCCACTCCAGGGGAAGGATACTGCAAAATCTCCATTCCATTCCCACTCCAGGAGAAGGATACTGCAAAATCTCCATTCCATTCCCACTCCAGGGGAAGGATACTGCATCATCTCCATTCCCTCCCCACTCCAGGGGAAGGATACTGCATCATCTCCATTCCCTCCCCACTCCAGGGGAAGGATACTGCAAAATCTCCATTCCATTCCCACTCCAGGAGAAGGATACTGCATCATCTCCATTCCCTTCCCACTCCAGGGGAAGGATACTGCATCATCTCCATTCCCTCCCCACTCCAGGGGAAGGATACTGCAAAATCTCCATTCCATTCCCACTCCAGGAGAAGGAAACTGCATCATCTCCATTCCCTTCCCACTCCAGGGGAAGGATACTGCATCATCTCCATTCCCTCCCCACTCCAGGGGAAGGATACTGCAAAATCTCCATTCCATTCCCACTCCAGGAGAAGGATACTGCAAAATCTCCATTCCATTCCCACTCCAGGAGAAGGATACTGCATCATCTCCATTCCCTCCCCACTCCAGGGGAAGGATACTGCATCATCTCCATTCCCTCCCCACTCCAGGGGAAGGATACTGCATCATCTCCATTCCCTCCCCACTCCAGGGGAAGGATACTGCATCATCTCCATTCCCTCCCCACTCCAGGGGAAGGATACTGCAAAATCTCCATTCCATTCCCACTCCAGGAGAAGGATACTGCATCATCTCCATTCCCTCCCCACTCCAGGGGAAGGATACTGCAAAATCTCCATTCCATTCCCACTCCAGGGGAAGGATACTGCAAAATCTCCATTCCATTCCCACTCCAGGAGAAGGATACTGCAAAATCTCCATTCCATTCCCACTCCAGGGGAAGGATACTGCAAAATCTCCATTCCATTCCCACTCCAGGGGAAGGATACTGCATCATCTCCATTCCCTCCCCACTCCAGGGGAAGGATACTGCAAAATCTCCATTCCATTCCCACTCCAGGGGAAGGATACTGCATCATCTCCATTCCCTCACCACTCCAGGGGAAGGATACTGCATCATCTCCATTCCCTCCCCACTCCAGGGGAAGGATACTGCATTATCTCCATTCCCTCCCCACTCCAGGGGAAGGATACTGCAAAATCTCCATTCCATTCCCACTCCAGGAGAAGGATACTGCAAAATCTCCATTCCATTCCCACTCCAGGAGAAGGATACTACATCATCTCCATTCCCTCCCCACTCCAGGGGAAGGATACTGCATCATCTCCATTCCCTCCCCACTCCAGGGGAAGGATACTGCAAAATCTCCATTCCATTCCCACTCCAGGGGAAGGATACTGCATTATCTCCATTCCCTCCCCACTCCAGGGGAAGGATACTGCAAAATCTCCATTCCATTCCCACTCCAGGAGAAGGATACTGCAAAATCTCCATTCCATTCCCACTCCAGGAGAAGGATACTGCATCATCTCCATTCCCTCCCCACTCCAGGGGAAGGATACTGCATCATCTCCATTCCCTCCCCACTCCAGGGGAAGGATACTGCAAAATCTCCATTCCATTCCCACTCCAGGGGAAGGATACTGCATCATCTCCATTCCATTCCCACTCCAGGAGAAGGATACTGCAAAATCTCCATTCCATTCCCACTCCAGGAGAAGGATACTGCAAAATCTCCATTCCATTCCCACTCCAGGAGAAGGATACTGCATCATCTCCATTCCCTCCCCACTCCAGGGGAAGGATACTGCATCATCTCCATTCCCTCCCCACTCCAGGGGAAGGATACTGCATCATCTCCATTCCCTCCCCACTCCAGTGGAAGGATACTGCAAAATATCCATTCCATTCCCACTCCAGGAGAAGGATACTGCATCATCTCCATTCCCTCCCCACTCCAGGGGAAGGATACTGCAAAATATCCATTCCATTCCCACTCCAGGAGAAGGATACTGCATCATCTCCATTCCCTCCCCACTCCAGGGGAAGGATACTGCAAAATCTCCATTCCATTCCCACTCCAGGGGAAGGATACTGCAAAATCTCCATTCCATTCCCACTCCAGGAGAAGGATACTGCAAAATCTCCATTCCATTCCCACTCCAGGGGAAGGATACTGCATCATCTCCATTCCCTCCCCACTCCAGGGGAAGGATACTGCATCATCTCCATTCCCTCCCCACTCCAGGGGAAGGATACTGCAAAATCTCCATTCCATTCCCACTCCAGGAGAAGGATACTGCATCATCTCCATTCCCTTCCCACTCCAGGGGAAGGATACTGCATCATCTCCATTCCCTCCCCACTCCAGGGGAAGGATACTGCAAAATCTCCATTCCATTCCCACTCCAGGAGAAGGAAACTGCATCATCTCCATTCCCTTCCCACTCCAGGGGAAGGATACTGCATCATCTCCATTCCCTCCCCACTCCAGGGGAAGGATACTGCAAAATCTCCATTCCATTCCCACTCCAGGAGAAGGATACTGCAAAATCTCCATTCCATTCCCACTCCAGGAGAAGGATACTGCATCATCTCCATTCCCTCCCCACTCCAGGGGAAGGATACTGCAAAATCTCCATTCCATTCCCACTCCAGGAGAAGGATACTGCATCATCTCCATTCCCTCCCCACTCCAGGGGAAGGATACTGCAAAATCTCCATTCCATTCCCACTCCAGGGGAAGGATACTGCAAAATCTCCATTCCATTCCCACTCCAGGAGAAGGATACTGCAAAATCTCCATTCCATTCCCACTCCAGGGGAAGGATACTGCAAAATCTCCATTCCATTCCCCCTCCAGGGGAAGGATACTGCATCATCTCCATTCCCTCCCCACTCCAGGGGAAGGATACTGCAAAATCTCCATTCCATTCCCACTCCAGGAGAAGGATATTGCATCATCTCCATTCCCTTCCCACTCCAGGGGAAGGATACTGCATCATCTCCATTCCCTCCCCACTCCAGGGGAAGGATACTGCAAAATCTCCATTCCATTCCCACTCCAGGAGAAGGATACTGCAAAATCTCCATTCCATTCCCACTCCAGGAGAAGGATACTGCATCATCTCCATTCCCTCCCCACTCCAGGGGAAGGATACTGCATCATCTCCATTCCCTCCCCACTCCAGGGGAAGGATACTGCAAAATCTCCATTCCATTCCCACTCCAGGGGAAGGATACTGCATCATCTCCATTCCCTCCCCACTCCAGGGGAAGGATACTGCATCATCTCCATTCCCTCCCCACTCCAGGGGAAGGATACTGCATTATCTCCATTCCCTCCCCACTCCAGGGGAAGGATACTGCAAAATCTCCATTCCATTCCCACTCCAGGAGAAGGATACTGCAAAATCTCCATTCCATTCCCACTCCAGGAGAAGGATACTGCATCATCTCCATTCCCTCCCCACTCCAGGGGAAGGATACTGCATCATCTCCATTCCCTCCCCACTCCAGGGGAAGGATACTGCAAAATCTCCATTCCATTCCCACTCCAGGGGAAGGATACTGCATCATCTCCATTCCATTCCCACTCCAGGAGAAGGATACTGCAAAATCTCCATTCCATTCCCACTCCAGGAGAAGGATACTGCAAAATCTCCATTCCATTCCCACTCCAGGAGAAGGATACTGCATCATCTCCATTCCCTCCCCACTCCAGGGGAAGGATACTGCATCATCTCCATTCCCTCCCCACTCCAGGGGAAGGATACTGCAAAATCTCCATTCCATTCCCACTCCAGGGGAAGGATACTGCATCATCTCCATTCCCTCCCCACTCCAGGGGAAGGATACTGCATCATCTCCATTCCCTCCCCACTCCAGGGGAAGGATACTGCAAAATCTCCATTCCATTCCCACTCCAGGAGAAGGATACTGCATCATCTCCATTCCCTCCCCACTCCAGGGGAAGGATACTGCAAAATCTCCATTCCATTCCCACTCCAGGGGAAGGATACTGCAAAATCTCCATTCCATTCCCACTCCAGGAGAAGGATACTGCAAAATCTCCATTCCATTCCCACTCCAGGGGAAGGATACTGCATCATCTCCATTCCCTCCCCACTCCAGGGGAAGGATACTGCATCATCTCCATTCCCTCCCCACTCCAGGGGAAGGATACTGCAAAATCTCCATTCCATTCCCACTCCAGGGGAAGGATACTGCATCATCTCCATTCCCTTCCCACTCCAGGGGAAGGATACTGCATCATCTCCATTCCCTCCCCACTCCAGGGGAAGGATACTGCAAAATCTCCATTCCATTCCCACTCCAGGAGAAGGATACTGCATCATCTCCATTCCCTTCCCACTCCAGGGGAAGGATACTGCATCATCTCCATTCCCTCCCCACTCCAGGGGAAGGATACTGCAAAATCTCCATTCCATTCCCACTCCAGGAGAAGGATACTGCAAAATCTCCATTCCATTCCCACTCCAGGAGAAGGATACTGCATCATCTCCATTCCCTCCCCACTCCAGGGGAAGGATACTGCATCATCTCCATTCCCTCCCCACTCCAGGGGAAGGATACTGCATCATCTCCATTCCCTCCCCACTCCAGGGGAAGGATACTGCAAAATCTCCATTCCATTCCCACTCCAGGAGAAGGATACTGCATTATCTCCATTCCCTTCCCACTCCAGGGGAAGGATACTGCATCATCTCCATTCCCTCCCCACTCCAGGGGAAGGATACTGCAAAATCTCCATTCCATTCCCACTCCAGGAGAAGGATACTGCATCATCTCCATTCCCTTCCCACTCCAGGGGAAGGATACTGCATCATCTCCATTCCCTCCCCACTCCAGGGGAAGGATACTGCAAAATCTCCATTCCATTCCCACTCCAGGAGAAGGATACTGCAAAATCTCCATTCCATTCCCACTCTAGGAGAAGGATACTGCATCATCTCCATTCCCTCCCCACTCCAGGGGAAGGATACTGCATCATCTCCATTCCCTCCCCACTCCAGGGGAAGGATACTGCAAGATCTCCATTCCCTTCCCACTCCAGGGGAAGGATACTGCATCATCTCCATTCCCTCCCCACTCCAGGGGAAGGATACTGCAAAATCTCCATTCCATTCCCACTCCAGGAGAAGGATACTGCAAAATCTCCATTCCATTCCCACTCCAGGGGAAGGATACTGCATCATCTCCATTCCCTCCCCACTCCAGGGGAAGGATACTGCAAAATCTCCATTCCATTCCCACTCCAGGGGAAGGATACTGCAAAATCTCCATTCCATTCCCACTCCAGGAGAAGGATACTGCAAAATCTCCATTCCATTCCCACTCCAGGGGAAGGATACTGCATCATCTCCATTCCCTCCCCACTCCAGGGGAAGGATACTGCATCATCTCCATTCCCTCCCCACTCCAGGGGAAGGATACTGCAAAATCTCCATTCCATTCCCACTCCAGGGGAAGGATACTGCATCATCTCCATTCCCTTCCCACTCCAGGGGAAGGATACTGCATCATCTCCATTCCCTCCCCACTCCAGGGGAAGGATACTGCAAAATCTCCATTCCATTCCCACTCCAGGAGAAGGATACTGCATCATCTCCATTCCCTTCCCACTCCAGGGGAAGGATACTGCATCATCTCCATTCCCTCCCCACTCCAGGGGAAGGATACTGCAAAATCTCCATTCCATTCCCACTCCAGGAGAAGGATACTGCAAAATCTCCATTCCATTCCCACTCCAGGAGAAGGATACTGCATCATCTCCATTCCCTCCCCACTCCAGGGGAAGGATACTGCATCATCTCCATTCCCTCCCCACTCCAGGGGAAGGATACTGCATCATCTCCATTCCCTCCCCACTCCAGGGGAAGGATACTGCAAAATCTCCATTCCATTCCCACTCCAGGAGAAGGATACTGCATCATCTCCATTCCCTTCCCACTCCAGGGGAAGGATACTGCATCATCTCCATTCCCTCCCCACTCCAGGGGAAGGATACTGCAAAATCTCCATTCCATTCCCACTCCAGGAGAAGGATACTGCATCATCTCCATTCCCTTCCCACTCCAGGGGAAGGATACTGCATCATCTCCATTCCCTCCCCACTCCAGGGGAAGGATACTGCAAAATCTCCATTCCATTCCCACTCCAGGAGAAGGATACTGCAAAATCTCCATTCCATTCCCACTCTAGGAGAAGGATACTGCATCATCTCCATTCCCTCCCCACTCCAGGGGAAGGATACTGCATCATCTCCATTCCCTCCCCACTCCAGGGGAAGGATACTGCAAGATCTCCATTCCCTTCCCACTCCAGGGGAAGGATACTGCATCATCTCCATTCCCTCCCCACTCCAGGGGAAGGATACTGCAAAATCTCCATTCCATTCCCACTCCAGGAGAAGGATACTGCAAAATCCCCATTCCCACCCCACTCTGGGGCCAGCCAGAGGTCGTATTTGCCGGTTCTCCGAACTACTCAAAATTTCCGCTACCGGTTCTCCAGAACCTGTCAGAACCTGCTGAATTTCACCCCTGACTTTCAGCAGTTATTGGGAAACCAGAAAATGAGTTAATACAATAACCAAGTCAAACACATAGCCAGAATTCATCAGCTTTCCCCAACCTGTACACTCTTCATCATATGAGAACTAGTTAGATCCAGTGGTGAAGGCTAGAAACCTGGAGACTGTGAGTTCTAGTTCCACCTTAGGTATGAAAGCTGGCTGGATGTCTTTGGACCAATCACCAGGAGACTGTGAGTTCTAGTCCTGTCTTAGGCATGAAAGCTGGCTGTGTGAATTTGGGCCAATCACCAGGAAACTGTGAGTTCTAGTCCTGCCTTCAACATGAAAGCTGTTTGGGTGACTTTGGGCCAATCACCAGGAAGCTGTGAGTTCTAGTCCCACCTTAGGCATTAAAGTTGGCTGGGTGATTTTGAACCAGTCACATTCCCTTATTTGACTTTACTTGTCAGAAACCTGCTGGGAAGGTTACAACTGATGATCAATGTAGGAAATGACCAGTCTTGACCCCGAAGGAGAGGTCAAACATGTCATAAATCATGAGTCCCTTCATGCCCGCAAGACATCTAAGTCCAGCCCACCTTGAATTCCTTTCTATTCTTAACACCCACCCATTTCCCTTAACGGTCCCTTGGCCAGATTCTTGTGGACAGCTTAAGCTTGCAATAAATCTTTTTTCTCATTTGAATTGCCTGAATCTCCTGATTTACCCGGCGCTTGACAATCGTATCAACTTGGGACAGTGCAACCGTCATAAATAAGTGCCAGTTGCCAAGGACCTGGCAATTTTGATCATGAGGTCATGAGGTTGCTACAACAGTCGCAAGTGTGAAAAATGGCCATAAGTCACTTTTTTCACTGCGGGTTGTAACTTCGAACAGCCACTAAACAAATGATTATAAGTCAAGGACTGCCTGTCATTGCTTGTCACGATGTGAATATTGTCAGTTGTGAGTCTATGGAGGGTGATGCATCCCTATTCTAATATTATGGTACTTCCCAATATAAGCAGAACACGTGATATGATGTTTTGCGCATGTCTACATTCCTATCCACCATTAATCACTTCTGATGTGCCTTCCGAACTGGAAGGTTGTGTTACTTAGCAAAGATGTAGATTATTCAGGATTTATTGTTTTTGTACTGAAATAAATATTTTCTATTAGACATTTAATCTCGGTTTTATTTCTAAATGTTTGAATTCCAAGTAAAAGATCCAAATATTGCCTCTACGAGGATATTCTTCCCTTAGTATGGTAGCAATCGGACGGACTGAACCTTATCTCAAGTTAACATTGCTTCAAGTTTGCCTTGGATTTAGAAACTGTTTTAAATCTTATTTAAGAAACCAAGAAATTTGTATATACTTCAGCTACCTCACTTTACTGTAAGATAAGCCAACAGTCCTGAAATTTCAAGCAGAAGATCAACAAATATAAGTGAACCGAAGCAGTCAACTCTTTTGTCATTCATTCATTCACAAACAAACACATACATACACAAATATACACACACAATTCTTCTTGAAATCCAGTTGAGTTTAACAACAAGTAGCTAATTATATTAGTAAAAGACAGCTTCTGATATTTCTGTAACAATATGTTTGGGCATCTGTTTTTCTTTGAATATTTAAAAGGGACTGTAACAAGCCAAAATTGTCTAAAGCTTTGAAGATACAGAGCTGGACCAAACCAAATGTTTGATTCCACAGACGTCGGTTTTCCTGCATCCTAATATTCTGCTTCACAACTGGCAACTGCACTTATCTGAATTTCACATTATCTGCTTCACAACCCGCAACCGCACTTATCTGGATTTCACATTAGAAAACTCTAAACCATACGTAATTCCTTGCAGTGATATTATGAGCGATATCCACCGAGAAACTTCACAGCGAAGGCGCAGCTGGTAAGAAGATAGATGTGGCAACTGTCTAATGAAAATATTATAAGAAGAATTATGATGATAAGTCTAGGCAAGGAAGTAACAGGTGAGACTGGAAAGGCAACAAAATCCAGTCAACTAAATCTGGGCATGCGTTTGTCACAACATCTGTGTTAATTAGATAGTGAAGGAATAATGCTAAGACGGGTCAGTGAGGCATCAGCTGCGTAAACAAAACAGACATCATGATTCAGTAGTTTGGTCAGATGAACGTCAGACTCATATCAGGCCCTGTCCACCCTATTCATTAATTACAATTATCAACTAGCACAAAGGAATTTCAGCTTTGTAAAGATTGGGCATGAGTGAATCGTGGAAGGAAAGACTCTTATCACATGGGTGAAGTAGAGAGGCATTTGAGATTTTCCTTCCAAGGAAGAGTTATTGAAAGGGGAACA
The DNA here is from genome assembly GCA_023053685.1 of Diadophis punctatus similis. Classification (NCBI taxonomy): domain Eukaryota; kingdom Metazoa; phylum Chordata; class Lepidosauria; order Squamata; family Dipsadidae; genus Diadophis; species Diadophis punctatus. The sequence continues at coordinate 16,655,479 of JALIGW010000016.1, forward strand.
TCTATAAGATTTGGGGACCTGGTATTTCCTTGAGATGCCGTTATTAAAGAGAATAACAGAATTGGAAGGGACCACGGAGGTCTTCTAGTCCAACACACTGCTCAAGCGGGAAACCCTATATCAGTGATGGCGAACCTTGTCACGTGGAAATGTTGCACGTGCCCGTGGTGCACGCACATGCACGCTCGTCTGGGCTGCACTCCGGAAAAGCCGAACTTCCAGGTTCTAGAGCGCATGCGTGCCTGACGATCAAGCACCGGTTTTTGGCACTGCCACGCACGCGAAGGGACCGCCCTCTGGAAAAGCCGAACTTCCGGGCTCTGGCATGCATGCACACCCGACAATCAGCTGTTTGGCACTGCTGCGCATGTGAAGGACAGCTGATTGTCGCATGCACATGCATGCCAGAAACCCGGAAGACAAACAGACAAGGCTGCATGTGCCAGGTGACATGGCTTCACGTGCCACTTTGGGCGTGTGTGCCATAGGTTCGCCATCACAGCCCTATATTATTTCAGATAAATGGTTGTCCAATCTTCTTCTTAAAAACTTCCAGTGTTGGAGCACCCACAACCTCTGGAGGCAAGTCGTTCCACTGATTAATTGTTCTCACTGTCAGGAAATCTCTCATTAGTTCTAGGTTGCTTCTCTCCTTGATTAGTGTCCATCTGTTGCTTCTTGTCCTGCCTTCGGATGCTTTGGAGAATATCATTTTGTTGCCTTCATAATTCAGTTGTAGACTCTTTTAGTGGTAACCTGAAAGCTTGTTCTGTCATTCAGCAAGGAGAAAGGCCAAATTAAAGCAGATTGATCCAAAATGGTTATGGACTAGAATTTCCATCAAAATTCCACCCGAGCCTGGGAGAATGGAAAGAAAATTATTTTTCTAAGGCTGCAGTCTGTATTAACCTCTATTTAAAAAACAAAAACAAATGAAACAAAGTGAAACATTTCAAGCATACAGAAGGGTGCCTGAGCTTCTTGTAAATGTTTCATTACCAAACTAAGTAACATCATCATCATCATCATCATCATCATCATCATCATCATCATCATCATCACAACAACAGAGTTGGAAGGGACTTTGGAGGTCTTCTAGTCCAACCCCCTGCTTAGGCAGGAAATCCTACACTACTTCAGACAAATGGCTATCCAACATCTTCTTAAAAACGTCCAGTGTTGGAGCACCTACAACTTCTGGAGGCAAGCTGTTCCACTGGTTAATTGTTCTAACTGTCAGGAAATTTCTCTTTATTTCTAAGTTGCTTCTCTCCTTGTTTAGTTTCCACCCATTGCTTCTTGTTCTACCCTCAGGTGCTTTGGAGAATAGTTTGACTCCCTCTTCTTTGTGGCAACCCCTGAGATATCAGAACACTGCTATCATGTCTCCCCTAGTCCTTCTTTTCATTAAACAAGACATACCCAGTTCCTGCAACCGTTCTTCATATGTTTTAGTCTCCAGTCCCCTAATCATCTTTGTCATCAACATCAACTCTGATGACGTTACCTAGTTTGGTAATGAGATGTCTGCAAAAAAAACCCACCAAGTTCAGAGCACATTAAAGATTTATTTATTTATTTATTTATTTATTTATTTATTTATTTATTTATTTATTTATTTATTTATTTATTTATTTATTTATTTATTTATTTATTTATTTATTTATTTATTTATTTATTTATTTATTTATTAGTTCTTATATGCCGCCCTACTCCCGAGGGATGGATGGATGGATGGATGGATGGATGGATGGATGGACGGAAGGATGGATGGAGAGAGAGAGAGAGAGAGAGAGAGAGAGATACAGTAGATAGATGATGGATGGATGGATGAATGAATGGACGGATAGACAGATGGGCACGGACAGATGGATGGATAGATAGATAGGTAGATGGATCAAGATAGATGATGGCTGGATGGCTGGATGGCTGGATGGATGGATGGCTGGATGGATGGAAGGATGGATGGAAGGATGGATGGAAGGATGAATAGATAGATGATAGATAGATAGATAGATAGATAGATAGATAGATAGATAGATAGATAGATAGATAGATAGATAGACAGACAGACAGACAGACAGACACACAGACAGACAGATTAGATAGACAGATGATAGTCTGCCTTCAAAGATGATATTTCATATAGGCCTAATATCCTAAAAATAATCAAATTAAACTATATAATAATTTACTTACATTGATGATGCAGTATAAAAAAAAATCAGAATAAGTGCTGAAAATAAGGTACGGAATTCTAGAAACTAACATCACTTTGGATTTCTCAAATTTTGTATAGTTGCCTAAACAAATCAGAAAGTGTCTCCTTAAATTACATTCTGAAACGTGGGCTGATAAATAGGAGACTGGTTCGTTTTTCGCGTCCTTCCTCCTTCCTCCTCATTTCAGTTTCTTCCCTATCAAGTGACTTCATTATCCTCAACAAAACAGCAACGAGAGGGAAAATTGTTGCTTTTCTTTAAATATTTGCTGTAGCTCATGTAATTACTTAGCCTGGCAAGCGATATGCAGCATTATTGAATTTTTCAACCTATTTCTTTGAGTAGCGAAAATTGCTTTTTACTTCCCTCTTCAAAACCCTCCAGAGGAATTCTTGATAAACAGTTTCAGAAGTGGGGAGATGGGGGGGGGGGAAGCTTGCAAATACAAAAGGCAATGTTGAGACTCTACAGTTTGCCTGACAGCTTGTTTAATCAATCTTTTTTTTTTTTTGCAGGAGGGAAGATGGTGTTGACGTGGCCAAGGTTGCATCACTGAAGAAAATTAGAGCCATCTGTAAATGGGTATATCAATGTGATGATGGTTGATTGTTCTGATATTTGAAGCCTAGTGTTCCAGAGTGTATTCATCATGATAGAGATGGAGATGATGGAGACAGAGATGGAGATGTGGACAGAGATGATGTAGATAATGGGGATGATGGATATGGCCTGCCTTCCCAGGAGATATCCCACATACTCTTAATATCCTTAAAATAATACAGAATAACAGAGCTGGAAGGGATCTTGGAAGTCTTTTAATCCTACCTCTGCTTAAGCAGGAGACCCTATCCCATTTCAGACAAATAGTTGTCCAATCTCTTCTTAAAAACCTCCAGTGATGGAGCCACCACAACTTCTGAAGAAAATCCATTCCTCTGGTTGATTGTTCTCACTGTCAGGAAAGTTCTCTTTAATTCTAGGTTGGTTCTCTCTTTGATTAGTTTCCATCCATTGCTTCTTGTCCTGCCTTCAGGTGCTTTGGAGAATATGTTGACCCCTTCTTTGTGGCATGGGCAAATAGCCCTCCATCTTATTTTGTAGGTTCCATCCATTACTACCTGTCTTGCCCTAGAGTGATTTGGAGAATACGTGAACCCCTCTTCTCTGTGACAGCACCCTCAAATATTGGAAGACTGCCCTCTTGTCATTCCTAGTCAGGTTCTGGAGAACCGGTAGCAGAAATTTTGAGTAGTTCGGAGAACTGGCAAATACCACCTCTGGCTGGCCCCAGAGTGGGGTGGGAATGGAGATTTTACAATATCCTTCCCCCAGGAGTGGGGAGGGAATGGGGATTTTGCAGTATCCTTCCCCTGGAGTGGGGAGGGAATGGGGATTTTGCAATATCCTTCCCCCTGGAGTGGGGAGAGAATGAAGATTTTGCAGTATCCTTCCCCTGCCACACCCACCAAGCCACACACGATCATCTAGCCACGCCCACAGAACCAGTAGTAAAAAAATTGGATTTCACCACTGCTCCTAGTCCTAGTCCTTCTGTTTCTGTGTTAGACATGCTGAAATAATTAAAATAGGAAACACAGATCCATGTGGAAATGGTCCCCCAAAATGATCCATAGTATTTTGTAGGCAGAAGAAGAAGGGAGAGTTTGTCATTGAAGAAATTCCTCCAAAAGAAAGGGGAAAAAACACCTCTAAATATATGGTTTTGTGTGTATGGGGGTCATAATTATCCCCAAAAAAGTTTTTTCCCTGCCATAGAGGGATAACCAACCAATTTCTCTTCAAATACTGGTGCATTTTAGTTCTCATGAACTTTAATTTATAATTTTGATGGAGAGGGACAATGGAGGTTGAAGTTCAACAATGGTCAGCAGGTTGGTAGATAACCTGTCGAGTCTTGAAAACGTTTTGGTAGCTTTTTAAAAAAAAGTTAAGTCTATGTGTCTGAAGAAATAATTGCAGGAAATGTCCATGAACCAATGTCTCTGAGAAAGTTCAGTTCAGCAGTAATGTTTGAACAGGAAAAGAAAGAAATTTTGGATCCTTTTCAGTTGCTTTACAGAAAGGCAATTTATCTTTATGCTTCTGCCAGCTAGTACCTGTCAGAAAAAAGGTAAAAAGTATTTCATCAGGAAAAAGTAGAATTGCGAATGTTCTATTTCTATCTTTATCCTTCTGGGTGCAGCTTCAAGTTGGATGCCAGATTAAAAGGAAATCTGGATGTTAATAGACTAAATCTTAAAATGCAATGCTCCTGTACAAGCTTAATAAATCATTAACAAGCTTAATAAATCATTAACAAGCTTAATAAATCATTTTGCAATTGATTGATTATGTGATTGGAGAATAGAATAGAATAGAATAGAATAGAATAGAATAGAATAGAATAGAATAGAATAGAATAGAATAGAATAGAATAGAATAGAATAGAATATCAGAGTTGAAAGGGACCTTGGAGATAGTCCACCCCCCTGTTTAAGCAGGAGAACCTATGTTTTTTCAAACATGTGGCTATCTAGTCTCTTCTTAAAAGCCTCCAGTGATGGAGCACCCACAACTTCTAAAGGCAAGCGTTCCACTAGTTGATTGTTCTCACTGTAAGGAAATTTCTCCTTAATTCTAGGTCTGATCTTTCTTTGATTAGTTTTCATCCATTGTTTCTTGTCCTGCGTACAGGCGGTTTGGAAAATAGGTTGACCCCTCTTCCTTGTGGCAGACCATCAAATATTGGAACACTGCTATCATGTCTCCTCTGGTTCGTCTTTTCACTGGATTACTCATACCCAATTCCTGCAAGCGTTCATCAAATGTTTTAGTCTCCAGGCTCCTAATCACCTTTGTTACTTTTCTCTGCACGTTGTCCAAACTCTCAACATCATTTTTATAGTGTGGTGATGACTATATTGAAATCAATATAGTCTTTCTCTCTGTGTGTCTCTCTGTCTCTCTCTATCTCTCTGTCTCTCTCTATCTGTCTCTCTGTCTCTCTGTGTCTTTCTGTCTATCTGTCTATCATCTATTGTTAAGGGAAGAATTCCCCCATAGAGGCGACATTGGATCTTTTACTTGGAATTCAAATACTTAGAAATAAAACCCAGATTAAAATGTCTAATAGAAAATATTTATTTCAGTACAAAACAATATAAAAACAATAAATCCTGAATAAACTACTATTTTGCTACGCAACACGTCCTTCCAGTTCGGAAGGCATAACAGAAGTGATTAATGGTGGATAGGAATGTAGACATGCGCAGAACATCATATCACGTGTTCTGCTTGTATTGGGAAATACCATAATATTTAGCATAGACTCACAACTGACAATATTCACATCATGACATCTATCTTATCTATCTATCATCCATCATCTCTCTCTCTCTCTCTCTCTCTCTCTCTCTCTCTCTCTCTCTCTCTCTCTCTCTCTCTCTCTCTCTCTCTCTCTCTCTCTCTCTCTCTCATCTATCCTATAGTCAATATAATCAAAATATATTTATTATATCCAGTCAGTTTCACCTCTTAATGACTACATACAGTAGATAAATTTTCTCCATGAAGATCTGCCCCATGACTCTTTTAGGTTTGCCAATGGCACATCCATCACTGAGTCATCCCTTGTACTGCTGGTTGTTCTCTTCTTCTCTTTCTTCCATCCTTTCCAGTATTATATCCTTTTTCAGAAAGCTAGGTCTCAGCATAATGTATCTGAAGCAGGATAATTTGAGCGAGGCCATTTGTGTCTCGAGTAAGAACTCTGAGTTGATTTGTTTAATGATGAAGTCCCTCCTCAGCCACCCTTTTCCAAGCTAAGATTTTTCCCAAAGTCAAACTTTTTATCAATACCCAGCTGCTGTGGCCTAGAGGTAGAGCTCTTGCCTCACAATCAGGAGGTTGTGAGTTCAATCCTAGGTAGAGGCAAATGCAGGGGTCTCCTGCTTGGGCAGGGTGTTGGCTAGATGACCTGCAAGGTCCCTTCCGACTCTATTAATCTGTTAAATATACGAGCCGAGATGGCGCAGTGGTTAAAATGCAGCACTGCAGTTCAGCAGTTCAGCTGTTCAAATCTCACCAGGCTCAAGGTTGACTCAGCCTTCCATCCTTCCGAGGTGGGTAAAATGAGGACCCAGATTGTTGGGGGCAAGAGGCTGACTCTGTAAACCACTTAGAGAGGGTTGTAAAGCACTATGAAGTGGTATATAAGTCTAAGTGCTATTGCTATTGCTATCTTTTTCTGCTAGGAAAGGTGTTTAGAAGGAGAAAAGAACACCTTTAACAGCACACTAAATATGGAGGTTGTATCAGATTTATTGAACTAGGCCCAAATGTTATCTGTGAGGCAAATGCCGTGTCCAAAATGGTTTATAAGCTCTGATATTCAAGCCCACCATGGGAGCGACCCTTGGTCACCCAAACATCTTGATGAAGCCCCTAAATTAGAACAAACAAGTATGGCCACGACTTCCTGCTAGCCGTGTCTTTTTGCAAGCAGAAGAGGAGCCTGCCACAGCTTCCCTGCTGATGTTACAAATGAATGCCTACAGGAGTCCTGTCAAATTTCCTGTTTAATTTGCTGCCTGATTAAGATATGTGTGAGTGCACAGCTTTGCCTCTTGTTCTTTCTGGTAAGGATCAGTGATTTGCCCCCCCACCCACCCCACCCCCTTGGTATTTCCAACTAAATAAGCATTAGCAGTATAGGCAACTTCCTTCTTCAGGATAAGCAGTCCAGCCATCCCGCTGCAATTAGAGACGATGTATTTGACTCTACCTAAAAATGGTGGTGTTTCAAGGGAGCAATATCTGGAGTTGACTTGCTACTTCTCACTTGGATTTGGCTTCCAGAGAGTTGAAATAGCAATGTCTGGCGGTATCTGGAGGCTGTGGTTTTTTTAAAAAAGCAAAGATGGTGGCCACCTGTCTTTTTATGAACTAGGAGAGGAGAGAAGCAACCTAGAACTAAGGAGAAACTTCCTAACGGTGAGAACAATCAACCAGTGGAATGGCTTGCCTTCAGAAGTTGTGGGTGCCCCATCACTGGAGGCTTTCAAGAATAGACTGGGCAGCCATTTGTCTGAAATGGTGCAGACTCTTCTGCTCAAGCAGGGGGTTGGACAAGATGACCTCCAAGGTCCCTTCCAACTCTCTTTTGTTATTTTCTAAGAACAATATCCAAAGTAAGTTAGCCATGACTTTGGTTTGGAATAATGACTTCAGACGTTTGCATAAATGATTTTGCTGGTCTTAAAGAGCAAACAATAGCAAAAAACAAAAGTATGCGCGGAAGCAAAAAATCGCCAAAATCGCGCGTTTCCTTGCGAGATTTCAGTGAGATTTTGCTTCCGTGCATGTGCGGAAGCAAAAGTGCAAGAGGGGGCGCAAGCGCACGTGTGCAACATGGCAATCCACGAGCAGCGCACCGCTAGCGAGGTAAGAGCAACCCGCCCCTGATCAAAACCATGTTGTAAGTCCATTTTTATGGTCTGTGGTAACTTTGAGTCACCAGTCATAAGTCGAGGGCTACTTCTATAGTCTATCGTAACTTTAAGAGACCGGTCACAAGTCGAGGACTACTTCTATAGCGTCCTTTCTTCCAGTCACAGGCTGCACGTTCTAAACACATTCATTCCCTCTAAAGCAGTTTCCCATTTCACAGAAGGGAACATTCTGTTGCTAGCCTAGGATAATTGGCAATAAAAGTTATATTTAAAATATTTAAACATTGCTTTCCCTGTTGCTAGCAACTAATAGTGTCAGGCTGAAATAACACTTATTTATTTAACACAAAGGGAAAGGATGAAGAAAACAAGCTGTTCGAGAGAACATTTCCAAACATTATTTTAATTAGTCACATGAAAGTACATTTCTATAAGGGTGTGTATCGCAGTCTGGATATATGTATGTATGCATTAGTGTCTCTCTTTGTAGGTGTATACACACACACACACACAAACACACACAAACACACACATACACAAACACACAGTGGGTTTCACTTACCTTCGCTACCGGTTCAGAACTGTGAACATGAGCACGGCGCTTCTGTGCATGCGCAGAACCTTCTGCGCATGCGCAGATCGTCCGTGATGACAGTTGGGCAGGTGGGTGGAGCCTCCCGCTTCCGCCGCTACCGGTTCACCCAAACCGGGGCAAACCGGTAGCAACCCACCACTGACACACACACACAAACACAGACATACACAAACACACAGTGGGTTTCACTTACCTTCGCTACCGGTTCGGAACTGTGAACCTCAGCACGGCGCTTCTGTGCATGCGCAGAACCTTCTGCGCATGCGCAGATTGTCCGTGATGATATCTGGGTGGGTAGGCGGAGCCTCCCGCTTCCGCCGCTACCGGTTCACCCAAACCAGGTCAAACCGGTAGCAACCCACCACTGACACACACACACACACACACACACACACACACACACACACACACACACACTCCATTACATCTTGCTTGGCAGGAAAATAAAATAAAAATATCTTCTTAATGGCACAGTGCCATTTTATGTGTGTGCCACGGGCTTGGCAAGTCGGCGTGATAGTCCAAGTTCTTTTCAGCTCTAATCCATCTTGCTGTCTTTTCCCCAAAGGGCACGAATACTTTTATTAGAGGCCAAAAAACCTGATACATGCTTCTGGAATCACAGGGCTGCCTTTTGTGGGAAGGTTTTGCAAACACCGCCAAGTATTAAATTGTTTCCAAGAAAAACAGTTGTCACTGAGACTCCATGCGGAGGCTAATATTCCAATTTTTTTTTGTTGTTTTCCTTAGAGCCCTATCATTTTATTTCTTTCAACCCCATTTTGAATAGGGCTCATCAGTCATGATCAGCCTCATAACAATCTGAGTTAAAACCCCCGGAGCTTGGCAGTATTCAAAGCAGTAACTTTGGCCCAAGGCAAACCGAAGAAGCTTTGTTGCTGATCCCTTTGTTCCTTTCTTGGATGAAAGAAGGAATACAGTAAACAATTATTAAGCTGAACAGGCACTTAAGGATTGGCTTGGAAGCCAGTTGATCGGGTCACTGAGATTATGATGGCTTAGTTTGAATTTTGACCTTTGGCAGCTGAAACAACCACAAAGAAACAAACTTTCACTGATGCATCCCTCCACCTAGGAGCCGAGGTGGCGCAGTGGTTAAAAGCAGCACTGCAACCTACTTCAGCTGACTGCTACTTCAGCAGTTCAGCTGTTCAAATCTCACCGGCTCAAGGTTGACTCAGCCCTTCCATCCTTCTGAGGTCGGTAAAATGAGGACCCAGATTGTTGGGGGCAATATGCTGAACTCTGTAAACCACTTAGAGAGGGCTGTAAAGCACTATGAAGCGGTATATAAGTCTAAGTGCTATTGCTATTGCTATCGGCTTCCTTGGATAGGATCTCCCAATAGGATTGCTTGGCAGTTGCTCACCTTGTTCTGCCCGAAAATCAATTGAATTGAGATAGACAAATTATAAAAAATGGAATAAGTAAATAAATAAATACAAATCTAACTCACAACTTTTTAGTCGCCCTGGTGGCACAATGATTGGGATGCAGCATTGCAGGATAACTCTGCCCACTGTCAGGAATTCGATCCTGACCGGCTCAAGATTGACTCAGCCTTCCATCCTCCCGAGGTTGGTAAAATGAGGACTTAGATTGTTGGGGGCAATATGCTGATATTTGTAAACCACCCAGAGAGTGCTGTAAAGCATTATTGGGCAGTATGTAAGTCTAAGTGCTATTGTTATTGATACATACATACCAGGGACGGGTTCCTAATTTTTTTACTACCACTCTGTGGGCCTGGCTTATTTTATGGGTATGGCTTGCCAGTCATGCGACCGGTGGGCATGGGCCTCAGGAGCTTGGCAGCGGCTGGAGAAGCGGGGGGCATTGCCCACCCGCAACGCAGCCCCCCGCAGCGGGAGCAGCAAGACCGTGGCAGCGGTTCTTCTAGGAGGCTCCGTCCGGCCTGAATGCTTCTCCCCATTCGATGATCCTAGGCTCCTGCCTCCCGTTCCCCCTCCCCTCAGCAGCTTGAGAAGCCTCGAACATGCAAAAATGCCTGGGATCATCACCGCGCATTTGTGACTTCTCGGACTGCTGAAGGGAGAGGAACTGAGATAGCTCCTGCCACCCGTTCTTTCAGCAGCTTGGCTTCTGGGCATGCGCAGAAGAAAATTTAAAAAAAAAATATTTTTTTTTAAAATGGTGGCGTTCAGGCACCGGCAACCGACCGCACCGGTACTGTGACATCACCAGCGGGCTGCTACCGGTGCTATAGAGTGGACTGCACTGGTAGGAACCCACCACTGATACATACATACATACATACATACATACATACATACATACATACATACATACATACATACATACATACAGGGAAGTTTCGTTCTCAGAGTTTGTGGGTTGGTTTCCAAACGTTTTGTTAGCAGACTAGGTAACATCTTCAGTGGAGTTTAGGGGATGTCAGTGTTGGTGTTCTTCCATTTATAAGGGGTTCAGGTGTGGGTGTTTCAACTGAGGGTCTTGTGATGGGTCAGGTATGAGTCAGTGAGAGCCTTGTGACAGGTCTTGTGATAGGGAGGTTACATCAGGTCAGGGTCATTGGGAGGTGAACTTATAGTTGGTGGGGGAAAATTCAGTGGTGGATTTCACTTACTTTTGCTACCGGTTCGGGAACGGGAGTGCGCAATTCTGGGGAGGAAGATCACACTACATTGAAACAGAACAAGAAACAATGGATGGCAACTAATCAAGGAGAGAAGCAACCTGGAATTAAGGAGAAACTTCCTAACAGTGAGGACAATTAACCAATGGAACGGCTTGCCTCCAGAAATCGTAGGTGTTCCATCACTGGAAATTTTTAAGAAAAGAGTGGACAGTCACTTGTCTGAAATGGTATAGGGCAGGGTTGAAATGCTACCAGTTCGGCCCGGTTCTGGCATACCGGTAGCGGCGGCTGCCAGTGGTTCGGAGAACCGGTAGCGGCGGCAGTGCGAGACTCCGCCCACCCACCCGGACGTTGCCATTTTGTTGTTTTTTACCCTCTGCATGCGCAGAAGGTGAAAAAGCATGAGCATGAGGGTGGTGCGTGTGTGAGCACTTCTGAAGTGGTAGGTAAGGTAAGTAGATTTCACCGCTGGTATAGGATCTCCTGCTTGAGCAGGGGATGGACTAGAAGACCTCCAATGTCCCTTCCAGCTCTATTCTGATTGCTTGATTGAAATCATGGCATCAATTTCACACGCAATTCCTAAATGCAGTTCCCGAGGAAGGGGAAAAAATGATGCTGTTGGAATGTGCAAGTCACCCTTGATCCAATTAAACTCTGATTACATTCGAGTAGTTCTTAAAATGATTGAATTTGGGAAAAGGGCATTTTTCCCATGCACCGAAGTCCATTATGAAATCAACTTTGATTCGATTGAATAGCCTTTGAATAAAAGTTTTGCAGAACCTTAATGCGGCTTTGATTTCTCTCCACATATATAATCAGTTTGATTGTTAATGTGATCTGTCCCAATATCGTCACTTTCCTGCCACAGGTACAATCCATTAAGAAAATGCATTTAATGCTTCTAGGTTCTACATCTGTTTCTAAGCTTATATGCGCATTTCTATTCCTCTTGAGAATGGGTATGGTGTTGTTTAGCTCATAAAACTACTTAGAGATGTATACAAACAGTGCTTTGAAATTCCCCATAAGATTTGGGCAATGAGAAACTTGATGGAAGATTCCTCTGAATTTCTCCAACAATTTCTCAAAGGCAGAGTTATCCTTAGCATCAAGGGTGGGTCCCTCCCGGTTCGGACCAGATCGCCCGAACCGGTAGTGACCCGCTCGTGACGTCACAATGGCGTCACGGATCCGGTTCGATCAGTGCCATTCCGTGGCCGCCGCCATCTTTTTTTCCCGAATTTTTTACTATTTGGAAGTTTTTTTCACTGCTGCTGCTTGAAAAAGGCCCTCCCACCCACCCCCAGGTTTATACTTACCTTTATTCCTTCGTCCGAAGCACAGCTGATCAGCTCAACTGTGTTTCGGGCTGATTACAGCTACTGAGCAAGCGCGGAAACAGAATTGCACGAGGCGGCATGCATGCGCAAAACCAAATGCCAACCGGTGGCGAAGGTAAGTGGAACCCACCCCTGCTTAGCATGACTGTGGAAAAAACACCCCAAGGAAGGAGAAGTCCTCTTCTGAGATCTTCTGTTGGGTTGAATGAAAGGGTGAGAAGCCAAGAAGGTTGAAAACCACAAGAAATCAGAACAATGAAAATATAGAACAATCACATGTAACTTCTGGTTATCATATGAAGAATTGGGTATGTCTAGTTTAATGAAAAGAAGGACTACGGTGGTCATGATAGCAGTATTCCAATATCTCAGGGGTTGCCTCAAAGAACAGGAGCCAACCTATTCTCTAAAGCAGGGGTTTCCAACCTTGGCAACTTTAAGACTTGCTGGCTGAGGAATTCTGGGAGTTGAAGTCCACAAGTCTTAAAGTTGCCAAGGTTGGAGATCCCTGCTCTAAAGCACCTGAAGGCAGGACAAGAAACAATGGATGGAAACCGGGGGTCGGTTCTAACTTACCTTGCTGCCGGTTCGCTTCCCCCCGCACTGCGCACGTGCATACGCAGTGCTGAAAAATCAATTTAAAAAAAAAAAAAGCTGAAAACAAGATAGCGACCACATGCACAGTGCCGGAAACTCGGCTTCTGCACATGCTCAGAAGAAAAAATAAATTCAAAAAATTCAAAAAGAAAGATGGCGGCACCCACGGACTGGCACCGACCGAACCGGTTCTGTGACATCATCGTGACATCACCAACGGGGTTGCTACCGGTTCGGGTGAACCGGTCCGAATCGGGAGGAACCCACCTCTGATGGAAACTAATCAAGGAGAGGACCATCTAGAACTAATGAGAAGTTTCCTGACGGTTAGAACAATTAATGCCTTGGAATGGTGGAATAGCTTGCCTCCAGAGGTTGTGGGTGCTCCAACATTGGAGGTTTTTAAGAAGAGATTTGACAGCTATTTGTCTGAAATGGTATAGGGTCTCCTGCTTGAGCAGAGGGGTGGACTAGAAGATCTCTAAGGTGCCTTCCAACTCTGTTATTCTGTTATCTTGCAACATAAAAAGTGTTAAGATTATTGTACACTAACTGTAATAATTTCTATTAATTTATCTCTCTTTATGTAAATAAGAAAAGCGCTAAAAACAAATTAACTTCCATAGCACTGAGGAAGAACTGTTAAGGAAAAAATGGTGATTGCTATACATTTTTTAAAACCCACAATAAAAATATGGTAGAGCGCCAGAGGTGGGTTCCTGCTGGTTTGGACCGGTTCTATAGAACCGGTAGTGGGAATTTCCCCCGTTCACCGAACCAGCAGCGATGGCCAGCTGGACACGTCCCTGAACCGGCTTTCTTGGTGGCGCCTATAGTGCCGCCATCTTGTTTTTTGCTTCTGCACACGCACAGAAGCTGTTTTTTGCTTCTGCACATACGCAGAAGCTGGGTTTTTAGCACTGCGCATGCGCGGTGTGTGAGGAAGCAAACCGGCAGCGAGGTGAGCCAGAACCCACCCCTGTAGAGCACAATGTTTGGGTAAACTCTGAAAAAGTTTGAAACAGAGCAAAGGATAAGTTTCTAAACTTCTTCTCCAACCCCATGGAGAAAGGAAATACATCAAAGGTCATTTCTGAAGTGAATTTGAATATTCACATAATTCCTTCATATCTGCTTTTTTTGCAGTTTCTGGAAAATATCCAATGCTGTTCACAGACAAAGCTTATTGTTATTTTCAGCTGTGTGAAACAGGCCCTTTCATTTAATCCATCTACTTGGCGTCCAGGATTGGCTTGTTTATTCTCATACTGCCAAAGTTCACAATTATCTCATTTAGAATTTGTCCAGAATGTCAGGCTCTGACATGTTGCAAATCAACTATTACTGCCACAAGAAATACAGAACAATTCAAATGAGATGATGCACACACCTTCAGGTTGATCTCACAGCTTATAAAGGTATGTGCCAAAGTCCTTTAATGTTAACCTTGGTGCCTCTCAGTGACATCCTTATGGGTTGCTGGGAACTTTTGATTTGAATAGGACTAGGGAGGTACTAATACCGCTCTATAAAACCTTAGTTAGACCACACCTAGAGTACTGCATCCAGTTTTGGTCACCACACTACAAAAAAGACATTGAGGCTCTAGAGAAAGTGCAGAGGAGAGCAACCAGGATGATTAGGGGACTGGAAACTATAACATACGAAGAGCGGTTGCAGGAACTGGGCATGGCCAGTCTAGCGAAGAGAAGGACCAGGGGAGACATGATAGCAGTGTTCCAATACTTGAGGGGCTGCCACAGAGAGGAGGGGGTCAAGCTATTTTCCAAAGCACCCGAAGGCCAGACAAGGAATAATGGATGGAAACTGACCAAGGAGAGATTCAACCTGAAAATAAGGAGAAACTTTCTGACAGTGAGAGCGATCAACCAGTGGAACAGCTTGCCTATGGAAGCTCTGACAGTGAGAGCTCCAACACTTGAGACTTTCAAAAGAAGATTGGACTGCCAATTGTCTGAAAGGGTGTAGGGACTCCTGCTTGATCGGGGGGTTGGACTAGATGACCTACAAGGTCCCTTCCAACTCTAGTAATCTGAAAACAACAGGGGGGGAAATTGCTGTCCCCATTGCTCAAAATATTCAGGAGCTGCCCTAACTCTGTAGAAATTGTACAATTGCAGAAGGAAATGGTCTTTTTAAAATGGAATCGACCCAGACTTCTTTCAGACAACAATAAGAATTAAAGAAGAAATTTCCTGACAGTGAGAACAATTAGTCAGTGGAATGGCTTGCTTTCAGAAGCTGTGTGTGCTCCAACACTGGAGGTTTTTAAGAAGAGATTGGTCCGCCATTTGTCTGAAATGTTACAGGATGTCCTGGTGGAGCTGGGGGGGGTTGGATTAAAAGGCCTCTACGATTCTTTCCAACTCTGTTATTCAGCTTTCTCTTAGTTAACTACATGGATTAAGGCAGGGGTGTCAAACTCAATCTCATTGAGGGCCGCATCAATAGCAAAACAACAGCACTTAGACTTATATACCGCTTCATAGTGCTTTACAGCCCTCTCTAAGCGGTTTACAGAGTTCAGCATATTGCCCCCAACAATCTGGGTCCTCATTTTACCGACCTCGGAAGGATGGAAGGCTGAGTCAACCTTGAGCCGGTGAGATTTGAACAGCTGAACTGCTGAACTAGCAGTAGCCTGCAGTGCTGCATTTAACCACTACGCCACCTCGGCATCAGGGTTGTTTCACTTTGGGGAGCCAGGGTGGGCGTGGCCAGGGTGGGAATGGCCAGCTTGACGTCACTCGTGTCGGGGGTTCCTGTGGTGGCCCAAGTGCTCTGCCAGCAAAAATGGGCTCCCAAGCTCCGTTTTCGGCTGCGACAGCTTCCTGCAACCCTCTGCCAGCTAAAACGGAGCGCAGGAGGGGCCACCCACGGCCTTCCTGAGCTCTGTTTTCACTGGCAGAGGCACCGCGGGCTAGTTCTTTGATTTTTTAAAAAATAATCTTTATTAAGTTTTTCCCTTTAAAAACAACACGTAGAACATATACAAAAGACATACAAAACACACATTGAATGAAAACAAAGATACTATTTACAGATCTCTTTTACAGCTTTTTCATAATATTTCCTAAATATTTACACTTTGCAGTATTTGCTATTTTTGTTTTGACTAGCACACTTACAATATATCATTCTATTCTCGATAGATTGAGTCACCTATTTTGTATTTCAACAACTATTTCAATTGTTTTATATATATATATATATATATATATATATATATATATATATATATATATATATATATATATATATATATATATATATATATATATATATATAAAAAACTATTTACCTACATAAGAAGTACATAGAAAGTAAAGAAACAAGCGTCTGTACAATTTCTTCATTCGTAAGCCTAATTTATAACAAAGTTTGCTATTTTCTTCTGTTTTAACCACTTATATCATTTATCCCATGCTTCATAGAAGTCCGTATCTTCTTTATCATGAATCTCCATAGTTAACTTGCACATCTCTGCGCATACTTAATCCTTTGATTTTTACAGGGCAGCCCCCACAAGCCAGATTTAAGCACCTCGCGGGCTGGATCGGGCCCCCGGGCCTTGAGTTTGTCACCCCTGGATTAAGGTGTTTTCAGCTCACATTATATCTTCCTATGAGCCATTTTAGTATGGAAGACAGAGACAATAATTTTTCATCTCGAGCCAATTTAGCACGCAGTTGGCAGCCTTCAAATGGGTTCACAATGATAACTTTTACATTTGCCAGGTAAACGTCCCAAAGGTGCTTTTTCAAGAGGCTACTGGACTTTCTGGTTTTTCTTTGAAGACGTTTCCCTTCTCATCCAAGAAGCGAAATGTCTTCAAAGAAAAACCAGAAAGTCCAGTCGCCTCTTGGAAAAGCACCTTTGGGACAACCATGACCTGGATGACTGAGAATCTCCATAAACATTTTGCCAGATAAATATAGTCAACCCTTATTGTTCGCAGGTTCCCATATTAGCAAATTCGCCTGCTTGCTAAAATGTATTTGTAGCCCCTAAATCAACACTTGTGACACTTTTCCATCATTCATGGACGTGCTTAAAGCAGAGAAAAATGTGAGTCACCCAACTCACACACATATTCAGCTAAGTTTCAATGAGGTGATGTTCAGGATATGATTTGATTGCTTATTTGTACCCGGACTATCATTAAGTGTTGTGCCTTATGATTCTTGACGAACGTATCTTTTCTTTTATGTACACTGAGAGCATATGCACCAAAGACAAATTCCTTGTGTGTCCAATCACACTTGGCCAATAAAGAATTCTATTCTATTCTTCTATTCTATTCTGCCTTCTTGTTTCAGCTTTCACACTGCAAACCAGTGTCCTGCATTTCTCTTAGGAGCAATCATTCAGTATTTCCTATTTCATTGTTCACAGTGACTTTATAGAACATAACTACCGCAGGAAAATGAGAATCAACGGTACCAGCAGGAGCACTGGAAAGTGGGCTAAGTTAGAAAATAGGATAATTCAGTTACCAGATTAAAAGTGTTATTGAAATACAGCTAACTGCTCTGCTATCACAAATCACTTATGTTATTAGAGGTTTCAAGTGCCGTGGGAACATCAGGGAGTCAACTGACCTAGTCAACTAACTCACTAGTTATGAATCCAGGAAGTTCTTTCAAGGGAGTGAGAAATGTTCTTCACACTTTTTCACTATGGGTACAAAACATTAAGGAAGACATTTTGCACATCTAACCCAAACAGACTTAGACATACATAGAGTTATATTAATGCCATTGAGTCAAATTGTGTTGTGGGAACCCTTAGACCAGTAATTCTCAACCTTCCTAATGCCGCGACCCTTTAATACAGTTCCTCATGTTGTGGTGACCCCCAACCATAAAATAACAAAATTATTAGGAAACTGAAGGGTGAGTTCTAACTTACCTTGCTGCTGGTTCGCTTCCTCCTGCACTGCGTGGCCACACCTTGCATTACCGAAATTTTTTTAAAAAATTGCAAAAAAAAAAAATAAAAGCCGAAAACAAGATGGCGACGCATGCGCAGTGCCGGAAATTCGGTTTCTGAGCATGTTCAGAAGTTCCCATGGTACAGATTTTTTTTTTGCAGTAGTCTATTTGCATGTGGGTGGACCTGCCTGGAGACGGATAGAGGAGCAGTGTCTCGGTTCCTAAGACCATCGGAAATATGTGTTTTCCGATGGTCTTAGGCGACCCCTGTGAAAGGGTCATTCGACCCCCAAAGGGGTTGCTACCCACAGGTTGAGAACCGCTGCCTTAGACCCAGTTTATTGATCTGGATTGCATTACTCCTCCAAAAAACACCTGGTGTAAAAAAAAGAATTTGTTCTGATTTGCTGGCATGTTCTGATGTGTTCAGAAGCCATGTCAACATCTGATTTCTGACTGAGGAATGAGCTTGTGATGTTATAAGATTTTGCTAGTACTTGTCTGGTAAAAGAGCTAAACGATACCAGATAAGAAGATTTGATTGGTTAATGACTGACTGGAGGAAGCATGTGAAGAAGGCCACCATGTAATGCAAGTGTTAAGCCTTGTGCAGAGCAATCCTTGAGTAACAAGGATATGCACATAGAAACATTGTATTGAAGTAGGTTTGAATAACTATTCAGTCACACACAGATACATTAAAGTGCATACAGTTTTACTTTAGGAAATAGCACAGTCCAATAAACAGTCCAGGTCATACACGTTCAAATCAGTCAATAGCTAGAAGTACAAAGTCTTCTTCTTACCAGTTTGTCTTTGTCAATTACAGTAACAAAGATATCACAGCTTATAAACACAACAGAGAAAGAATGTCAGAGAGAGAGAGAGAGAGAGAGAGAGAGAGAGAGAGAGAGAGAGAGAGAGAGAGAGAGAGAGAGAGAGAGAGAGAGCTATGATCTGTAGCTCCCTCTTATGGCAACTTGCAACATAACAGCCAATCAGAAATAGCATACAGTTAAAGCTACATACATACATTGTTTGTTTATATATTGCCAACCCAACTGTTTGGACTTAGTCCTAACAGCAAGGCCCCCACATTTAGAAAGAAAAAGTGCACAAATGTTGTGATGGGCCCCTGAAAATCCAGGTGTTCTGTGCTTGCGATCCAGTGATATCTTTAAAGAGAGTGAGAAATATTTCTATCATTTTTTTTAATTGGACGGGAAGGATTAAAGAGGACATGATTTAATTCCTGCAGAGTTTTAACAACCTGCTTCCCCAGATTATTTTCTTGTAAAAAAAAAAAGCAAACATGAAGCTGCCCAAATTTTGCATTCTGCTGTTGAATTTCTGTATGGGAAACTTCAGAGGGAGACTGTGGTAGAATGCAGTCTGGATTCCCAGGAGGGACCCAGGAAGGAGGGGCTGCATTCCAGAGGAGCAAAACACAGTGAAGTTTAGAAGTTTGTTGTAAGATGATGTTCGTCCATCGTATTCGAAGAGGACCTTGACATCTCACAGGAATTGGGGTGGGTGGGTGATGCCAAGACTTGTGCATGAATTGGATTAAAGTGAGGGAGAGGTGTGCATAGTCAGCCTCACTCTCTCTTCCCAGATTCCATCTTGCTCCAAATAGCAGGACAAGAGTCGAGACAGTTGGAGATGGGCTGGGTGCAGTGGTTGACCAGGGCGTCTTTCGTGTCTTGCTGTGCTCTTAGCGTATCACATCGCTTGCAGAGACCGTCTTCATGACTGTGTCCTATTCTAGTAGATTTCATCCACTCAGTCCGCCGGAATCTGACTTCACATGCTCGGGATACACAAGTCCCTATCTCACTGAAGGTCGATGACCCAACGGCTACTCTCAACCTGGTTTGGCCAGCCTGTCGAAGCTGTTGCCCGGGGTGTGGCCGCTGCGCATGCTACAGCTGCTAGGAGCCACAGGTGAGAACTGAGTGACAGGTGGGGACCAAAGGTGAACAAGCTGCCCTAAAAGCTGCCCTAAATTGAGCTGCCGTAAAAGGACACGACATGCCCCTACAGCAGAGGTGCTACTCCTCCCTGAGCACCCCATACACCCCTTGGTGTAAGAGAAAAAGGGTGAAGACAGGTTCTCTCTAGGCGTTCTTGGAGTATATCTCTAATGGTGCAAGTAATTTGCTTTACTTTGGCAAGATTTCTGTCTATAGGTGAGGAACAATAAAGGAAACTGCTTGGAAGAACCTCAGCATATCATTCTTGGTTTTCGGAACTTGATAGTGACTCAGAAAAGAGATCAGAGATAGGTTGTGGGTCAATAGGTGAGATACTCACCTATCTTGTAAAGTAATCAACCGCATGGAAATCCAGTGATAGATGTACGTATCTTGGAAAGTGCATATTTTACTCTAGAGACTCCCTTATTTAAAAGCTTTGGGAAGCTGCCAGTGTTAAAATTCTGTCTTTGCTTTTATTTTCCCTCATTCCTACCCATGTGTGTCAATATTCAGGGATAACGTTATGAATATGAATGCAACGTTCATCCGACATTCAAGCCGGTTATCTGCTTTCTTGTTACAGAAAGTCAAGCGGGAATTAGTTCGTTTTAGCTGCCATTTCCAGTGAATGCCATCAGAAGTTGATCTGATGAGTAATGCCGTTTCATAATTTTTAAAGAAAGTTTAAGTTACACTCAACTGCTTTCCCCTTACCCTTTTCTCCCCCCTACTTCTGCCTCAAGACATTTTTTTGTAGCTGATCTGGAGGACATCACTCAAAACCGATTTTATCATTCAAGAATAAAATTGATGTGATTGGCTTTCAAGGTACTGTGCAAATGCCAGATCTTAGAGGCCTTTCTTAAAAATAAGTTTTAAATGATTTTTTTTAAAGGCTCAGAATATTTTCCATTGTGGAGATGGGAAAAAGATCTGGTGCCGTTAAGCACATTTTTTCATTGTGTGAAAAGCCCAATCTATTTTTTGTAAATTTCTCAAACAAAGCAAAATAAAACATATAACCAAGATATATAATTTAATCCATTTCTTAAAACATTCATGTGTAAGACAAAAGGCCAGCTTTCAGCACACTATCTTGTTTGGAAGCAACCCATTTTAAAATGAGCAAGATTTATAGATAAAACTTATATACTTATATATAAATAATAAGAAATTTCAAGCATGATGTGCTTTCTGAAAGCAAAAGCTTTGTAGCTCATAAAGTTTCATAGCTCTCCATGTGTGTTTCATCATTGACAAAAGGTTAACACAAGCACACTTTTGAAAAATTAACATCTATTCTCAGTATCTTTGGGAGTACCAAGCTAGAGATTACTGTTCTGCCCCAGCTAAGAACGCAACACAACACCCAGTTTGTACGAACTTATTTAATCTAATAACCACTGCTAATAAATGTCTTAGCAGTGAATATGCACACACCAATCTACAAGCAGTCTTTTCATGCAAGCAACCAGCTGCTAATTAATCTTCATTATCAGCTGGTATCAGTTCAAAGAGTCTTAAAGCAAAGAAGAGCAATTAGGTCTGGATATCTTACAAAGCTTCAGAGAGTTGGCAAAATGCCTAGAGGTAGTCCTTGATAACCCAAACCAAAGCAGAGAAACAAATCAGAAGTTTTTCAGACACGGCGCACACTATGACCAGACGGATTTCCAAATGTTGTTTCCTGCAGCTTTTCAGCTGCCTCTGATGTCCTTGCCAATGCTGATCCGGCCCTTGAAGAAATCCAGTTTGACACCCCTGGTCTAAGACAACTCATCATGGCCAATTCACCATGGCCAACTCACTGCGGGACAATTCAATGCTGTATTAATGTTTTCATCCAGGTATTTTTTTATTATTATTTTTATTATTGATGACCACGTTTTCATCGAAATTATTGTAACTCTTGTATTTCTGGATTGGTTTTCTTTATATTATTATTATTGGCCACAGTTCTCTCGAAATTAATTTAACTTTTGCTTTTGTTGAATTGTCCCATGGCGAGTTGACCACTGTCCCATTCTGAGTTTAGAATACAGCCATAAAGTAAGAATTACACAATAATATACAAGCAAAATAAAACAATTCCAACCTTTAACATTACCAATATATATATTGGTTGGATTCACACAAAAAAAGGAAAGCCAGGCTAAATAAAACAGATCTGGGAAATAAGCCATAATTTAGCCTTAATTTAATTCACACATATTATTACCCCACAATAGATGGGTTCCTATATTTGTGCCCCAAACAATGACCGATTTGGAAGGGGCCAGTTAACTTTCTGCTCAGTGCAGAAACTCAAATTAAGTATCTTGATTAGTTGAATGTGCAGTTCTGACTAAACCTGCCCAGTGAACGGATTTTAGCATCTTCCTCAACAATGGCATTGGCTGCTAAAATTTTCTTACCAGTTTTCCTAAAATATCATCCGAATCTGCCCTTTTATAACAGGAAGCTATTATCCTGTGTCCTATATTATGGTATGATAGAGGCCTTCTCTGTGACACCCTGTGCTCCAGTTTCTCCAAATCTTTCTTCAAAATGAGTACAATTTTGAGAGCAACAGTTTGAGAACTATTGCTTCTCATCATTTGGGAGGTCTTATTTCTGCTGATGGGGTCTATAACTGTCTTTGACATTTCATGAGCCCTGTCACACCACTGATTCATATTCCGCTTCATGATCAACTGCAGGTTTCAATTTCACAGAAGTTAGACTTCCCCAGCCTTGTAGCTGAGGTTTTGGTTTTATTTTTATTTTTGGTTAAATGAAAATTTTTGCAATTATCACTATTATAGCACATCCTGCTTATTATCCGTTCATTTTCTCTTAATGTTAATGCTCTTAATGTCAAGAGCATTTTGTGTTTTGGTTTTTGATTTCTATGCCTTTAGCTCTCTACCCAGTTCTAGAGTTTCCAAATTTAACATACATTCCTTCCGCTTCTTCATCCAAGTAATCAATGGAGATTGTCTTATTCTTCAGCTGTATTGTGGTCTATTATGTTATATCCACTAGAATCATTAATTATATATAAAGTAAAAGTAAAGGTTTCCCTTGTCCAGTCATGTTTGACTCTTGGGGGTGGTGCTCATCTCCATTTCTTAGCCCAGGGCAGGGGTAGGCAAAGTTGGCTCTTCTATGACTCGTGGACTTCAACTCCCAGAATTCCTAAGCTAGCATGATTGGCTCAGAAATTCTGGGAGTTGAAGTCCACGAGTCATAGAAGAGCCAACTTTGCCTACCCCTGGCCCAGGGAGCCAGAGCTGTCCAAAGACTCTTCTGTGATCATATGGCTGGTATGACTACCGTATTTTTCAGAGTATAAGACACACCTTTCCCCCCCTAAAAGAGGGTGGAAATGTTGGTGCATCTTATACACCGAATACAGCCATTTTTGGACTCCCGAAGCCCCACCCCCGCATCCCATTTTTGCAAAAAAAATGGGCCTCTTTTTGCAAAAATTGGGGTACGCAGAGGGTTTGGGAGGCCTGCAGAGTGCTTCTGGGGGCTGGGGAGGACAAAAACTTTTTTTTCTTACTTACCGTATTTTTCGGAGTATAAGACGCACCTTTTTACCCCCAAAAAGAGGGTGAAAACTTGGGTGCGTCTTATACACCGAATGCAGCCCCACCCAGCCACCCCCACCCTTTGGCCTCTGCCTGCCAGCACTTTACCTCTTTGCAGCAAACAGGGCAAAGCACAAGAAGAGCACAAGAAGAGATGATCTGCCTCCCGACCTACAGCTGACTGAGGCTTACAAGCCACATGGTAAAATGAAACTGAAACTAAGGTGGCTATGATGAGACATATTGCTGGGAGATAAACTGCTGGCAATATTAGACTGCTAAAATTGCAAGAAGGCAAGCTAGAGCTGCTGTAGCTCAAGAGATAGAGCTCTTTCCTCACAATCAGGAGGTTGTGAGTTCTATCCTAGGTACAGGCAGATTCTGTTAATATGTTATTTTGTTAAATGTTTGTAGAGTGTTCAAATTATTAGACTTATTTTTTAAAGACTGCTTTATTATTGTTCTAGACAACTTAACAAAATGAAGAAGCTTTTTAAAATAAATGCTTGCTCTGAAGAGGCCAGTGCTATTGTATCTTCTTTTAAATAGCAGAGAATACTTCCAGAAAGCCACATCAATTTTAAAGATCTGTAAAAGTATAATGTGAAATGTCCTGTTTTAGTATTAAGTATTAGTATTAAGTATTAGTATTAAAATAAGCCAGCTGAGAAACCCTGACTTAGTTATGTTTGGAGTAGATGTATTTAAATAATTAGGAGGAGTTAGTGTGATTACATGTAAGAAAACTTTCTGGGATTAATATACTGCCATAAATGTACATTTCTTCAATTCTTTGCCATTTCTATGGGTCAGGCACACATGCACAGAAATACACAGCAAACAGTGTATATCATCTGTGCTGTTTGCTGTTTGGCAAATTGCTGGGAGGCAGAGGCCTTTTTTCCTTGTTTTCCTCCCCCAAAACTAAGGTGCATCTTATACTCCGAAAAATACGGTACCTCTTCGAAATCTTGGTGCATCTTATACATCGGTGCATCTTATAGTCCGAAAAATACAGTATATACCAAGGGCACAGAACACTGTTACCTTCCGATCGAAGTGGTACCTATTTATCTACTCACATTTGCATGTTTTTGAAGGAGTGGTGCGGTGGCCTAGAGGTGGATCCTTCACCTCACAATCAGGAGGCTGGGTGAGTTCAATCCTAGGTAGAGGCAGATATTTCTCTCTCTGGGCACAATGGGAATATATATGCTGAACAAAACTCCGCATTAATGACAGGAAGGGCATCCGGCCATTAAACGCTCTGCTAGCTCCATTCAGTTGCCCAGACTCCACCCCGCAAGGGATTATGTGCTCATTAAAAGGAGATGATGATTTGCATGTTTTCGAACTGCTAAGTGGGTAGGACCTGTGGTTACTAACAGGAGCTCACCCCATGTGCAGCTCTCGGATCTCGAATCCGGATTGTCAGCTTTCCAGCCGGCAAGCTCAGCATCTTTAACCACTCAGCCATCACACACCACTTTTAATCATATGTGTTTATATTACAATATTGAACCAAGCCTGGTTCGGGCATGCTTATTCACTCTTTCACCAGAACATCATGTGATGACATACTGTATATCTGAAAGAACCATTCGTTCTATAGTTTTCTCATATCTCTCTAATTACATGAGCCATGGTGGCGCAGTGGTTAGAGTGCAGTACTGCAAGCTACTTCTGCTGACTGCCGGCTGCCTGCAATTTGGCAGTTTGAATTCTCACCAGGCTCAAGGTTGACTCAGACTTCCATCCTTCCGAGGTGGGTAAAATGAGGACCCAAATTGTTGGGGGCAATATGCTGACTCTGTAAACCGCTTAGAGAGGGCTGTAAAGCACTATGAAGCGGTATATAAGTCTAAGTGCTATTGCTATTGTTGTTCCACAGAGAGTTTAGGTGGCGGGAGGAATTTTCTGCCCGTAAGCATCTGAAATTAACCTTCCTCAGAATTCCAACCAGTGGCTTTTAGCAAAGCCGGTTAAAATTCACCTGCCACTCATCTAGTATTCTAGAAGCCAAAGGAAGCATGTTTCAGCCAAATCCAGCTTGATCTTCCAGTTTATTATTCCAATTTTCGGAATGACTAGAGAGGGTATTTGAGTGAGCTTTTTTCTCCACCAGCCACTAAACTCTTTTCTCCAGTCAGCTGAATTTCATTCTTTGGGTCCATTGACACAATACTTCAAGTTGATATCAAAGCAATATCCTTATGGGGAAAAGAAGATTGAAGCCCTGTTCTGGTTTAAAATATCAAGGTGAATGGAAACATCCAGATAGAACATTTGGATAGAAGGCTTGGCTTGATACATTCCTCATTGTTTCTAAATAATTTACAGCTGTAACCCTTCATCCTTTTTGAATCCGGGCATGTGCCATATCTTTCTGTGCTTTTTTCAAAGCCTCTCTTGTCATCCTTTTGAAATCTAT
>JALIGW010000016.1:16686266-16693766 GCA_023053685.1 Diadophis punctatus similis
ATGCAATTTGCTCATGCGCACGGCTTGCACACATGCATGCGGCTTCAAAATGTACCTAAATAGGACGGCATAGTACCGGGGCAGGGGGGGGGAGTCTCTACTACCGGTTTGCCCAAACCGGCCCGAACCGGCTGAATACCATCTCTGAAGATGCAGTGCCTCAGATAGAAAGTCCCTACAGAGAGTGGTGAGGACAGCCAAGAAGATTATAGGAAGCTCGCTTCCCGTCATTCAGGATACTGCTTATAAGCTATGTGCTTAGAACTCAAAGCATTGTTAGAGACCCCACACACCCACTTCACGGCCTGTTTCTGTTGTTCCTCCTCTGGGAGGAGGTTTCAAAGTATCTACAGCAGGACTTCGAGATTCTGTAACAGCTTTGTTCCCTATGCCATCCGTCTTGTAAACTTGCAGGATTCTTTTTTTTTTTTTTTGCCGTGTACATGTATACATCTGAACTAGACTGTGTTGTTTCTCTGTGTCATATAATATATGTGGGTACATACATAATTTTGTATTTATTTATTTTGTCAAGTTTACATAGTCTATATTGGAGGTGGTGACCCTTTGAGAGCTGTATGCAATGAAATTTCATTTTAATGTATGCCGATTGGTGTACATTCAAAGTGACAATAAAGTTATTCTAAATTCTAAGATCCGTTGCCAAGGTAGCCATCAAATAAACATGGCTTGAACCCAGGTCAAGAAAGTGATTTGTGAAAATTCCCCAGACAGACCCTTCCACCCTTCATTCTCATGGATCAAAGACTGAAGAAGTGAAGCACATTCAAGATTTGCAAGATTCTTGATTCCTATAGCTGTTCTGATCAAAGTAGCTATAGGGCAAGATGGTGTCCGTTCCTTAGTTTGCTCTGATTTATAACCTGACAATTGAGTTACTGGTGTGGATTGTTCAGGGAGTTGCAGTAAAGTTGGAGAAAGGAGGAAGCTGGTGAAAATTCATAAGGGTTTGTTATGAGAAGAAAGAACATGATTTGAGCCTCAGGAATCTCTGGCATTGTAATTAGCAGGATATTGAACATAAGGAATGAGAATCAAGGGCTTCTCAGCTGACAAAGCAAATAAAAAATAAAGGAAGTAGTAGGTCACACTGAAGAATTGAGAGAATTGTTTGGGGAAAAGGATATAAAAGGCGTGGAGTTATGGGTGCAAGACTATAGAGGTTTAGAGCCGTGATGGCAAACCTATGGCACGCGTACCACAGGTGGCATGCAGAGCCCTCTCTGAGGGCACATGCGCCAACGCCACCTGGTCTTCTGGTTTCCGGTGAGCGCATACGTGCCAGCCAGATGGTCTTCACGCACGCCAGAGTTGGAAGGGACTTTGGAGGTCCTCTAGTCCAAATCCCTGATCAAGTAGGAGACCCTACACCAGTGATGGCGAACCTTTTTTGGTTCGCGTGCCAAAAGGGGGGGGATGCGGGGGATCACGTGTGTGCGTGCCCACACTCATAATTCCATGCACCCCCGCGCATGCGTGCATGACCCTCCCCCCGCTCCTAGCATGCAATGGCACGCCCATTTTTCGATCTCCCCAGGCTCCAGAGCCTTTCTAGGAGCCTGGGGAGGGCGAAAATGGCCTTCCCCACCCCCTCTGGAGGCTGGAAACAGCCTGTTTCCCGACTCCCAGTGGGCCCAGAAGGCCCGAAAATCAGCCGGCTGGTGCACACATGCACGCCGGACCTGAGCTCGCGTGCCCACCGATATGGCTCCGCGTGCCACTTGTGGCACCGGTGCCATAGGTTCGCCATCACGGCCCTACACCATTCCTTTCTCTTCTTAAAAGTCTCCAGTGATGGAGCACCCACAACTTCTGAACTTCTGTTCCACTGTTAATTGTTTTTACTGCCAGGAAATTTCTCCTTAGTTCTAGGTTGCTTCTTTCCATAATTAGTTTCCACCCATTGCTTCTTGTCCTGCCTTCAGGTGCTTTGGAGAATAGTTTGACTCCCTCTTCTTTGTGGCATCCCTTCAAATATTGAAACACTGCTATCATGTCATCCCTTCTTTCCACTAGACTAGACATACCCAGTTCCTGCAACTGTTCTTCGTATGTTTTAGCCTTCAATCCCCTAATCATCTTTGTTGCTCTTTTCTGCAGTCTTTTGAGAATCTCAACATCTTTTTTATAATATGGTGACCAAAACTGGATGCAGTATTCTATTTATTTATTTATTTATTTATTTATTTATTTATTTATCTATTTATTTATTTATTTATTTATTTATTTATTTATTTATTTATTTATTTATTTATTTATTTATTTATTTATTTATTTATTTATTTATTTATTTATTGCTTTCTTCCTTTTACTTTCAGCCTTCTGATCCATCCTACAGACCATACTTAGCTTTCTAGAATTAGCAAGGTGAGCTAGATGTTCCTACCTAACTCTGGCCTTGTTACTCTACCTATCATTTTAAAAATGAGATAGATTTGATCCAGTCTAGTATTATGCGCTCAGCTCATTGAATGTGAATATGTATTTTATCCATATTGGAAACTGGTAGATTGGTATAACACTCTGGCTGAACACCAAGGGTTTAAAGCAAGAAAATCAATTTTGGAATGATATACTACCAACCTCGTGGAAAAACACACCAATACCCACTGTTGCCTTGTTATGTTCCATTCATTGATTTTAATTTGATATTGGAATTGATCCCTGGGGACAAACACAGGTGGAGGACAAAACACTCATCCATGGATTGTTAAGTACTATTCTTAATTGCAATGAAGTTGAAATGTGTCGACTAAGGAAACATGTTGCCTCCAAGGCCATTCCGAGAGGGCTCCAGCACAGGTACAATCTAATTCCTGTGTGTGATCTTTACGGTAAGTTAAGTGAGGGGTGTATGGGGTGCTCAGGGAGGGGTAGCACCTCTGATGTAGGGGCATGTCATGTCCTTTTACTGCAGCTCATTTTAGGGCAGTTTTTAGGGCAGCTGGTACACCTTTGGTCCCCACCTGCCACTCAGCTCTCACCTGTGGCTCCTAGCAGTTGTAGCATGCGCAGCAGCCACACCCTGGGCAACAGCTTCGACAGGCTGGCCAAACCAGGTTGAGAGTAGCTGTTGGGTCATCGACCTTCGGTGAGATAGGGACTTGTCTATCCCGAGCATGTGAAGACAGATTCCGGCGGACTGAGCAGATGAAACCTACTAGAATAGGACAACGGTCACGAAGGTGGTCTCTGCAAGCGATGTGGTACGCTAAGAGCATGGCAAGACACGTAAGACGCCCTGGTCAACCACTGCGCTCAGCCCATCTTCAACTGTCTTGACTCTTGTCCTGCTATTTGGAGCAAGATGGAATCTGGGAAGAGAGAGTGAGGCTGACTATGCGCACCTCTCCCTCACTTTAGTCCAATTCACACGCAACTCTTGACATCCCCCCCCCCAAGTCCTGTGAAAAGTCCTGTGGCGATGGGCGAGCGACAAAGCAGCAGGTGTGGATACACTTGGAGCTGTAGCTGCAGACCTGCACACAGGCGACTCAGGTCTATGATAGATGTTAAGGTCCTCTTCGAATACGATGGATGAACATCATCAAGTTAAGTGATTTCTATGGTGGGAGCAGCTTCTCAAATGAAATTTCATCTCCCAAAGTTAACAAGCAGGCTCACACCTGTGTTTTATGTAATGACGACGCAGTTATTCATTCCATTATGTAAGTGACCTTTGGACTCTTGCCTCCATATTGCAAAAGTGAGCAATTATTATAACTTGAACAAAAAAGAAAAATTATATAAACTCAAGGAGGCAAGTGAATGATGAGGATAAATGAGAACATTTTAGAACGAATGAGGACCTTCAGGTCACCTGGTATTAAAATTAAAATTCCTTTTTGACTTGAAATCAATTTCTGGTAAATTCGTGGACATCCATGCAATTTTGTTGGCAACGATATGGATGGTTTTTTTCCCTTGCATTCTTCTAGAACAGGGGCGTCAAACTCGATTTCATTGAGGGCCGCATCAGGGTTGTGTTTGACCTTGGGGGGCCAGGGTGGGCATGGCCAAGATGGGTGTGGCCAGGGTGGATGTGGCCAGCTTGACATCACTCATGTGGGGGTGCCTGTGGGGGCCCGAGTGTTCTGCCAGTGAAAATGGCCTCCTGAGCTCCGTTTTCGGTTGCGACGGCCTCCTGCAACTGTCTTCCAGTGAAAACGGAGCTCGGGAGGGCAGCACACAACCCTCCCAAGCTATGTTTTTGCTGGAAAAGTCACCGCAGGCCGGTCCTTCACTATTTCCAGGGCAACCCCGTGGGCCAGATCTAAGCACCCCAGGGGCCAGATCTGGCCCCAGGGCCTTGAGTTTGATACCCCTGTTCTAGAATATACATATTTTTCAACCTTCCAACCTACCCTATGGGTCTGAAATGTCTTAATAGTTGTTGTGGCCAGGTTGAGTCCAGGGCAATTAGCAGCCGATCCCGAGGATTCGGAGGTAGTGAGGGTGCAGTACAGAAGACC
Source organism: Diadophis punctatus similis (assembly GCA_023053685.1). NCBI lineage: Eukaryota > Metazoa > Chordata > Lepidosauria > Squamata > Dipsadidae > Diadophis > Diadophis punctatus. The sequence continues at coordinate 16,690,760 of JALIGW010000016.1, forward strand.
GGTGTTCCTGGCACCAGAGACAGAGAGTGAAGAGGACGTGGGGTCAGAGGCTGGCAAACAATTAGAACCTGATGCATCTCCTGAGATTAGTGACTCAGGAGAAGAGGAGGAGGCTCTTCTGGATGCCAGAGCACGCAGGTTCTCAAAGAGACTTGAGTGGCTAATCAGGAGGAGGCTCGTGAGTAGTAATGCAGGGCTTGACCATGCCCTGAGAGTATTTAAGGGTCTGTCATGAGAGGCTTCGTTGCAGAGAACAACCCCGTTCTGTGGTTTCAGCATTTTGGTTCTTGTATCTGCATCTCAGATTATTAACAGTTAAAATTTTGCCTGTGATTAATGAGAACTTGGATTTCCGCCAAAACCTCCATGAGGTGAGATAAGACGCCTTAATTGCTCTTTCAAGCTCTAGCCAAATACTGGAAAGACTTTGTGAATGAATGATATTCTTTTCAAACTCAACTCTGGCTAAGAATTTATTTGCAGTAAAACAATATTATTTCCAATTCCTTCTTGTGCATCTTATTTTGGGGGCATACCCATGGGGACAGAACAAGTTTCCATCTAGGTACCAGTGAAGGCTGAATCCGTGCAAGCTCTTCGAGGCTGCCATCTACTGGGATCCTTTCACACGATAAAGGAATAAGTAAAATCTGTTTCTTAGAGCAACCAAGATAGTTCCAGGATTATCCAAAGCTTTCTGGGGAAATCATTAACCTTGTTGAAACCAAATCCATCTGTCAAATGCTGAACAGCTTCCAGATCTATACCGATTTAAGAGCATAAAACTATTCAATTAAACAGCTGGATCCCTTGCCGCTCCTGAGGCCCATTTGAGAGACAATGGAAGATCCAGGGGCAGAAGGGAAATCCCGAAAAGATCTAAGGAGATTCCTAGCAGCCATTTAGTAATGCAGTGGCTTTAATTATCTTAGTTTTAACTTGGGTTTCACCTTGAATGTTCGTGTTTGTTTGTTTGTTTAATGTTATTAACAGTTCTGCCCAAATGCTCATCAAATGGAAAGGCATAAGGAGGCATTTTTAAAACATTATTAATGTTTCAGAAGGAGACCCAGTGCTGTGTAGTGTTTAGATTATGGGCCTGAATTTGAAAAAGCCCATTTTCATATCCTCCCTTCATCATATAACATATAACATAGACCAGTGAGGCGAACCTTTTTTTCCTCGGGTGCCGAAAGTGAGTGCGTGTGCGGTATCGCACACAAGCGAGTGCCCACATCCATAATTCAATGCCTGGGGAGGGTGAAAACGGCCTCCCCTGCCCCCCAGGAAGCCCTCTGGAGGCCGGAAATGGCCCATTTCCTGACTTCCGGTGGGCCCAGTAGGCTTCCCTGGAACCTGGGAAGGGCAAAAATGCCCTCTCCCGCCCCCCTGGAGGCCCTCTGGAAGCCAAAAATGCCCTCCCAGAGCCTCCGCGTGAGCCGAAAGTCAGCTGGCCGGCGTACACATGCACGTTGGAGCTAAGCTAGGGCAACGGCTCGCGTGCCGGCAGATATGGCTCTGTGTGCCACCTGTGGCACGCATGCCACAGGTTCGCCATCACTGACATAGACAAACAGAGTTGGAAGGGATCTTGTAGGTCTTCTAGCCTTCCGGTTTCTGGTGTGCATGTGTGCACAAAGACCAGGTGGCGGGTGTGCATGCGTACACTGGAAACCAGAAGAACAGCCACCTGGTGCGCATGCATGTGCCGGGGAGATGATCTTCAGGTTTCCGCCATGCGCATGCGCATTGGCTACCTGGTCTTCTGGTTTCTGGTGTGCATGCATGCACGAAGACCAGATGGCCAGTGCACATGTGTGTACCGGAAACCTGAAGATCATCTTCCCAGTGTGCGCATGTGCACCGGGCTGCTGCTCTTCCAGTTTCCAGAGCTCCTGTGCACGTGAAGACCAGGTGGCTAGCGTGCCGGAACCCGGAACAGCAACAGGTGACGGCTTGCTTGCCCGAAGAGATAGCAATAGCACTTTTCTTATATACCGCTTCATAGTGCTTTACAGCCCTCTCTAAGCGGTTTACAGAGTTCAGCACATTGCCCCCAACAATCTGGGTCCTCATTTTACCCACCTCGGAAGGATGGAAGGCTGAGTCAACCTTGAGCCGGTGAGATTTGAACAGCTGAACTGCTGAACTAGCAGTCAGCCTGCAATGGCTGCATTTAACCACTGCACCACTTCAGATGACTCTGCATGCCACTTCTGGCACGCGTGCTATAGGTTCGCCATCACGAACCTATACCATTTCAGACAGTCTGTCCAGTCTCTTCTTAAAAGCCTCCAGCAATGGGGCACCCACAACTTCTGAAGGCAAGGCAGTTGCTCTCACCATTAGGAAATTTCTCCTTAGTTCTAGCTTGCTTCTCTCCTTCTTTACTTTGTAGCTGGCTATATAGACCGGTAGTCCTTGACTTACAACCACAATTGAGCCCAACATTTCTGCTGCTAAGTGAGACATCTGTTAAGTGAGTTTTGCCCCATTTCTTACGCGGATCACTGCAGTTGTTAAGTTAGTAACATGGCTGTTGTGAATCTGGCTTTTTACCGCTTCAACTTTGCTCGTAAGATGGTCACAAAAAGTCACTCCAATGACCCTGGTACATTGCAATATGAGCAGGGGTGGGCTTCTGGGGGTTCACAGGGGTTCGGGAGAACCTCTAGCTAAGATTCTGTGCAGTTTGCAGAACCCCCAAATCCCACTCCTGGCTGGCCCCTCCCACCCCGCCCCACCCCTCCCAGGAGTCCCCACGCAGACTGTTTTGGATGCAGGTAAGTTCAGGGCTCGCACGGAGGCTCAGGGAGGGCAAAAAACGGGCCTACCAGAAGTTTGGGAAGGCCAGAAACGGGCCCGTTTCCGGCCTCCAGAGGGCCTCCAGAGCATGGGGAGGCCATTTTCACCCTCCTGGAGGCTCGAGGAAACCCTCCAGAGCCTGGGGAGAGCAAAAACGCCCCCCCCCCCCGCCGCTGTGGTGCAGGAGGCCGACTAGGCCACA
>JALIGW010000016.1:16696266-16931266 GCA_023053685.1 Diadophis punctatus similis
ACCTCTGCTGATGGGCGGCAGGCCCCTGTGGTGCCTCCACTGGCTCAGGAGATGCTTTGGGAGGCACTAGCCTGGCGGGGGGTGGCAGCAGCAGATGAAAGGGGAGTTCCAGACAGCAGGGGTAGGGCGGGGCAGCCCTCAGGGCCCTGAGAAAGCGCAGGCTTTCTGGATGGGACTTACACAACGTACTGTGCTGCGAAAGACCATCAGGAACTGAGCCAGGGGCGGGTTCTAACTTACCTCGCTGCCGGTTCGCTTCCTCCCGCACCACGTGGCCACACCTCGTGGGGGGGAAAAAGACGAAAACAAGATGGCGACACATGCGCAGTGCCAGAAACTCAGCTTCTGTGCATGCGTAGAAGAAAAAAAACCCGGATTTTTTAAAAAAAATTTCAAAAAAAAAAGATGGCGGCACCCACGAACCGGCACCAACAGAACCGGTTCCGTGATGTCACCGTGACGTCACCAGAAGGTCGCTACCTGTTTGGGCAAACCGGTCCGAACCGGTAGGAACCCACTTCTGGATAGATCTCTCTCGTTGTTATCTCTCACCTTTCTGCTCTTTGCAGCTCAGATCAATGAGGTGTGCTATAGCTTTAAATCATTAATGCAGTCCTGCAAAGGGTCTTTGTATAAGTCTTTCAAATAAGCGAAATCCTAAAACCTAAGGGAAGATGCGATAGCAGTCTTCCAATGCTTGCAGGCCTCTCAGGGAAAGATGTTGTGGGTTTATTTTCTACAGTGCCTGAGGGTAGGACAAAAAACCCGCACAGGGAAAAGCATTATAGAGAGAAATTCAAATTCAACAAAAGGAGGGTTTTTATTATGGAAAATAAGAAAGAGTCTGGGTTTTGGAAATGTGGATGCTGCATCCCTGGAGGTTTTCAAATAAAGATTAGACAGCCATTTGTTTGTGGAGGTTTGAAGACTCTTGCCTGAAGAAGCTATCGTTTTAGAAGATCACCAAAGTTCCTTCTGAATGTGTGATTCTATTTATTTATTTATTTTGCTTCAATTCTTTTTTAGTCCCTTAAAGATAACATCCTTCTAATCTAAACCCAAGGATTTGAGGAAACAGCTCTTGAATACATGCAGTATTCGAATCGGATACTTTCATACCCTGAATATAAAAAGATCCAATTGACCCTTTCAACTTCTGTCTCGAATTTGGGTCAATTCTCCCAAGCAACCTCCACTCCTTCCCTCAAATGGGAATTTTTGAATCTCCAGAATGCCTCTCTCATAAAGCAGAGTTACTCCAGAGGAGGAGGAGGAGGAGGAGGAGGAGGAGGAGGAGGAGGAGGAGGAGGAGGAGGAGGAGGAGGAGGAGGAGAAGGAGGACGACGACGACGACGACTATGGGGTTCTTGGTGTTTCTGGTTTTCTTGTAGATGTTTCATTACCCAGCTAGATAACATCATCAGTGCTAGAGGGGAGTAGGCAGCGGTGAAATCCTCTGAAGTCTTCTGTGAATCTGTTACTTGAGGCACGCCCGCGCAGCGCTAAAAAAGGAACATTTTGAAGCCTTCCAAGTCTGCAAAGGTAAGTAGAACAGCGAGGTGGGGGGAAAATCCACTGTGCCACGCGATTTAAATTAGCTAGACAGCAGGAAATCCAATGATTCCAGCTAATATAAATCATGCATCATAGCTGATCATTGCCCAGCTGATTGTTGGAAATACCAGTTCACCCGAACCCATAGCATTTTTTTTACTACCAGTTCTGGAGAACCGGTCCAAACTGGTAGCATTTCACCCCTGGGTGTAGGGTTTGCAAAGAGGAGGAGGAGGAGGAGGAGGAGGAGGAAAATGGCTTTCTCTGCAATTAATTACCTAAATTAGGTGATCTGAAGGACAAGTATATTACCAGGCACCATGTAAACACCAGCAAACTTTATACTATGTCCTCAAACTTTATCTCCATTCTTACAACAAAAAAGTGAGTAAAACTTTCATGACCTCCCATATAAAGTGTCCCGGGGTCACGTGATCCCCTTTTGCGACCTTCTGAACAAGCAAAGTCAATGGGAAGCCAGATTCACTTAACAACCATGTTACTACCTTAACAACTGCACTGATACACTTAACAATGGTGTCAAAGGTCGTAAAAAGAGGGGAAACGCACTTAACAAGTGTCTCGCTCAGCAAGGGAAATTTTGGGCTCAATTGAGGTTGCAAGTCGAGGACTGTTCCTCTTCTTTGTTCTCCCATCTCCTCTTTCCTAAGTTACAATTTTGGAAAAGAAATGGTTGGAGGAGGAGGAAGGTTGGAGAGAGGCAATATGGCAAATGAGTTTTAGAAACGCTCTTAAAAAGCAATCAGAGATGTCTCCCAGCAAACATAGAATGGAGGGATGAGATTTGAATGGACTTCAAGATAATTTAGTCCACAATTCAATTGTCTTATGCAGGAAATTTTACTGCACATTCGGGACAAGACAAAAGGGAAGAAGAAGACTCTGACTATGCAAAAGCCAGTCCTGGCAATTATGCACATCCCTGAATATTTTGAAGCCCTTTCTGTGTGTGGCTCTCTTAGATATTTCCTGATGTAGTCAAACAGCACAAAATTAAGAACGGTTGCTGGAGTTGGGTATGGCTAATTTATTGAAAAGAAGGACTAGGGGTGACACCAGAGGTGGATTTCAACAGGTTCTCACCAGTTCTGGAGAACCGGTAGCGGGAATTTTGAGTAGTTCGGAGAACCGGTAAATACCACCTCTGACTGGCCCCGCCCCTATCTATTCTCTGCCTCCCGAGTCCCAGCTGATCAGGAGGAAATGGGGATTTTGCAGTATCCTTCCCCTGCAGTGGGGAGGGGATGGAGATTTTGCAGTATCCTTCCCCTGGAGTGGGGAGGGAATGGAGATTTTGCAGTATCCTTCCCCTGCCATGCCCACCAAGCCACGCCCACCAAGCCAAGCCAAGCCCACCAAGCCACGCCCACAGAACCGGCAGTAAAAAATTTGAAACCCACCACTGGGTGACACGATAGCAACGTTCCAATATTTGAGGGGCTGCCACAAAGATGAGAGGGTCCACCTATTCTCCAAAACACCTGAAGGCAAGACAAGAAATCAAGGAGAAAACCAATCTAGAACGGAGGAGAAATTTCCTGATAGTAAGAACAATTAATCAGTGGAATGAATTGCCTCCAGAAGTTGTGAATGCTCCAACACTAGACGTTTTTAAGAAGATGTTGGATAACCATTTGTCTGAAGTGGTGCAGGGTTTCCTGCCTAAGCAGGGGGTTGGACTAGAAGACCTCCAAGGTCCCTTCCAACTCTGCTATTCTGTTACCAACTATCCAGTTTGGGCATGCAATTTTTGGAAGCAGAACATTCTTTTTCAACCTCATTTTTAATAAACAAATTGGGAGGTTTTTCACTCACTCACACACACCAAAAATACAGGTACATCATATTGTGGTAAAGACCATGTCGCAGATCTCATTTAGTAGATGGACCTGAATTTTTAAGGACTGGCACAGTAAATACATTGTTCTATGTGGAGTGTTTTTTTTTCTCTCTATTATGGGAACTGAATGAAATTGTTAATGAATCATACAGTAATACCACGTTCTCCACTCTGTGAAGTGTCCAGAGAGCATTATTATCAAGTAGAAAAAACGAACAAGCAAACAAACTCAAAGACAAAACTGTAATCATGTACACAAGCAATCTCCTTCCACTGAAAGGTGCATTCCTAATTCTGGGTTCAGATATCTTGTGAGATTAGCTGCCATTTGCAATATCTTCCGTTTCTCTAAGTCTTTTCCATCAGAATGCAAAACTGATCTGGGAGGTGATTTCAGCTCCCAGCACATCCTGGTGAATGGCACAAAATATTTCAGCCTTTTTTTTCATTTGGGGGAGGGGAAGAGGCTGAAATTTAGGAAGGATGAGCATCCCTGTATATCCTTTAAAACTCCGGGCGCTTTCCCTGGACCCTGTCTGCTTTTTGGAAATAGCATAGCCCTTGTATGTCATATAAAATCTGGCCCATTCTGTAAATCAATCTCAGTTGAGTTCTCTACAGGAATCCTGCAAGCAAGAAATAGTATTGAATCCATCTTTCCTTCCTTCCTTCCTTCCTTCCTTCCTTCCTTCCTTCCTTCCTTCCTTCCTTCCTTCCTTCCTTCCCCTCCACCTTCTTTCTTTCCTCCTTTCCTCCTTTCCTCCCTCCCTCCCTTCCTTCTTTCCCCTATACCTTCATCCCTCCCTCCCTCTCTCCCTCCCTCCCTTTTCCTCCACCTTCTTCCCTCCCTCCCTTCCTCTCTTCCATCCTTCCCTCCCATCCACCTTTTCTTTCTTTCCTCCCTCCCTCCCTCCCTTCTTTCCCCTATACCTTCATCCCTCCCTCCCTCCCTTCCTTCCTCTCTCCCTCTCTCCCTTCCTTCCACCTTCTTCCCTCCCTCCCTTCCTCCCTCCCTTCTTTCCCCTATACCTTCATCCCTTCCCCCCTTCCTCCCTTCCTCTCTCCCTCTCCCTTCCCTCCACCTTCTTCCCTCCCTCCCTCCCTTCCTCTCTCCCTCTCTCCCTTCCCTCCACCTTCTTCCCTCCCTTCCTCCCTCCCTTCTTTCCCCTATACCTTCATCCCTCCCTCCCTTCCTCCCTTCCTCTCTCCCTCTCTCCCTTCCCTCCACCTTCTTCCCTCCCTCCCTCCCTTCCTCCCTTCTTTCCCCTATACCTTCCTCTCTCCCTCCCTTCCTTCCTTCCTCTCTCCCTCTCTCCCTTCCTTCCACCTTCTTCCCTCCCTCCCTTCCTCCCTCCCTTCTTTCCCCTATACCTTAATCCCTTCCTCCCTTCCTCCCTTCCTCTCTCCCTCTCTCCCTTCCCTCCACCTTCTTCCCTCCCTCCCTCCCTTCTCCCTCCCTTCTTTCCCCTATACCTTCATCCCTCCCTCCCTTCCTTCCTTCCTCTCTCCCTCTCTCCCTTCCCTCCACCTTCTTCCCTCCCTCCCTCCCTCCCTTCTTTCCCCTATACCTTCATCCCTCCCTTCCTTCCTCCCTTCCTCTCTCCCTCTCTCCCTTCCCTCCACCTTCTTCCCTCCCTCCCTCCCTCCCTCCCTCCCTCCTTTCCCCTATACCTTCATCCCTCCCTCCCTCCCTCCCTTCCTCTCTCCCTCTCTCCCTTCCCTCCACCTTCTTCCCTCCCTCCCTCCCTTCCTCCCTCCCTTCTTTCCCCTATACCTTCATCCCTCCCTTCCTTCCTCTCTCCCTCTCTCCCTTCCCACCACCTTCTTCCCTCCGTCCCTCCCTCCCTCCCTTCCTCCCTCCCTTCTTTTCCCTATACCTTCATCCCTCCCTCCCTTCCTCCCTTCCTTCTTCCCTTCCTCCCTCCCTCCCTTCCTTCCTTCCCATCCACTTTTTCTTTCTTTCTTTCTTTCTTTCTTTCTTTCTTTCTTTCTTTCTTTCTTTCTTTCTTTCTTTCTTTCTTTCTTTCCTTCCTCCCTCCCTCCCTCCCTCCCTCCTTCCCTTCCTTCCCTTCTTTTTCTAATTTTAGCCTTGTGGGCAGCCCTAAAAAGAAACCCTGCTACCTTCAACCCATCAGAAATATAAACTTACCACTATAAAGTCAGAATTCTCCTTTTAAAAACAACAAGCCCCCAATTTTAAAAAACTAAAACAAAAACAGAACCTCAGCCTAGTGTTTGAACATACTTGTCCTCCAGATACACATATTAGACAATGATGTTGTTTGGTATTCTGTTTCCTTGATGCAAAAGCTGTAAGGATGCTAACAGAGAGTACCTGAATATCTGGAAGGACAAAAATACTATCCTTGTTTTCCCCTTTGACATACTTGTTTTAAGCATTTGCTTGGGTTTTTCCTTTCTTACTGCTTTGTCTAAAAAAGGAACATTCATTCTTATGTTCCACTTAAACCTGAGCTGAGTACCATCACCAGGGCTTAATCCAACCGTTAGCCAGATGGAATCAGTTTTCTCACTCGGTTAATTAAGGGCTTAGGGCTGGAAATCTCAGTTTTAGCTGTTTACAATCTTGTTGCATTTTATTGCCAGGAAGGGAGAGAGTGGCTTCTGAGATGTTTCACTGCCATTAGCAAAATACTGTATTTATTTTGATGCAGGTTTGGACGACGGGGAAGGGAACCTTTGGTGTTCTGTTTCAGCAACAAAATGTCCAAGCTTGTCCCTGCAAAAGCTGTTAATTTTCAGAGCTGGAAGGAGGGGAGGGAAGGGAAGGGAAGGGAAGAAAGAAGGGAGGGAGGGGAGGGAAGGGAAGGGAAGAAAGAAGGGAGGGAGGGAAAGAAAGAGAGAGAAAGAAAAAAGGAAAAAGGAAAAAGGAAAAAAGAAAAAAGAAAAAAGAAAAAAGAAAAAAGAAAAAAGATAGATAGATAGATAGATAGATAGATAGATAGATAGATAGATAGATAGATAGATAGATAGATAGATAGATAGATAGATAGATAGATAGATAGATAAATAAATAAATATTCCTATTTCCTTTATCCTCTCCACCCCAAGCTACCTGTTTGGATAACCAAGTTAAAGATATATTTTTTTCTCCCAGTGGTCATTTCAAAGGGATCACATTCTCTGAGTCATTTCCTTGATTCAAACCAGCATCTCAAAGAAGCTCATGGACTGCCTTTATATATAATGAGTGCCCATAAATCCATTTTTTTCCATCTTGAGAAGACCGAAGACCAGCCAGAAAGAGCAGAAATTGATGTTGATTGACACAGCATTCCAGGAAAGCAAAAGTATAGATTTTGTCTTTCCTTTTTACGTTTTATTTCACTAAAGGAGCTTCTGCCTCTTAATATTGAAATGTTAGAGCCCGCATACATTGGAGAGTTTCCTTTTCATTATCTTTCTGTCTCTGGTAACTTGCTAGAAGCTAAAGAAACACCTTATTGATCTCCTTTCTGTTCCCTTCCATGGACTACGAGATGCACCGTTTCGCCCCTTTCTTTGAAATTCTTAAGGGGAAGAAAGATTGGAAGATTTGGAAGATGGAGCAGTGACAATCCCAAATAGAAAGCGTATAGACAAGATTTTTTTTTTTATTAGCTGGAGAAAGAGTTTAATAAGCTTCCTGGAGGTATTCTGCATTCCAAAAAGGTGCTTAGATCCAGCTCAACAATTCTGAAACAGGTGATCTATAAAGGTGGTCCAATTTGATCCTCCCAACAGTCAAGAGTTAGGTGAAACAACCAGCACCGTGAATTTCTTGTGTTAGGTGGAAAATTCCTGGGAGTGGAAAAGAAATGTAGACCTCATATTTTTCACCTCATATATCCTAATCTTCAGATTTTGACAATATGAAACTAGAGGTAACATAGTATTTATTTATTTATTTATTTATTTATTTATTTATTATTTGCATTTCTATGCCGCTCAACTCCGCAGGGACTCTGAGTGGAGTAAAGCCTCTCTTGTGGTGAGCTCAACAATATGACTATGAATCCTGTTTTCAGGACAATTGAATAGAAGTGGTTACAATTCAGGGGTGAAATCCAGCAGGTTCTGACAGGTTCTGGAGAACCAGTAGCGGAAATTTTGAGTAGTTCGGAGAACGGGTAAATACCACCTCTGACTGGCCCCACCCCCATCTATTCTCTGCCTCCCGAGTCCCAGCTGATTGGGAGGAAATGGGAATTTTGCAGTAACCTTCCCCTGGAGTGGGGTGGGAATGGAGATTTTACAGTATCCTTCCCCTGCTATGGCCACCAAGCCACGCCTACCAAGCCATGCCACGCCCATCAAGCCACGCCCACAGAAACGGTAGTAAAAAAATTTGAATCCCACCACTGAACTAGACATGTTTAGTTTAGTTCCAGTTCCTGCAACAGTTCTTCATATTTTTTAACTTCCAGATGCCTAATCATCTTTGTTGTTCTTCTCTGTATTCTTTCTAGTGTTAGCAATCCTAACTAATCTTCAAAGTCTTAACTTTTTTGACCCCCTCGCCACAGATGTCACAGCTCCATTTCACAAGATTCAAGGTTTCGTGCAACCTGTTCAGATCTGTTTGATCACATCTTGGTGAAGCAGGAATGACAGGAAGAGATATGGAGCTACACCTTCCTTGGTTCCCTCTATCTCGCCCTGCTCTTATCTTCCTTGCGGGGAGGAGTTTTACTTTGATCGATTACACCCTGAATGTTTTATTGCAAGTTACTGTTTGTAATCCACTGAGCATTGCGATGGGTTAAAATCAAATCAATAAATAAATATGAACTGTTTCTGCTGAGGAAAGTTGTTTGTCATAGGCAGAATCAAAGTAACAACAACAGAAAGATAAGACAACCCTCCTCCCTTCCAAACTGTGAGAAAAGTTTCTTCCCCAAACCCCAAAAACTTCAACCTCTTATTATCTACCATTGACCTCACCCCATTCCTAAGAGGTCAGTAAGGGGCGTGCATAAGCGCACAATCGTGCCTACCGTTCCTGTCCTATGTACCCATATAATCATACCTCTTTTACTCTTATTCATGCTTGTAATATTACATATATATTCAATCATGTTTTACTGTTTGTACTTTGCTTATAATCATATATGCTTGACAAATAAACAAATACAAATACAAATACAAAAAAAAATACATTGTGCCCATTAATGGGTAGGTCAAAATTCAAAATGGCAGCTACAGTCAAGGCTCCCACCTCTTTCTTCACCTCTTGAAAAAAGCACATTTGGGACAATTATGACCTGGATGACTCAGAATCTCCATAGTAATCTTCTCAATGCTCTTCAAGTTTCCTTCTTAATAGCATGCCTGTGTACTATATGTACTGCATTATGACACCAATGAGATCTCTCCCTCTCCCTCTCCCTCTCTCTCCTCCCTCCCTCCCTCTCTCCCTCTCTCTTTCTCTCCTCCCTCCCTCCCTCTCCCTCTCTCCCTCTCTCCCTCTCTCTTTCTCTCCTCCCTCACTCCCTCCCTCACTCCCTCCCTCTCTCTCCTCCCTCCCTCCCTCCCCCCCCCTCTCTCTCTCTCACACACACACAATGTCAGCCCTGTTGAATATGTAACAAGCCCAGCATCAGCTTGAATCTTTAAATAAGAATGTTCCTTGACTCCATTTGGTGAAAAAGGTATAGTTTACCAAAGGACAAGTAGAATACAATAAAGCAAAACCAGAACTGAAATTCTCATGCCAAAATCTCCAGGTTTAACTTTCCCCCCACCCTTGAGCTGTGGTGGTGCAGTGATTAGAATACAGTATTTCAAACTAATTCTGCCAACTGCCAGCAGTTTGATCCTGACCGGCTCAAGATTGACTCAGCTTTCCATCCTTCCGAGGTGGGTAAAATGAGGACCCAGATTGTTGGGGGCAATATGCTGACTCTGTAAACTGCTTAGAGAGGGCTGTAAAGCACTGTTAATCACACAACAAACACATACAGAAACAAAAAAAGGCAAACACTCTTGTTTTATCACATATCCTCATGGAAAATCACAATCAACACCACGTTGTTGGGTCTGATGAATATATAATTGTTATTGAAATGTTTAAAGAAGAAGATCAAAAGTAATACAAAGTAACATAAAGTAAGGAAAAAGAAAAAAAAAGAAAGAAATCAAAGAAAAATCATAAAGTGCAAAAAAAGAAAAAGAAAGTTGAAGAAAAAATAAGAAAAGAAAGAAAAAATGTGATAAAGAAATGGCTTCACAGCAGTTACAAGAACAAGTTTTAAACTCCCTCTTCAAAGTTACATCATATTCTTCTTCTTTCTTCTTCTTTCTATAATCTACCCTGTCTAATCCTCAGAATCCCCCTGATGAATCTTAATGAAGTCTGGTAATCATGATTATACTTCAAGGAGAAACTGTCACAAGTAGAAGTGAAATGAACTCTGAAATAAACTATAGATTGCGTCAACACTTTTTATATGTTGATCACTTTTCTTCACAGCATTAGAGGTTAGAGTTTCCAGCTTGGAGTGAGCAACATCCTTCATTAAAGGAGAATATTTGCAGCTCAGGGTTGAAATGAGGGGTTCTTGGTACTCTCTGAGCTTGCTTGTTTTCTTCCAAGATGTTTTATTACCCAGACTAGGTTAACATCATCAGGGCTAGTAAAGAGTAAAGCCCAATCCTTACTAGCATTGATGATGTTACCAAGTAACAGTAATGAAATGTCTGCAAGAAAACAAGCAAGCTCAGAGAGCACCAAGGACCCCTCAAAATCCTTCATCTATATGTTTTGTTCTCTCTAGAGCAGTAATGGCGAACCTTTGGCCACAGGTGGCACGCGGAGCCATATCTGAGGGCACGCAAGGTGTTGCCCTATGTCAGCTCCAGCGTGCATGAGCGTGCTGGCCAGCTGATTTTGGGCCTTTTTGGATGTTTTCACTCTCCCCAGGCTTCAGGAAAGCCACCTGAACCATGGGGACAATGAAAAATGGCCCAATGGGACAACCAGAAGTTCGTTTCCGAACTTCCAGTTGGCCCGTTCAGCCATTTTTTTGCTGTCCCTAGGCTTCAGGAGGCTTTCCTGAACCCTGGGGATGGCGAAAAACAGCCCAACGGGCCAACCGCAAGTTCATTTCCAAACTTCCGGTTGGCCCATTCGGCTGTTTTTTGCCATCCCCAGGCTTCAGGAGGCTTTCCTGAACCCTGCGGATGGGGGGAAAAGGCCCAATGGGCCTACCGGAAGTCTGGAGGCTTCAGTGAGGCCTGTGCGCATGCGCGGGGGGGCAGCGTGGGGGGTTGTGCGCAGGCACAGAGGGAGGGCATTGCATTATGGGTGTGGGCACATGCGCGCATGCTATCACACACGCGCACACCCTTTTGGCACCCGAGACAAAAAAGGTTTGCCATAACTACTGTAGAGAGTAATAAAAATCTTACATTCTGAACAAGAAACACAGTATACTACCAGGATATACAGGTAATCCTTCACTTACAACAGTTCATTTAGTGACCGTTCGAAGTTACAACATCGAAAAAAGTGACTTATGAGCATTTTTCATACTTACAACCATTGCAGCATCCCTGTGGTCACGCGATCAAAATTCAGACACTTGGCAACGGACTCATATTTGTGACGGTTGCAGTGTCCCGGGGTTACGTGATCCCCTTTCGTTCACTTAACCAGTGTTTCATTTAAGAACAGAAATGTTGAGCTCAATTGTCGTAAGCCGAGGACTATTTATTTATTTATTTATTTATTTATTTATTTATTTATTTATTTATTTATTTATTTATTTATTGGTCGCATTTGTATGCCGCCCACTCCACAGAGACTCTGGGCGGCTCACAACAATAAAAATTTACATGCAACAATAAATATAAAAAAGCATTAAAAACTATGATTATTAAAACTTTTAAAAAACATTAAAAGCAACAATTTAAAAACCCATACAATAATTCATTCATGGGGCCAAGAGTGCTCGAACTATTATTACAAGATTTATTTATTTATTTATTTATTTATTTATTATGGTGTTCTTATATGCCGCCCAACTCCCGAAGGACTCAGATTCAGCTTGGTGTAGCGGTTAAAGCATCAGACCAGAAACCACGAGGCTGTGAGTTCAAGTCCTGCTTTACGCATGAAGCCAAATGGGTGACCATGGCCCAGACACTTTCTCACAGCCCCTTGGAAGAAGCAATGACCAACCACTTCCAAATATCCTTGCCAAGGAAGAAAAATAACTCTTGATTGCCATCTGTTGGCTGTTCCCATTTTTGCAGCCCAGAAATGATAAGGAGAAAAAAACTTTCGGGGGTCTTGGGGGCAGGGTCTTCTGAGCAGAAGGGCGAGCACAGAGAGTGATGAATGTTGGCTGAGGAGGAGAAAAGCAACCCCCAACTCTAACCCCATGATATGCATTGGAACATCAGTGCATATGCAAAGGGGATGGATCTTCAGAAGGTTGCAAAAGGGGATCACGTGACCCCAGGACACAGAAACCATCATAAATATGAACCAGATGCTAAGCATCCGAATTTTGATCACATGATCAAGGGGATGCGGCAACGGTCATAAGTGTGAAACTTGATCATAAGTTACTTTTTCCAGCATCATTGTAACTTTGAATTATCACGTGGATGGAAACTAATCAAGGAGAGAAGCAACCTAGAACTAAAATTCTTGACAGTTAGAACAATTAATCAGTGGAACAACATAATGGAATGGAGTGGAGTGGAATGGAATGGAATGGAATGGAATGGAATGGAATGGAATGGAATGGAATGGAATGGAATAGAATAGAATAGAATAGAATAGAATAGAATAGAATAGAATAGAATAGAATAATATATAGAGTAGAATAGGAATAGGAATAGGAATAGGAATAGAATAGAATAGAATAGAATAGAATAGAATAGAATAGAATAGAATAGAATAGAATAGAATAACAGAGTTGGAAGGGACCTTGGAGGTCTTCTAGTCCAACCTCCTGCTTAGGCAGGAAACCCTATAGCATTCCAAACAAATGGTTATCCGATCTCTTCTTTAAAACTTCCAGTGTTGAAGCATTTACAACTTTTAGAGGCAATTAATTGTTCTAACTGTCAGGAAATTTCTCCTTAGTTCTAGGTTGCTTCTATCCTCCATTAGTCTCCACCCATTGCTTCTTGTCCTGCCTTCAGGTGCTTTGGAGAATAGTTTGACTCCCTCTTCTTTGTGGCAGCCCCTGAGATATTGGAACACTGCTATCATGTCTCCCCTAGTCCTTCTTTTCATTAAACTAGACATATCCAATTCCAACAACCGTTCTTTATATGTTTTAACTTACTTCTAGAAGTTGTGGGTGCGCCAACACTGGACATTTTTAAGAAGAGTCAGGACAGACATTTGTCTGAAATGGTATAGGGTTTCCTGCCTGAGGAGGGGGTTGGACTAGAAGACCTCCAAGGTCCCTTCTAATTCTGTTATTCTGTTATTCGTTGAAATAACCACATTTCTATTTCTGATTATATGAAACAATGGCAGGAGTGCAGTGTCTCTAACCCAGTGTTTCTCAACCTTGGCAGTTTGAAGATGTGTGGACTTCAACTCCCAGAATTCCCCAGCCAGCGTTGCTGGCTGTGGAATTCTGGGAGTTGGAGTCCACACATCTTCAAACTGCCAAGGTTGAGAAACACTGCTCTAACCCATGGACAGGAGTTCTCTTTTCCATTTTGAGTTATCCTGCTGCAAGGCAAGGACATAAAGAATTCAACATTTGATGGTCTCACCTTATAAAAATGAGGTACAAGGTTCCGATAAATAAACCTTGGGGTTCTGCTCAAAATATGGAACATTCAACCAGTCTGATTTATTCCCTCTCCAACTTTAAAAAATTCTTATGATTTTATATTGATGCAGCTATAAATACCTTACTTTGATAGCTTTTCCCTCCAGATGCTCCTACGTAGATGTGTACCTCTAAATTTTTGGAAATGACAATTAAATTCTATGATCCCCCAGCTTCAGGTTTGCACAGAAAGCCATCGTGTGCCCCAAAGCATTTTCAGGTTTTTACCAGTGCTCTTGTTCCCTGGACTCAAATCTCTCATGTTTTATAAATAAAATGCACTTCATCAAAAAAAAAAAAACCTCAGCTGCTTCCTTCCTCTTGTTTCGCTGGAATCAATTCCACTTCGAGCTGACATTGTTGTTGATGTGGTAATTTATAGCTTCTAGAAGTATTTTTCTCTTTTCTTCCCCAAGATGCTATGGTTTTCTGGCTTCTAAGACCTGGACAAAGCATAAATGGATTGTTGATTCCTAGTGAAACAATAGGGAATCTCAAAAGGTTCATACAGAGTGCCTTCCATTAATACTGAATGGATGGTCATGAAAGGCAGGTTCAGGATAGTGTTATCCAAAAGGAAAAAAAAGAGATCATTTTATTTCTCTTTGATCTGTAACCCCATTCCAAAGTTCTCGCTGATGTTCCAGAGAATCAGTGTTTCAAAACCAAACTTAAAGCTGGCTGGTTGTTGCTGTTTTTTGCGACTCATTCTTCCAGCTGTGTTCTTATTGAGATGGATAAAGTACATATAGATAAAAATATAAATAATTGGGACATTTTAAAAGTGTCACTGCAAAAGGACACCACATATTTGTTTTGTTTGTTTGATTTATTTGTCAAGCATATATGATTAAAGCAAAGTATAAACAGTAAAATTATGATTGTATATATATATATATATATATATATATATATATATATATATATATATATATATATATATATATATATATATATATATATATATATATATATATATATATATATATATATATATATATATATATATATATATATAAAATAGTACAAGCATGAATAAGAGTATAAGAGGTATGAATATATGGGTACATTAGGACAGGAACGGTAGGACGATTGTGCGCTTATGCACGCCCCTTACCAACCTCTTAGGAATGGGGTGAGGTCGATGGTAGATAATCTGAGGTTGAAGTTTTTGGGCTTTGGGGAAGAAACTACTGAGTCAGGTAAAGTGTTCCAGGCATTGACCATTCTGTTGTTGAAGTCGAATTTTTTGCAATCAAGTTTGGAGCGGTTTACATTAAGTTTGTATCTGTTGTGAGCACGTGTATTATTGCAGTTGAAGCTGAAGTAGTCGTTAACAGGTAGGATGTTGTGGAGGATAATTTTGTGAGCTACACTTAGGTCGGATTGAAGGTGGCGTAGTTCTAATTTTTCAAGTCCTAACATTTCAAGTCTGGTTTCGTAAGGTATTCTGTTGTGAACAGAGGAATGTAATAATCTTCTTGTGAAATATCTCTGGACATTCTTAATTGTGTTAATGTCTGATATGTAGTGTGGGTTCCAGACAAATGAGCTGTATTCAAGAATCGGTCTAGCAAATGTTTTGTATGCTCTGGTTAAGAGTACAATGTTACCAGAGAAGAAGCTATGCAAGATTAGGTTAACCACTCTTAATGCCTTCTTGGCTATGTTGTTGCAGTGGGCTCTGGCACTTAGATCATTAGAGATGAGTACTCCAAGGTCCTTTACTGAGTGAGGATCATCATCAAGGTCATGATCATCAAGTTTGTATTTAGTGTTTTGATTATTTTTGCCAATGTGTAAAACTGAACATTTGTTGATTGAGATTGGTAGTTGCCACTTGTTTGACCATTCAGATAAATAGTCAAGGTCTTTTTGAAGGGTTGTAGTATTGTCGGTGGTGTTGAATAGTTTTACATCATCTGCGAAGAGGACGCAGTTGCTTTGTATATTATCACAAATGTCATTTATGTAAAGAATGAAGAGAGTAGGTCCTAAAATGCTGCCTTGGGGAACACCGTTGTTGTTTTTTTTAATTGAAAAAGTTTTATGTGTACAAAGTACAAGCATTTTTAAATATTTGCTCCCTCCTCCCCCCTCCCTACCCCCATCTCCCCCTCCCCCCTCCCTAGACTTCCCAGAACATACACAGGGTATATATAATCTACACAAATATAAAACTACTATATACTAACAAATTATTAACTTCCAAATATCATAAAATCTTAACTCCTTATACTATTAATTAAACTAAAAGTTTTTAAATTGAAATATATCCTTCACAGTCTATTTTAATCTTCTTAATCTAATACTTAATTCAAATATAATCCGTCCTTCTTCTCCATTATCAAATATAGGGAACATCGTTGTTGACAGGTATTTATTTCTGTAAATTTATTTCTCTAAATTCAAAAGATTTTTTAAAAAATGTTCCATCTTAAGTACCGTAAGTCCTCACCTTATGACCCCAATTGAGACCAATATTTCCATTGCTAAGCAAAAAGGTGGTTAAGTGAATTGTGCCTCATTTTATGACCTTCTTTGCCATTGTTGTTAAGCAAATGGCTGCAGTTTACCCTGCAGACCAGGGTAAAGCAATAGACGCCATTTACATAGACTTCTGCAAAGCCTTTGATTCAATGGTACATGACAAATTACTGTTAAAACTGCACTCTTACGGCATTTCTGGATCACTGCACAAATGGATAGCTGCATTCCTGTCAAACAGACAACAAGTAGTCAAAATAAAGAGTGCCCTATCAAACCCTGCACCAGTTTACAGCGGTGTCCTCCAAGGCAGCGTTCTAGGACCCACTCTCTTTCTAATTTACATAAATGACCTTTGTGATCATATTATAAGCAACTCTTTGCTGATGACGTAAAACTATTTAACACCACCGACAATGCTGCTGCCCTACAAAACGACCTTAACTATGTGTCAGAATGGTCGAACAATTGGCAACTTCAAATCTCAACCAACAAATGCTCTGTCTTACACATTGGCAACAAAAATCAGAACACCAAATATAAGCTGGGCGGTTACGACCTCATAGACGACCCTCACTCTGTCAAGGACCTAGGAGTACTCATTTCAAAAGATCTAAGCCAGGGGTGAAATCCAGCAGGTTCTGACAGGTTCTGGAGAACCGGTAGCGGAAATTTTGAGTAGTTCAGAGAACTGGTAGCAGAAACTGTGAGTAGTTTGGAGAACCAGCAAATACCACCTCTGGCTGGCCCAAGAGTGGGGTGGAAATGGGGATTTTGCAGTATCCTTCCCCTGCCACGCCCACCAAGCCACACCCACCAAGCCACCCCACACCCACCAAGCCACGCCCACAGAACCGGTAGTAAATAAATTGAATTTCACCACTGACTAAGCCCCAGAGCTCACTGAAACAGCATTGACAAAAAGGCATAAAGAGTTGTTAACCTAATTTTACGAAGTAGTAGTACGAATTGTACTACAAACCAGGGCATACAAAACCTTTGCCAGACCAATTATCGAATACAGCTCATCTGCCTGGAATCCACACTGTATAACGGACATTAATACAATTGAGCGAGTCCAGAGGTATTTCACAAGAAGAGTACTCCACTCCTCTGCTCCCAATAGAATACCTTATGCCACCAGGCTTGGAATTTTGGACCTGGACAACCTAGAACTACGCCGCCTACGGTCTGACCTAAGCTTAGTACACAAAATTGTCTGCTACAACATCCTACCCATTAAAGACTACTTCAACTTCAACCACAATAATACATGGGCAAACAATAGATACAAACTCAAAGTAAACCGCTCCAAACTAGATTGCAGAAAATATGACTTCAGCAACAGAGTGGTCAACGTTTGGAATGCTCTACCCGACTCCGTTGTTACATCCTCAAACCTCCAAAACGTTAACCCAAAACTGTCTACCATGGACCTCACCTCATCCATAAGCGCACCAGCGTGCCTACGGTCCCTGTCCTACTGTTCCCCATTATTCGTACTCATTTCTTATGCATATACTTTACCTGTTTATACTTATATGTTTGTATGTTACGTTCATACTTATAATTGTTTTCTCATACATGCTTGACAAACTAAAAAAAAGTTAAGTGAATCACACGGTCTTTAAGCAAATTAAGCTGCCTTTGTTGACTGTCTCTGTCAGAAGCTGTTTGGGAGAGTCACAAAGGGTGATCACATGACCCCATAATGCTACAACCATCCTAAATACATGATGGTTGCCAAGCAACTGAATTCTGATCACATGACCACAGGGATGCTGAGGCAGTCATAAGTGCAAGGGACAGTCGTAAGTCCCTTTTTTCAAACCTGTTGTAATTTCAAATGCCAAAGGAATGGTTGTAAATCAAGTAAAAATCAAATGTAAAAATGATGTTGAGACTCTAGAAAGAGTGCAGAGAAGAGCAACAAAGATGATTAGGGGACTGGAGGCTAAAACATATGAAGAACGGCTGCAGGAACTGGGTATGTCTAGTTTAATGAAAAGAAGGACTAGGGAAGACATGATAGCAGTCTTTCAATATCTCAGGGGTTGCCACAAAGAAGAGGGAGTCAAACTATCCTCCAAAGCATCTGAGGGTAGGATAAGAAGCAATGGGTGGAAACTAATCAAGGAGGGAAGCAACTTAGAACTAAGGAGAAACTTCCTGACAGTTAGAACAATTAACCAGTGGAACAGCCTGCCTCCAGAAGTTGTGAATGCTCCAACACTGGATGTTTTTAAGAAGGTGTTGGATAACCATTTGTCTGAAGTAGTGTAGGGTTTCCTGCCTAAGCAGGAGGTTGGACTTGAAGACCTCCAAGATCCCTTCCAACTGTTATTCTTGAAAACATAGATGTTCATCCATCATGTTCGAAGAGGACCTTGACATCTAGCTGGTTGTGGGCTGTCCATGATGTGTCTGCAGGTGACTGGTAAGGCCTATAGGGGCACAAAATATTCTGCCACATGTCGGGCAGACATGTGTGGGCACCATTGTTGCAGCATTTGCAGATCTGGCTTTGCGGAGTGCTCGCTTCTCTTGTGCTATGGTTGTTCTTCTGTCTTCAGATATCTGGCAGCCTTGGTGGATCAGCGTGCGCCATGTTGATCGATCTTGTGCCAGGGTTTCCCAGGAGGTGGTATCGATATCGAGGGACTTGAAGGAGGCTTTCAACGTGTCTTTGTATCGCTTCCTTTGTCCCCTGTGCGATCGCTTTCCTTGAGACAGCTCACTATAGAGGAGCTGTTTGGGGATGCGATGGTCTGGTGTCCTTGCAACATGGCCTGCCCAGTATGTCTGGACTTTCATCAGCAGGGTGTGAACTGATGGCAGACCTGCTCTGGAGAGGACTTCTGTATCTGGCACCTTGTCCTGCCACCAAATTCTACGGAGGCAGGTCATGTGGAAGTGGTTCAATTGCTTAGCGTGCCTCCTGTGTCAGGCCGAAGCCATGTTTTGAGTAGAGACTTCGGCCTGCCACACTTGATGCTTTAGAATTTCTTATGACTGTGAGAATTTGGGAGGTGCTGTTGCATGAGCAATGTAGGCATGTAGCCATAACAAATTCCTTTTAGGTTTTCAAGGTCATCCTTTGTCCAGCACCTGGCCGGAAGCTTAGGGGAGGACCGGACACATTGGCAGAAGGAGACTGGTCAACGTGATGGACTTGTGGGTGTGGGAACAAGGGAATGAACTTTAAACTGGGTGGAGAAACCCTCGTAGCTTTAGATTCGGATTTCTCACAGATGTGCCAACATGGCTCTACCAATAAATTGGAACTTTGAGGAATACTTTGCTTTGGATTCTGATTTGGTTTTGGATGCTATCTGGAACCCTGACATCCTATATACAGTTGAAGTCTCAATGGCATACATGAAAACATAGAACAATTGGTTTGAAGGGATGGAAACAATATTTGTCAAATTTAAATTTAAAATTCTATTTAGCCATTTTTCCAGGTAGCTTTGTCAAGAAAGTAGGCGTGCTTATATGATCTTCTTCAGATGTGGCAAAATTACCCATGAAAACAATCCTCTGCACATATTTTCTGTCGCTTCTCATCATGACACTGATACCATACATGGAAAATAGCTACTTTTCAGTTACTATGTCACGAAATATGTAGAAGCACTCAATAAAAATAATTCCTAATGGAGAGTCCGAATTTAAATATGTCATTTATAATTTTGCCAGTACCTTCTTTCTTAGAAGTAACACCAACTGAGATAAAGGGAATCTATTATTTGCAGCATTTGTATTCCATTTTCCATTAAAATAGACATCAACTTGATTTAAATGTGTAACATTTATGTTACATAATAAATAATATGTAGTAGATACAATTTCAGTTTAAATAAGTTTACAGAATGACACTTCCATGAGTAATTCATGTTGGAATATTCATGACTGGGAGAGCCATGTGATTGAGTCAGCCAATCGGGCTGAAGTGTTAATTGAGCATGTCCAGAAACTTAGCAAGAAGAAGGGTGTGGTTTACTCTGTCCACCATTATACTCCAGTATGAAAACATCTCAACATGTGATCTGAAACAAAGTGTGGTATTGTTAATGTTTTATTCTACTTATAAAGAAGTTATTTGAATCAGCAAAATGCAGTTATCTTCTGAAGCTTCTGATTTATTGCGTAACTCTGACAGGTTATGGGCCCAGGAATCGCTCAAGAAGTAAAGTTAAAAACTGCATTGTAATTTAAAGCTGATAAGAAGCTGTCTGTGTTGTTAAAGGAACAGGCAGAGAAGAAAAGTAAAGCAGGATGGCTGCTGCTATGGAATTTAAAGACAGTCCAATACCCAAATTGGGGAAGAAAAATTATTTAATTTGGGCTGCAAAAATGGAATGTTTTTTGAAAGCAAAAGAATTATGGGACATCGTAGCAGACCCCCCACAAGTGCTTGGAGCAGCAGATCAAAAGGCTCATGACAAAGCTATGGCTTATCTTCTTTTAAGTCTGGGGGATGATCAATTCTTAAATGTAGCTGAATTAAAGTCTGCAAAAGAAATATGGCAGAAATTGAAAGCAGTACATGTCAATGTTTCTGCGTGTAATGTGGTCCAACTTTCAAGAAAGCTTTTCAGAATGAGTTTGCAGACAGGAGATTCTATGGAAGATCATTTAATGAAAATGCAGTCTAATTTTCTAGAATTGGAGCAACGTGGAGTAAAGTTTCCAGAGTCCCAGAAAGTTTTATTAGTGTTAAATAGTTTGGATCAGAGCTGGGAGACTGTATCAGCTATTTTTGAAAGTAAGCCAGAAGCAGATTTGAATTTGGAGGCTTTGAAATCGTGTTTATTGAATGAATATGAGAAAAGGCTTTTCAGCCATGCTGATGGAAAATTCCACAGGCGGGGGCCCAACAAGGAGTACAGTGGAAACTTACAGCAAGTCTCCAGCAAAATTTTCCACAGGCTGCCTATCTCTAGCAACAGCCGAGGTGTCTGCAGACAAGAGGAAAGCAGAGGCAGGAGAGATCAAGTTACACAGCAACAATTCTTCAAGCAAGTTAAAAAAGCATGTTTCATTTGTGGAGAAACCAATCATCTGCAGAAAAGCTGTGCACAGAGAAGAAATATGCAAGACAAGAGACATTATTTGCAAGGACAGATTGCAGTTGCAAAAGTTTGTTATAATAACAATAGAGACAAATGGTTGATTGACAGTGGGGCTAGTCAAACAATTGTTAATAATTCTGACTTATTTTCCAGATTTTTTCCAGGAAACAATGAAGAAGTGGCCTTAGCCAATGGTCAAAAGGCTAAAATCATTGGAAGAGGCGATGTGCAAATTCCATATTTGGAATCCAGGTTTACTGATGTGTTATGTGTACCTGAAATGGAACATAATTTGTTAAGTGTGTCTAGTTTAGACAAGCAAGGTTATGAAACCACATTTGTTAATGGGAAGTGTATCATCCAAAGAAATGGGAATGTTTGTGCACAGGGCATAAAAGAGGATAATCTTTATGTATTGCAGGGACAAAAGGTGCCACATTGTTCCCAGATATTTAAAAATGTAGCAGAACATAATTCGTGTGTTCATCTTCTGCACAGACGACTTGGTCATGCTAATTTTAAGGTTGTTCAACAAATGAAAGAATTTGCAGAAGGATTAGATTTGAAGGGATGTAAGGCATATTTGGATTGTGTAGTATGCAAAGCATCAAAATCCAAAGCATTCCCAGTGAGCAAGTTTAGCACAAGACAAACCACAAGAGCTCTAGAACTGGTGCATGCTGATTTAATTGGGCCTATGCAAGCCAGTTTGGGAGGAGCAAAGTATGCGCTGGTCATTGTGGATGACTACAGCAGGTTTGGGTTTTGCTACTTACTTAAGAGTAAAACAGAGGTGCTACAGCAATTTAAGCAATGGTTAAGCTTTGTAGAGAGAAGGTACAAACAACAGGTATGTCAGTTGCAAACTGACAGAGGTGCTGAGTTTATGTCAACAAATTTTCAACAATGGTTGAGACAATTGGGAATAAGACACAGGCGCACAAATCCTTACACACCGGGGGAGAACGGAGTGGCTGAAAGGAGGAATGGTGTTTTGCAAACAATGAAAGACTCATTACTGGAGGATTCTGGTATGAGCAGGTCATATTGGGGTGAAGCCATACTGACTGCCAATTATTTAGTAAATAGGTTGTGGAGTTCATCCATCAATAATACTCCATATGCAATGTTATATGGGAGAAAGCCTTCTCTAGCACATTTAAAAATATTTGGAAGTACTGCATGGGTACATATTCCAAAGGCAATCAGAAGAAAGGGACAACAAAAGGCTAGAAAGCTCAGATTTGTGGGCTATGAGCCAGGCTCAAAAGGGTATCGCTTTAGTGATGGAAGTAAAAGGATAGTGATTTCAAGGTCTGCTAGTTTTGCAGAACAAAATTGGAACAGAATTGATGCAAATTCTGAAAATGATCCACTTAGTGACGGTGATCCACTTAGTGACAATAACTCATTTAATGATGGTGAATCATTTACTGAAGGTGTCTATGTTCAGGGAGGAGAGTCTGAACAAGATATGAAGATAGAAAAGCTTGAAACACAAGTACAGGCAATGCCACGTAGGTCAGAGCGTAGGAACAGAGGGGTTCCGCCAGACAGGTATTCTGCCAGTAAAGTTAAAGTGTGTAATGTGTGGTATGAGCCAAGAAACTATAAGGAAGTATTGGCATTACCAAAAGTTGAACAAGAAAAGTGGAAGGAAGCCATGGATAAAGAGATGAAATCCATGGGCAATCATGAAGTGTTCACATCTATGACTTTGCCACAGGGTACGAAAGCTGTAGGATGTAAGTGGGTATACAAGAAAAAGGTATTACCCAATAATGAAGTACAGTATAAGGCAAGATTGGTGGCACAAGGTTTTTCTCAATTAAAAAATGTGCACTATGATGAGGTGTTCGCGCCAACTGTAAAAGCTGAGAGCATAAGACTAGCACTGGCATTAGCATCAGCATACAGGCATAGAATTTGGCATTTTGATATAACCACTGCATTTCTCAATGCTGAATTAGAGGAAGAAATTTATATGGTTCAAGCGCCAGGGTATGAAAATAAAAAACCTAACATGGTGTATAAATTGAACAAGGCCATTTATGGGCTGAAGCAGTCAGCCAGAAATTGGAATATCTGTTTAGATACTGCATTGAAAGGTCTTGGGTTCAAGAGTTGCAAAGCTGATGGTTGCATATACACTGGAAAGTTACAAGGTGGGAATTGTCTATTATTAGCATTTGTGGATGATCTTTGTTTCATTGCAAAGGATGCATCACAAGTTGAAGAATTTGCTAATAAGTTAGAAAAGAAATTTGAATTAAAGAATTTGGGAGAAATAAAGAATTATCTCGGTGTAGAGATACAAAAAACTGAAAAAGGTGGTTATATTCTCAGTCAAAGGAGAAAAATTGAACAATTATTAGAGAAATATAACATGAAAGATTGTAATATTGCTCCTACACCTATGAGCACAGATTTTTACAATAGTTTGGGTGAGGACAAAAGTGAAGCCTGTGATCAGGAGATATATCACTCTGCAATAGGGAGTCTGTTATATCTGTCACAGTGGTCCAGACCAGACATAGCTTGTGCAGTGAGCATCTTAAGTCGCTTTACTGCTACACCTACAAAGTTGCATTGGATGGGTGTGAAAAGAATTCTCAGGTATTTGAAGGGAACTGTGAATTTAGGTCTTCAAATACAGGTCACTGAAGAATTAAAATTGAAATGTTATGTTGATAGTGATTATGCAAATGATGTAAAAACCAGAAAGTCTAATTCTGGAATTGTAATATTGTTTGGAGGGGCTTTAATTGGTTGGAAGTCCAGAAAACAAACAACGGTTGCTATTTCAACTGCGGAAGCAGAGTTTATTGCATTGTCTGAGTTATGTTCTGAAGTAGTTTGGTATGTACAGTTGTTACAAGATTTAAATGTAAATGTAAATGAAGCTGTAACTGTTTATGAAGATAATGCTGCTTGTATAAAAATGGCAACAGGTGACAGGGTGAAGAACAGAAGTAAACATGTGGACATTAAGTATTGTAATGTCAGGGAAGCTGTAAAAGAAAAATTGATACGTTTACATCATTGTTCTTCAGAGGATAATTTAGCAGACATGATGACCAAACCATTGGGTGGTGTCCATTATAGGAAATGTTTAAATCCAATAGGTCTGATGTCTCTCCCAGTAATGAAGGGAGGAGTGTTGGAATATTCATGACTGGGAGAGCCATGTGATTGAGTCAGCCAATCGGGCTGAAGTGTTAATTGAGCATGTCCAGAAACTTAGCAAGAAGAAGGGTGTGGTTTACTCTGTCCACCATTATACTCCAGTATGAAAACATCTCAACATGTGATCTGAAACAAAGTGTGGTATTGTTAATGTTTTATTCTACTTATAAAGAAGTTATTTGAATCAGCAAAATGCAGTTATCTTCTGAAGCTTCTGATTTATTGCGTAACTCTGACAATTCATTTTTCATGGCTTTAGTGTTTCAAGATTCTCAATTTATTAATCTGAAATAGGAACAGACATTATTCAAATATAAAAGAATTTGTTATCGCCGTAGATGGGGAAAACTAAACCACGATATCAGATGTGAACGAAATCCAATCGCCACAGACAATGATGTGCTCTCTTAGTAATGATGATTAGCAAAATAATTCTAGGGATAGATCTGGTTGGATTGGATTTAAAACATATTGTGTGATACAAATTCCTTGCCTTTATATTCAAACATA
Organism: Diadophis punctatus similis; assembly: GCA_023053685.1. Lineage (NCBI taxonomy): Eukaryota > Metazoa > Chordata > Lepidosauria > Squamata > Dipsadidae > Diadophis > Diadophis punctatus. The sequence goes on from JALIGW010000016.1 coordinate 16,720,743, forward strand.
GGAAATAGAATTTAACCTTCTGAGAAATTCCAATTCATTTGCTTTCTAATGAAATCAAGCTGCAAACTTAGTGATGATATGGGCTTCGATACAAATTCTATTCCCATGTACAGGTGGTCTTCAACAGTTCATTTATTGACCATTGGAAGTTACAACGGCACTGGTAAAAGTGACTTATGACCATTTTTCACACTTATAACCACTGCGGCATCCCTCTGGTCACGTGATCAAAATTCAGATGCTTCGTAACCGCCTCATATTTATGACAGTTGCAGTCCCCGGAGTCATGTGACCATCTTGTGTGATCTTCTGACAAGCAAAGCCAGGTTCACTTAACAACCCTGTTACTAATTCAACAGCTGCAGTGATTCGCTGATCAACTGTGGCAAGGAAGGTCATAAAATGAAGTCAAATTCACTTAACAACTTGCCTCGCTTAGCAACAGAAATTTTGGGACCAGTTATGGTCATAAAGTTGAGGGCTACCTGTGTTCTGTGTTCAGAGACTACACAGAATGCAATTAATTGTTGTTGACTTATTAAGGCTTATATTATTGCTACAAAAGTGAATGGGGTACTTGATAGCATAGTTCATGGGTGTCAAACACAAGGCCCGCAGGCCGGATATGGCCCACAATGTGTTTGGGGCCAGCCTGTGGGGCTGGCCTGGAAAATGTAAGGGACCGGCCCGCGTCGCTTCAGCCTGGTCTACCCAGTGCGAAGAGGAAACATCGGCCCAGTGTGGCTTCGGCCTGGTCTACTCAATACAAAAAGGAAATATGCCAGCAGTTGGGGAGTGGTGTCAAGCTGGACACGCCCACCCAGTCAGCCACGCCCAGTGAGTGGCATCAAGCTGGCCACACCCACCCAGTCGGCCATGCCAGGGGCGGGTTCCTAATTTTTTTACTACCACTCTGTGGGCGTGGCCATGTGACTGCTGAAGGGAGGGGAACTGAGATAGGTCCTGCCGCCCATTCCCCCTCCCCTCAGCAGCTCGAGAAGCCTCGAACGTGCAAAAATGCCTAGGATCATCACCGTGCTTTCGTGGCTTCTCGGACTGCTGAAGGGAGGGGAATGGAGATAGCTCCTGCCACCCGTTCTTTCAGCATCTCACACGCTCCCTCAGCCATCCTCCCCTGCTTGGACTCACTGTGGGGTAGGAAGGCAGTGCATGCGCAGTGCCAGAAGCTCGGCTTCTGGGCATGCGCAGAAGAAATTTTTTTTTAAATTTAAAAAAAAAAATTTAAAAAAATGGGGGCGCCCAGGCACCAGCAACCAACCGCACCGGTACTGTGATGTCACCAGCGGGCCGCTACCGGTGCTATAGAGTGGACCGCACCAGTAGGAACGCACCACTGGGCCACGCCAGCCTGGCCCCCTGAAGTCAACCACAGCCCTGATGCGGCCCTCAATGAAATAGAATTTGACACCCCTGGCATAGTTATATTCTTATGTCACATGAGAGTCCTAACGTTATTGGTCATTACTGAGAAAACCGATATAGCCATTCTATTTCCTTACTGTCGTGTGGGGGAATTCACTGGAGAAAACAATTATGCATTGGGAGAGTTAGCGGTAAAAGGAAACCAGGTTGCCAAAGAATATGGTTGCTGGGCACCATCAAAGCTGACACCAGACAGAGCGTAGAAAACCTCAAAGAAGCAGCGCAAGATCAGAAGATGTGGAATCGCCAAGAATCGGACATGACTGAGTGGATAACCTCATCAACATCACTGTTACCACTGCTTATTTATTTAGAAGAACCTGATTTTTTTTAAAAAAAGCATTACCTTTCTCCTCAGTTTCAGCTAGTACCCAATACTGCCTTTACTTTGTTATAATAGCGGGGCTGTTGAAATCTCTGAAGGGAATGACTTTAACCTTTAATATGAAACACCGAATTAAAAGAGAAATCCTGCATTAAAACGTGGAATCAAAGTGGCTGTGTCCCTTTAATCCAGGCAATAAAACTAGGACACCCTGATTTCCCCAAATAAAAATGCTCCTTGGGCTTAGATTCCTTTGATGACTTGAACAGAAGTGCTTCCAACAAAATATCAAAGAAGATGGGAGGAAAGAAAGATTTCAGCCTTTAAGCTACTTCAAAGTATAAACTTCAAGAGCTTTACGCCTGATCTATAAAATTTGTCCAGGTAGTCACCCGATGATCTGGGGTGATATCCTCCCGGTTTGCTCTTACCTGTTGGTCGCGGCAGAGCCGATGGAGCCAGTGGTGGTCATGGTGCAGGGCTGCCCCCGCCCGCTTCCCCCACCCGCCTGGACACCGCCATTTGAGTTCTTTTGCCCTCTGCGCATGCAGAATGCTTTGCGCATGCGCAGAGGGCAAAAGAACTCAAATGGTGGGGTCCAGGCGGGCGGGGGAAGTGGGCGGGGGCAGCCCCATGCCACAAATGCCACCAGCTCCATCGGCTCTGCGGTGACCGACAGGTAAGAGCGAATCCGGAGGATTTCACCCCTGCGATGATCCCTTCTAGAGAAAGTATAACAACCCATATTTGAAACCCTCCTTGATTAACGCCTGCTGTAAGTGTGGGCACCCAATGGAAATTGATTGCACTAAATGGGAGAATTGATACAGAGAATAACAGAATGGGTAGGAAGGGATCTTGGAGGTCTTCTAGTCCAGCCTGCTGTTCAAGCAGGAGACCCTAGACCAGGGGTGTCAAACTCAATTTCATTGAGGGCCGCATCAGGATTGTGTTTGACCCCAGGGGGAGGGGCAGATGGGCGTGGCCAGGATGGCCGTGGCTAGCCTTGACATCACTCATGTCGGGGGCACCTATAGTGGCCTGAGCGCTCTGCCAGTGAAAACCAAGCTTCGTTTTCACTGGCAGAGAGTTGCAGGAGGCCATTGCAGCTGAAAATGGAGCTCGGGAGTGCTGTGGGGGCCCTCCCGAGCTCCATTTTTGCTGGCAGAGGCACCACGGGCCGGTCCTTTGCTGTTTCCAGGGAGGCCCTGCGGGCCAGATCTAAGCACCCTGCAGGCCAGATCTGGCCCCCAGGTCTTGAGTTTGACACCCTTGCCCTATACCATTCCAGACAAGTGGCTCCCTAGCCTTTTCTTAAAAACCTCAGTGATGGAGCACCCACAACTTCTGAAGGCAGGCCATTCCACTGGTTAATTTGTTCTCATTGTTAGGAAGTTTCTCCTTAGTTCTTGGTTGCTTCTCTCTTTGGTTAGTTTCCATGCATTGTTTCTTGTCTTGCCTGCTGATGCTTTTGAAAAGAAGTTGACCCCCCCTCCTCTTTGTGGCAGCCCCTGAAGTATTGGAACACTGTTATCATGTCACCCCAGTCTTTCTTTTCACTAGACTAGACATACCCAATACCTGCAACCATTCTTCATATATTTTAGCTTCCAGCCTGTGATGACTCCCTCGGATGATTCTCCAGATACTTCTCCAGATGTCAGCTTGGAGAAGGATGAACCAGTTCCGGACACGTCAAGTGGGGAATTGGTCAATGTCTCCAAGCAGCCATCTGAAAGTGATTCGGCTGAAGCACAGGTGGGAAAGCATGCAGCTGCAGCCAGTCGGAGATGAGGAAGAGGAACTGCCTTCTGCAGCTGATCCAAGAACACATAAGGCAGGGTAAAGGCAGGAACTGTGAAGGTCAGCAGAGCTGGGGTGGGCGTGGCCTGCGTGTGATGCATCTGGCTCGTGGGCTGCCAGTTTGACACCCCTGACTTAGGCAGTCAGTTTTGGGGGATTGTGAAGATACTTGTGATATCTCTGAATCAGCTGAGTAAATCCAATGAGTTGAACAGGATCTGCCAGGCATGGTTCAAAAGATTATCAGAGCCAGTATACCCAGAGCAAATGAAAATGCTTCTCAAAATAGAGCAAAACATGGAATGCTTGAGCTAATACAACAAAGCCAGTGTACACACAGACTGTAAAAGCATACTCAATACTAAATGACAACAAACTAAGCCTTTTGTTTAATGCCCAGAAGAAACCCAACACAAATATCTTTGGCTTCACAACAGCAAAATGTCTGCAAAATAACTGATTAGATCCACGTTCCGGATGGGCCCATCCAATACATTTTAAAGCATCAAGGAGAAATTAATCTTTTTTGTAGTCCTCTGGTACTGAAATACATGTGGGGTTGAAGAGACCAGGATATTACCAGAACTGAGCAATATCCTTCTTGAGATATCCCCTTCTTTATCCATTATCAGGATCATAAAATTAATACCACATAGTTGGCCTTAAATCTAGGGAGAAAAAAAATGAACCCCTCTCTGTTTTTTGGCACTTAGCAAAAGAAGAGGTATGAAAATATTGCAGCTTTCAGCAGGCAGGGAAATATAACAATAATTTACTTCCTGAACTATAATTTATAGATCTGGTTCCCTTTTACAGATCTCATTGTGTCCTGCAAATTTGACCTCATCAGTCACTGTATTAATACTTCCTGCTCACTTTAGCTGAAGTTAGCAAATCTCCCAATATACACATGCATAAAATTTAAATCGAATTATATTTCCCCGCCCCCTGAAATTCACCTATTCCCATTATTAAAAATGCACACTTGCTAGCAATTCCTGCCTTCCTGCATTATTGAATGACGGGGCTCAAGCACTGTTGAAGGTTTTCCTTTTGTTTTGCATGCAGCTGCTCTGTCATTTAGTGCAGGAATTATTTATTTATTTATTTATTTATTTTAACGGAAAACCAAGTTTGGGTAACAAGTGATGCATTGTTGTTTCACTGGCCAAATCTGCAACTGTAAGAGGTCCAGTCTCCTGAATCTTGCCTTCTCCTGTTATCAGTTCAGCACAGCCTGCTCCAATTTGTAATGCTGATGCTTCACAAGCCTTTGTGAAAAGGAAGGAAATAAATCCCCTGAAGGAGAACAGATTGTAGGTTTAATTTTTATTTTTTCCCATAGACGCCATGCTTTTTTAAAAAGGCATTGTTTATTGTAGTCCACCAGTGGCCAGCAGAGCTGGTGGCAGACTCAGACAGTGAGGAGGTTGGGGAGGAACATGGGCTAGTCCTGGAATCTGGGGAAGGCTCTGATGAGTGCTCTGCATTGGAGGCAGAGATGGGGCCAGGGCCGTCTGACAGTTATCAGCTACCTTTGGAGTCGGAGATAAGTGGGTTGAACAGCTGGAGCCTGTTCCCGATTTGTGCATGCGCAGAACTGTCAGGAGAAGGGAACAATTAAGGAACAGAGGTTGACTTGGGAGTAAAAGCACAAGGGGATGCTGAATGGCCCCTCCCATAGGAAATAAATAGGAGCAACATGGGCGTAGTGTTTGCAGGAGACAATTTGTTCATTATTCATTTGAAAATTGGCTTATCTGAGTTGTGCCTCACAGAGACTCCTTGCCAAGTATTTCCTTGTACAGTGTTGTGTCAAGAAGCTATCGGCTTGGCAACTATCCAAGGACTGATAAGGTCTGTGTTTGCAATTCACCCTTGAAAGGCTTATTGCTAGGACTTTGCTGGATGTGAATGCTAGGAATTCACATTAGCCAAATAAAAAGGGTTTTTTTCGGGACAAGGAATCTGTGTCGTACTTTGGTGAAGCCTAGGTCAGAACATTGTTACTCATGATGTCTCTCCTACCTGTTGGCCAAATCGGCTTGATGGTGTTTTACAATACACCTCAATCCTAGAGTACCTGATCATTGTGGCAGGGGCGGGTTGCTCACTTACCTCGCTGCCGGAGCCATGTGCGTGCATCTCCACGCTTTGGGAGGTAAAATCTCACCGAAATCTCTCTCGCGCGCGTGTCCCCTCACGAGATTTTGGTGTGATTTTGCTTCCGCGCATGCACAGAAGCAAAATTGCCCGAAAATCACTGAAAATCAGCGAAAAAAATGGCGACGCGCCGGGTGGACCGGCAGAGAAGGCTCCGGAGCGGTTGCGAAATTCGCCACTCCCTACCGGAGCTGCGTACCGGGCAGCTGCTGCAGGAACCCACCTCTGCATTGTGGTTAAATACAGTCACCTCCATGGATGGAAGAAATGTGTCAAAAGACTGAGGGATAGCACCTGCTTCTGTTTTTCAGAGAATTTCAATTCTCTCAAGCTGTATATCTAAGGACGCCATTATTAAGAAAAGGAGTCTTTCCAGGGAAGGCCAAATTGATGTTCAGAAGAGGAGCATGGCAGAGATTCAAGGAAATGATGATGATTGAGGCTACCAAGCTGGAAAGAGCCATATGTGGCCCTTAGTTGAAAATAGGATAGGTGAAATGAAATATTGTTTTGAGATGAAATTAAGGCTAAGGTGGTGAGGGAATCTGGAAACCAAGCCCTGTGAGGAATTGATGAAGGATATGAGTATCCCAAAAGTGCTTTTTCAAAGGACAACTGGACTTTGCTTTTCCTTGAAGATGTTTCGCTTCTCATCCAAGAAGCTTCTTCCGTTCTGACAGTTCTTCAGTCAGAACTGAAGAAGCTTCTTGGGTGACAAGCGAAACGTCTTCAAGGAAAAGCAAAGTCCAGTTGCCTTTTGAAAAAGCAACTTTGGGACAACCGTGACCTGGATGATTGAGAATCTCCATAGGCAGGATATGGGTATGTTCAACCTACAACTGGAGATATCCTGTAGTAGAACTAATGAACAGCGGAGAATTCAGGAGTAGAATTGGAAAAATAATTGGTGAATCACCCAAATGACAAAACTAGATTTTTTCTTCTTCTTTTTTTCTTTTTTTCTTTTGGAGGTAAAATGAAGTTAGCAGTATATACCTAGAAATAAAGCGTTACATATAAAGAAATGATATAATAACAACATTTTTTTTCTTTTTTAGAAGGGATATGAAGAGTTTAAATTTGAGATTTTATCATCAGTCTGTTAAACATAAGAGGATAAAAGAGTACTCAGGGGAAGGCTAAGAGGGTGTAAGAGGAAGTAGAAGGGGGGGAAGAGAAGGAATAGAGAGAGTAGAGGAGGAGCGAAGGAGTAAGAAAGTAGGAGGAGATGATGGAGGTAGAGAGGGGGAGTACAATGGAAAGAAAAGCAGAATAGACTGATGATTGATGATATAAGCTATTGATTATATCAATAAGATAAGATAAGATATTGATTTTTAAATGATAGAGTATAAATGTAAAATTGTGTATTTTATTGTAATGATTTAAGGTATATGTTCATCAAAATGTAAAAGTGGTGGAGGAAAAAATGCAAAACTTTTTGAAAAAAAGAAAAGAAAAAAAAGAAAAACAAAGTCCAGTTGCCTTTTGAAAAAGCAACTTTGGGACAACCCTGACCTGGATGATTGAGAATCTCCATAGACAGGATCTGAGTATGTTCAACCTACAACTGGAGATATCCTGTAATAGAAGTTTTCAATTATCTAAATGGTTGTCCTATACAGGTGTATTATTGTCCCAAAAAGGCTGGACCAAAAGCAAAAACTATTCACTCTAGCTGTCAGGAGAAACGTCCTTAATGTATGAGCAGTCAGTCAATGGACATCAACCCTTCAAGGTAGCTGAGACTAGAAACCAAAGACAGGCAGGCTAATAATATTTCTAGAACTAATATGCTTCCCTCCCCTTATCTTCATGAGAATTAGGGAGGATCTTGCTTGGTATACTTTTTTTCAGGTAACAGTTCTTATCCAGACTCCAAGCTACCACACGAAGTGTTGGCTTCCTTCACTGAAGGTCTTTCAATAGATTGTGCATTATCATCTATCACTATGCTTTAGTGGAATCCTGCATTGGGCAGGAAGCTCAAATACTTTGGCCACCTAAAGAGAAGAGAAAACTCCTTGGAAAAGATCCTGATGTTGGGGAAGTTTGAAGGCAAAAGGAGAAGGAAGTGGCAGAGGATTAGATGCAGGGGTGTATTGTATTCACTTATCTTCCCTACTGGTTCGCAAATGTGAGCGCGTGCCCACCTCCGCACATGCGCACAGCCTCCCGCGCATACACTTTACTCATGCACGGGCCTTCCGCGTGTGCGTCCAGCCCCAAAAACGTGGCTAAATAGGACGGCATTACATCCAGGTGGGTGGGCGGGGTGGGGCCACCCACAGTTGGCGCTACCAGTTCACCCGAACTGGTCCGAACCAGCTGAATACCACCTCCAATTAGATCAGAGGTCTTCAAACTTGGCAACTTTAAGACTTGTGGACTTCAACTCCCAGAATTCTCCAGCCAGACTTCAACTCCCAGAATTCTCCAGACAAGTCTTAAAGTTGCCAACTTGAAGACCTCTGGATTAGATGGTTAGGACCTCTGGACCTCTGGATTAGATGGTTAGATAGTGTCATCAACACAATGAACATGAGTTTGGGCAAACTTCAGGAGACAGTGGAGGACGGGGGGGCTGGTGTGCTATGGTACAGTGGTCATGAAGAATCGGACATGACTTAGAGACTGAACAACACAAGCATCGGGGAGGGAATGGGACAAGTTGACTTGTAAGTCTTCAACTTTTAGATTCTCTAATTCTATGTACACACATATCAAGGAGGGGGATACTATAGGAAGAATTTATCTTGGAAATTTCAGTGTAACCGCCATCAAAATCAATCTTAAAAGAAAAATAATAATTTTAGTTTATTGTGTTCATTCCTTTTTTTCCCCTCTCTTGCTCTTCCAATTTGACTTTGACTGAAGGAGTGTCTTCCTATTTTGCTCAGTACATTGTAGAACAATATGTCTTAGCAACTTTGAACCTAATTCTTCCTCCCTATCAGGACTTGCAGGTGTCTTGAAAGGAAATCAAATAATATGCCATTGGAAGGGGTGGAGGAGAAAACGAAACCCAGAGTAGATGTTCTTCCTTCAGTTTGGATAATAGATCCCTGATTAAATGGAACTTGGTTTGGGGGGGGGGCCTTCAGATTTAGCAAACTAAATATAATCTGAAGCACATGAGCCTCCCTCCACCTAAACGATAATGGTTGTTTCCTAGACTAATAAAGATTCTGGAGACAGTTATGTAAACAACCATTTGCAAGTTTTCCCTTATCAAGAAAAACATACACCTCCCCCGCTGATCTCAGGAAGCCTGTTAAAGAAGTCTTGGTCTTAATGCAAGACTTCTAAATGAGAAATAACTCAGCTGTTCTTTTAAGTTCTTGTAACCCTATCCCTTTCTTATCGGAAACAATCTTGAAGTAACACAACGCTTTGCAGGGGAAATTGAGTGCATGCAAGAAAAATATAATGTTATGAGCCAAACAGCCAGATTACAGGATGCAGGGTGATTGGTAAATGGAGGTACAAATATGGAAAAGACTTGTTGGCTCAAAGTTATTGTCGAACTAGATTCAGCCCCAAATGATCAGGTAATAGGAAGGGGGGAAATAGAGTGTATGGGATGAATTTAGTATGGGAGGGAGCATAGCAGTGGTGGGTTTCAATATTTTTTACTACCGGTTCTGTGGGCGTGGCTTGATGGGCGTGGCAGGGGAAGGTTACTGCAAAATCCCCATTTCCTCCCAATCAGCTGGGACTCGGGAGGCAGAAAATAGATGGGGGCGGGGCCAGTCAGAGGTGGTATTTACCGGTTCTCCAAACTACTCAAAATTTCCGCTACCGGTTCTCTAGAACTGGTCAGAACCTGCTGAATCCCACTTCTGGAGCACAGAGAGGAAGCTACAGCTCCTATTGAGCTGAAGTGGTGCAGTGGTTAAATGCTGCGACTGCAGGCTGACTGCTAGTTCAGCAGTTCAGCTGTTCAAATCTCACTAGGCTCAAGGTTGACTCAGCCTTCCATCCTTCCGAGGTGGGTAAAATGAGGACCCAGATTGTTGGGGGCAATATGCTGAACTCTGTAAACCGCTTAGAGAGGGCTGTAAAGCACTATGAAGCGATATATAAGTAAAGTGCTATTTCTATTACTCTAGAAATGTTGGTGGAGCCTCTGTTTTGACTATCTTTATCCCTATCTTGCATTCAGGAAATCAGGAACACATCGAAGAAGTGTGCTTAGAATGTTTCATCTGTTGACGATGAAAAAGAACTGGAAAAAAATCATGAAATTTCGTGACCTGACCATCTAAACTACGCGATTATGGATGAAACATGTAATAGCGATACCCATTGTCATCGGGGCACTTGGTCCCATGTCCAAGAATTTTATAAGATACATCAGCAAATTGCAGCTTCCTGCAATAACACCAGAGGAACTGCAAAAAACTGTGTTACTTGGAACATCATACATCTTAAGAAGGTACTTGGTTGATACCTAGGACACTGGCAGCAACCCGTATCAACCATTAGCACCAGTCAATGGTATTTGTGATGTATTTTTGAATGTTCAGTTGACTGAGTTTCATGCTTAATGAATAAAATATAACAACAACAAGAACAAGAACAACAATCCCCGGTGAGGCACCATCTTGATATTGGTATGGTTCTTGCATGCTCCCAGAAGGTTGACAATTATGCCAGAGGTTCAACCATACTGTACAGATCTTATCAGAGGAGCCAGACAACGAATGTCTCTCCCATAAATAATAAGGTGAGATGCAATTTATAAAAACCCATACCAAGTTGGTTGTCATTCAGGTCAACAAGAAGTAGGCTAGGTATTGGAGTTCCTGGATATCTGATGCCAAATGGACTATAGGACTCAAAACTGTTGGCTAAGCAACCCGGGCCAGCAGCTATAGGACTACTGGAAGAAAAGTATACAGTATCTACCTGCCGCAAATATACAAAGACTGAAAACAAAGCTCCTAACTGACAAGAAGATTTTGGGAAAATGCAAGAAAAAGGAGAGACATTAACTAAAGCCAATAGGAGCCATTCAATTTATCAATGAATATTTTTTCTAACTCAAGGATAGACACAAAATTAGTTCATAGTTCACTAGTGAGTTATGACATGTAATGCAGAATAGAATAGAATAGAATAGAATAGAATAGAATAGAATAGAATAGAATAGAATAGAATAGAATAGAATAGAATAGAATAGAATGGACCTTGGAGATCTTCTAGTCCAGCCCCCTGCTCAAGCAGGAGAACCTATACTATTTCAGGTAAGGGACTGTCTAGACCAGTGATGGCTAACCTTTTCCGGACCAAGTGTCCAAACTGAGTGCGCCTGAACTCCCAAAATGCAATGCACGCGCAGCCCCGCGCATGCATGCACCCCCTGCACACACCCCGCACCCCATACCCCGCACCCCACACCCCACACATGGAAGCACGTACCCCTGCATGTGCCCCCCATGCATGCATGCAGGGGGGCCCCGCACATGCCTCACCCCCGCGCATGCATGGCAGAGACCTGAAGACCAGCTAGCTGGCAGGAGGCATGCATGCATGCACAGTGGAGCTGAACTGGGGTGACAGCTCGCGTGCCCACAGAGAGGGCACTGTGTGCCACCTCTGGCATGTGTGCCATAGGTTCGCCATCATGGGTCTAGACTAAGGTGACCAGATTTTAATATTTGTAAAGCAGGACACCATTGACGGGGGGGGTTTCTAGGGGAGCAAGATGGGAGGGGTCCGTCTCTCTTATCCTGCAGCTTTGTGCACCCCCCAAACACCCCCTTTCATCGCAGCCAGGGGTGGGTTCCTACCGGCGCAGGCTTACCTGTTCGTCGCCTCAGAGGCGAAGAAGCTGGTGGCATTTGCGGTGCGGGGCTTCCCCCGCCCGCTTTCCCCGGCTGCCGGGACACCGCCATTTGCGTTCTTTTGCCCTCTGCGCATGGCGGCATCCCAGTGGCCGGGGAAAGCGGGCGGGGGAAGCCCCGCGCCGCGAACACCACCAGCTTCTTCGCCTCTGCGGCGACGAACAGGCAAGACCGCTGCTGCCCCTCTCACTGCCCTCCCTCCCCTCCTGGCAGGAGGAGGCAGATGAGGCAGGAGGCAGAGCGGTGTGCAGGGCAAATTCAAATTTAAAAAGCGGGACTTTTTTGAAACGCCGCGGGACGCGGGACAAATTATTAAAAAGCGGGACTGTCCCGCCAAAAGCAGGATGTCTGGTCACCTTAGTCTAGTCTCTTCTTAAAAACATCCAGTGATGGAGCGCCCACGATTTCTGGAGGCAAGCTGTTCCACTGGTTAATTGCCTTAGTCCACACTATTAGTCCACACTATTAGCTCACCCCCTAAACTTTTAAAACGGAGAAGAAGCAAGCATATCATTTGCCTAACCAAAAATACCATTACTAGGCATGAGCTGAAGAAACCAAGCAAGGTTAACTGGGAAACATGGAAAGTTTTCGTTTGCTTCAATAAACTGCTGTGTTGACTCAGCTCTTAAAAAGCAAATCAAGTTGTTGACATAATGGCACTACAACAAACAAATCACTAAGCCTTTTTAGTAGCTGAACAAAATATTAAAGCCGGTTATAAAAAGTCAAACAGAATGAGTTTATTTAGGGCCTGTATGGAAAAGTCAATAAGACTTTCCCTAATCCTTTGTCATTTTGAAAAACCAAGATTATTTGACTGGTGGCCAACTTCCAGCTGCATCAACAAGATGTGCGATTGACAAACTGCTTTCTAATATTTGTACAACTTCTCTGAGATGGCTGTAAATATGGACAATGATCCCCATTTATGGATTGGAGAAATCTGGTACTTAGAATAGCCACTGACTTTTACTTAAGGCAGGAGTGAGGAACAATTTTTTATGACTTGTGGACTTCAACTCCCAGAATTCCTGAGCCAGCCATGCTGGCTTTAGGAATTCTGGGAGTTGAAGTCCACAAGTCATAAAGGGGCCGTAGTTCCCCACCTCTGCCTTAAGGCACAACTGAAGGTGAATTTTTGGAGTTAAAGGAACTTGAAAGTCTTCACAATGTTCTGGGAACAACTCTATCATCCTCTGTGAAGCTGGAAGTTATCCATTAAAATTTTAACCCCTCTTCATAGACCAAGAAGCAAAGGAAATACAGGTGGTCCTTGACTTACAACCATTCATCTAGTGACCGAAATTGATCCCTGCATGGAGGATTTAGGAATCCTACCTCATACTTCCCTTCGACCGGTCAGGTCCCACAGAATGGGTCTCCTCCAGGTCCCATCAGCCAGACAGTGCCGACTAGCGGGGCCTAGGGGTAGGGCCTTCTCTGTAGGGGCCCCTGTTCTCTGGAACCAACTTCCCCCAGAGATCTGAATCATCCCCATCTTGCTGGCCTTCCGAAAAGCCATTAAGACATGGCTCTTCCTGCAGGCGGGGTGATTTTGAGACGACCTTCCATCTGACGTCTCCCCCATGTATGTATGTTGTTTATATGTTTTTTTATTGTTTTTAATTGTTTTTAATGATTTGTTTGATGTTCCCTAAAATGTTGTACGCCGCCCTGAGTCCTGAGGGAGTAGGGCGGCATAGAAGAACCTCAAATAAATAAATAAATAAATAAATAAATAAATAAATAAATAAATAAATAAATAAATAAATAAATAAATAAATAAATAAATAAATAAATAAATAAATAAATAAATAAATAAATAAATAAATAAATAAATAAATAAATGAAATGCCCACATTCTTTTCCACTATGAAAATTGCATTGCTATCTTATACCAAACTCAAAGTAATATGGGTGGGCAAGAATTTCATTTTATATCTTTTCCCCTTTGACATATACATAATGGGTCAATAACCGGAGCATGAGGAAGATAGATATTCATGTATCTCAAGAAATATGCAATTTATTGTTATTATTAAACTGCTCCAACCATTAAGGGTCTCATTATTCATTCACTTTTTAATTCAGCTCTATCTCATTTGTTTGTGTTATTCTATTGGTTTTTGTGACTCTCACTGAATGAATGAACCCACAATTATTCAGTGCTGTTCTTGAATCATCACAAGATTGAGTAGCAGCTTCCCTTTGCAAGGCTCTGTCCCCAATAACCAAATGAGTTCCTAGAATAACCTATTTTAGATCCTTACTAAGACTCATCTTTCTCTAGAGTTCATTGGCTATGAGATGATAGGCTCAAGATTTAGAAGGACCTTGACAGACTTGAACACTGGGCCCTGTTCAACAAAATGCAAGAAGGTGAGAAAAATAATATTCTACACATAGGCAAGAAAAACCAAATGCACATATATAGAATAGGTAGTACCTGGTGCAACGGTAGCAACTGTGAGAAAATCTAGGTGTCCAAGTAGACCACCACTTAAGTATGAGCCAGAAGTGTGCAACAGCTGGCAAAAAAGCTAATGCAGACCTAGGTTGCATCAAGAGAGAATAGTTTCAAGATGATGTATTGTGATAGTACTAGTGGTGGGTTCCTACAGGTGCGGTCCATTCTATAGCACCGGTAGCGGCCCGCTGGTGACATCACAATACCGGTGCGGTTGGTTGCCGGTGCCTGGGCGCCGCCATTTTTTTTTTAAAAAAAATTTTTTTTCATTTTTTAAAAAAATTTCTTCTGCGCGTACCCAGAAGCCGAGCTTCCGGCACTGCGCATGCGCTGCCTTCCTACCCCACAGTGAGTCCAAGCAGGGGAGGATGGCTGAGGGAGCGTGTGAGATGCTGAAAGAACGGGTGACAGGAGCTATCTCCATTCCCCTCCCTTCAGCAGTCCAAGAAGACATGAACGCGCGGTGATGATCCTAGGCATTTTTGCACATTCGAGGCTTCTCGAGCTGCTGAGGGGAGGGGGAATGGGCGGCAGCATCTATCTCAGTTCCCCTCCATTCAGCAGTCCGAGAAGCCACGCCCACCCGGTCACATGGCCGGCAAGCCACACCCACAAAATAAGCCACGCCCACAGAGTGGTAGTAAAAAAATTAGGAACCCGCCCCTGGATAGTACCACTTCATACTGTACTGGTGATACTGCTCTTGGAATACTGCAACCAATTCTGGTCACTAAGGTACAAAAAAAATGTTGAGATTTTAGAAAGGGTGCAGAGAAGAGCAACAAAGATGATTAGGGGACTGGAGATCAAACTGTATGATGAAGAACCTATTTTCCAAAGCACCTGAAGGCCAGACAATGAATAATGGATGGAAACTGATCAAGGAGATTCAACCTAGAAGTAAGGAGGAATTTTCTGACAGTGAGAACAATCAACCAATGGAACAGACGTTGCCTTCAGAGGTTGTGGGAGCTTCATCACTAGAAGCTTTCAAGAAGAAACTGGACTGCCATCTGTCAGAAATGGTGTAGGTTCTCCTGCTTGGGCAGGGGGTTGGACTAATGACCTACTAGATCCCTTCCAACTCTGTTATTCTATTATTCTGTTAAACTGAGGGAACTAGGTATGTCTAATCTAGCAAAGACAAGGACCTGGGATGACATGATCACAGTCTTTCAATATCTGAGAGGCTGTCAGTGAGAAGAAGGAGTCAACCTATTCTCCAAACCACCAGAAGGCAAGACAAGATTTAATGGGTGGAGCTCATTGAAGGGAGATCCAACCTAGAACTAAGGAGACATTTCGCAACAGTGAGAACAATTAATCAGGCTTGCCTCCAGATGTGGTGGGTGCTCTATCAGTAGAGATTTTTAATAAGAAATTGTTCAGAATGATAGTATTGGTGTCCTCCTTGAGAAGAGGGTTTGTTTTATTTTATTTATTTTATTTATTTATTTTGTCAAGTACGTGTTGGTGATATACATAGATATAACATTGTTTATATACATAAGATGGGTAATGATAAGAGAGAACATTAGGACAGGGACGGTAGGCACGCTGGTGCACTTATGCACGCCCCTTACTGACCTCTTAGGAATCGGGTGAGGTCAACAGTGGACAGTCTAAGGGTAAAGTTTTGGGGGTTTGGTGACGAAACCACAGAGTCAGGTAGTGAGTTCCGGGCATTTACCACTCTGTTGCTAAAGTCGTATTTTCTACAGTCAAGTTTGGAGCGGTTCACTTTGAGTTTGTATCTGTTGTGTGCTCGTGTATTGTTGTGGTTGAAGCTGAAGTAGTCGTTGACAGGAAGGACGTTGTAGCAGATAATTTTATGAGCTATGCTTAGGTCGTGCCGAAGGCGATGTAGTTCTGAGCTTTCTAAGCCCAGGATTTCAAGGGTTGGAGTAGAAGACCTCCAAAGTCCCTTCCAATCCTATTATTCTATTGAGTATTTTATATTTTAAATTCTTACTAAGACTCCCCTTCCCCCAGAGTCCATTTCTTGTTTTCCTTCCTCCCATGTTTTTACATTTTGGTTATATATCACTTCTTTTCACTTACTTGTTGTTTCTTTATTGTTCTCGAAGATATTTTATTGGAAGGAGGATCCAAGTGTTTTAAATGCCAAGAATAAATTGCAACAGAAACCTTTGCTTAGTCTTCAGCTGTCAATCACAAATGTCTTCAGGCAGAATGGTATGAAATTGTCAAACACCATCCCGTTCCTTCAAGGAATAGAGCCAACCTAGCTACAGATGAGGTCAAGATGGATGTGTTTCCTTCATTATTGAGCTGTTGCTGTTGGTGGTGATAGTGATGAGGTATGGGTAGGTAGGTGCATTAAAAATACTTTCCTCTTTGCTCTTCTGTCTTTCATTTGTATTGCTAAATCAAACTGCATTTGCTGGCTCCAGCAAATATATATATATACATATATATATATATATATATATATATATATATATATATATATATATATATATATATATATATATATATATATATATATATATATATATATATATATATATATTACATCAGTTTTTCCTTCCATCAGTTTTTCCCTTCCATCAACTCCATATAGCGTTCAGAATACATACTTTAATTTAAAACTTCCCAAGCATAACCCTAATGTATGCAATTTTAATATATAAAAGTCTTATTGTAATCCCAGGAATCGATAGAAATGTTTACTAGGGCAGGGATTACATTTGTGAACCGCTTATTTTGCACAGTCTGACACGTTGAATTACCGTCAAATCCTGTTTCAATATAATGCATTTTCCAAACTGCTCCATCCTATTTACACACATCTAACCACAATTGCATGGCTCCAGACTCTTGATTTAGGAGACTGTACAGTTTATTTTGAATTTTTTTCCCTCAGAACACCAGGTGAAGATTGTAATTCCCTCCCTCCCTCCCTCCCTCCCTCCCTCCCTCCCTCCTTCCTTCCTTCCTTCCTTCCTTTCTTTCTTCCTTCCTTCCTTCCTTCCTTCCTTCCTTCCTTCCTTCTCAATTTTTATCACAATAAGAAAGGATGAAGAAAAGAATTTCTTACATACAGCTATATTACATATTTCATAACTTTAAATATACCATTAATCCTTGACATGAAATAGTACTCCACAGTCTTTCCATTTCACTGATAAAGTGCCACTTCATAAATGGGAAAGGAGATATTTCTATAATCCAGATTTGTAACTCTAGAATCAGTCTTTTCTTTCAAATGTTAAATCTTCTGTCTTACAGCCAGTGCGGGATAAATCTGTAATTCTTCATATTATGGTAGATGTCAATTTTGAGGTATGCAACCTCTTTTAATAATGAGGAACTTTGTAAGATATTTGTGAATATCAAGAATCCAGAATGGAATATTAATTGAACAGACACATACCATTTTAGTCAATGCTCCCTCATACATACTGTATTATACTTCCAACATAATGGAGTTGGTAACCAGCTTTTTTTAGTGCACTCTGAGGAACCCGATAAACAAGGCAAAAAAAAAAGTCTATATGAATTAGTGTCATTTTAAGAAAATATCTGACAGAAATCAGTTATACTGCTCAGTAATTTCTTCCCCCAAGGCCTGAACTTATACATATTTTGTCAGCGTTTTTTCAGGCTACCAAAATGTTGCATTTCCTCATAAAATCTTTGAGAAGATGAGAGCTTTACATTGGCTTGACATGTCAACATCTCTTGTTTTTTTATTGAAATAAACTATTGTTAAAAGGCCGGGAATGCGGGTATACACAGACTTTTGAGAATCATTTGAGGCGGAACATAAGAACATAAGAGAGATGCTCCTCTGATGCAACTTCATGAGGCTATAATGCAGCCATTTTTCAGTGCAATCACTTCAAACGATCACTAAACAAACTATTGTAAATCAAGAACTACCAGAATAGTTCAGGACACTTTTGAACATTGTCCTTGTTACATTGGCTTGACATTGTTGAGATGTCAAGCCAATGTAAAGCTCCCATGTTCTCAAAGGTTTTATGAGGAAACACAACATTTTTGTACCCAGAGAAAGCACTGATGAAATATGTATAATTTCAGGCTGTGAGGGAAGAAATTAGTGACCAGTAGAAACAGGTTAGCAGACTGATTTCTGTCAGATATTTTCTTAAAACGACACTAATTCATATAGACTTTTTCATCTTATGGCGTTTGCATCACTTTTAAATCTACAACTTCAAAGTGGAAGTCCCAGAGAATAGATCAAGATCAGGGGAACTTTCTAATGATCCCTAAAATCAATTCCAAAATTCAATCAATTGACCTCATCATGTCATTAAGCAGTGGTTCTAATTCTTGTCTGCACATTTTTAATCTTTAGAGAAACCTAAGAAAAGTAAGGATGAAGATCAGAGGTGGGCTTCAAAATTTTTAGCAAGGGGTTCTCTGCCTGGTTGCTGGGTGGGCGTGGCCATGGTGGGCGTGGACTAGTTGGCCTCCTGCACCATGGTGGGGGTGCGATTTTGCTCTCCCCAGGCTCCAGAGGCTTTCCTCGAGCCTCTGGGAGGATGAAAATGGCCTCCCCAGGCTCCGGAGGCCCTCTGGAGGCCAGAAACAGGCCTGTTTCCGGCCTTCCCAAACTTCCAGTAGGGCCGTTTTTTGCCCTCCCCGAGCCTCCGCATGCGCCCTTCACTTACCTGCATCCAAAACAGGCCACATGGGGACTCCTGGGAGGGGAGGGGCAGGGGGGCAGGGCCAGCCAGGAGTGGGATTTGGGGGTTCTCTGAACTGCACACAATCTTAGCTAGAGGTTCTCCTGAACCCCTGCGAACCCCCAACAGCCCACCCCTGATGAAGATTCTGCCAGTTTCAAAGAACAGGCTGAATGAATGCCTTTGAGAGGAAGGTAGATAAACGTCGGATTAATGATATAAAATCGTTGAAAGGGGAAAGCCGGCAGAACCAGCGCCTTCCATTTAGTTCCGAAAAGCCAGCGTTCCCTTTTTCTTTGTGAAACCGTAGGAAATTTCAGCCTTTCCTTTAAAAATAAAAAATAAAATTAATGAACAGGTCAACCGGAGCCCGACTCTTTCCTTCCTGCAACCCTTTTCCTCACGAAGCTACGTGTTTATTATTAACGCCGCGAGAGGGGAATAGATATTTACAGCTCCTCGGAGCTCTTGTTATTTTTGATGGCTGTTTTGCTATCCTCTGAACCTTAGGCGATGTATCTTAAGCAGCTGCTGGGGAAAAATACTAGAAGGAGAGTCATCGCCCTGCTGTCTCTTCTTGTAAGCTTCTGAAATGCCTCCAGTTGTGGAGGCATTTTGTACTATGTGACACTGCGCTAAATTAGACAGGGCCTGTGACTGATCCAGCGGGGGGTCCTCTTAAGTACAAAAGCAGAAACTATTTTTTCCCTGCTGAGATTTGTTTTTACTCTGCTAAGAAAATTGCCGTATTTGATCTGTTGCTTCACATTAAAGGGAAACTGTTGGTGCCTCCATTTTCTCTAGTTGCGGGGGGGGGGGTTTGAAGTTCAGATTAAGATTCACCACCACTGTTAGTATACAATGAGATAAGTAGGACATCTCTTCTTCTGAGGAAGTCTCCATTGCATCTCCTGGTCATCGGGGAGGCAAGGAAGGCCAGCAGAGAATTCAAAGGATGAGATGAATGGTAGAATTAGCGTAATCCATAACCTCCAAAGCGAATTCTTCCCATCCCTAATTTTAGGGATTTTTGCAGCTCTAACATATGACAGAATCTCTTAAATTAATAATAGCAATAGCACTTAGTCTTATATACCACTTTACAGCACCCTCTAAGTCAGTGATGGCGAACCTTTTTTTCCTCGGGTGCCGAAATAGCGCACGCATGCGCGCTATCGCGTGTGAGTGTGTGTGCCCACACCCATAATTCAAAGCCCACCATTCGCCCCACCCCCTGTGCATGCGTGTGCGACCCCCCACTCCCTCGTTTCCTGACTTCCAGTGAGCCCGATAGGCCCGTTTTTTCGCCCTCCCCAGGCTCCAGAGGCTTTCTGGGAGCTTGGGGAGGGCGGAAAACGCTCCCCCCGCCACCCCGGAGGCCCTCCGGAAGCCGAAATCACCCTCCCAGAGCCTCCCTGAGAGCCAAAAATCAGCTGGCAGGCACACACATGCGCGCTGGAGCTGAGCTAGGGCAACGGCTCGCGTGCCGGCAGATATGGCTCCGCATGCCACCTGTGGCACCCGTGCCATAGGTTCGCTAAGTGGTTTACAGAGTCAGCCTATTGCCCCCAACAACCTGGGTCCTCATTTTACCAACATTGGAAGGATGGAAGGCTGAATCAACCTTGAGCCGGTCAGGATAGAACTCCTGGCAGTGAGCAGAGTCAGCCTGCAATATTGCATTCTAACCACTGTGCTACCACGGCTCTAAATAATGATAATGCCAGTGCATGGGTAAGTGAGCAGTCATCCAGGTCATGGTTGTCCCAAAGGTTCACCTTTTCAAAGAAAAACCAGAAAAACCAGTTGCCTCTTGAAAAAAAGCACCTTTGGGAAAGCACTTTTTTCGGCACCATTTTCACTTCCAACAGTTGCTAAACGAATGACTATAAGCCAAGGATTACCCGTAATAGGAAAGAAGGGCAACCCCACTGGTAAAAATCCGGAGTTGGATGCTAAGAAACTTGGGAATATTCAGAAGAAAAATCATTTCTACGTGGAGCCCTCATTAATGTCATCGGTCGCATCTTTCTCAGCATTGACAGCATCGATACCTCTGTGAACATGAAATGGATTTTATAACTCCAGCTCTCGGTGGAAGGAAATAGATGTTCTGAGATCTGCATTCACAGCTTCAGTTTATCCAGCAGCTAATTGATCTATTCCTCACCCACCCCCACCCATCCACCACCCACCCCGAAAGGGCAATGATTTCCTGGAGACTGATCATTCAAAATGGATAAAAGAGTGTCCTGCGCTAAGAAGTTGAATCGCTTGATGATCAATTCTTCACTTCATCAAAGTTACAGTTCGGAGATTTTGAGTAGCAGATTTGCATTCTTGCTTTCTCTCTCTTCCTCCTTCTGTGGTTCAGGATTATAAAGCAGAGGCAAGAGACAGAATTCATTAACGGGTTGCCGCTGAAAGCGCTTTTTTTCACACCCAAAGAGGAAAGAGTCAGATGAGAAATTTGAGGGACCCACACGTATTAGCACAGGGCTAGTTTGGTGTCGTGGTCCGAAGTCCTCCTGGATTAGAAGCCAGGAGACCTGAGGTCGAGTCCTTCTTTGGGCAGGATGGAAACCAATGGGTGATTTCGGGGTGGGTGGGTAATGAGAGCAAGATGTAATAAATAAATATTTATGTATTTATTTAGCTGTGTGATAAATAAATATTTATTTATTTATCAGAATAAAGATGTAAGAGAGAGAGAATGAGAGAGAGATATGAGAGAGAGAGAGAGAGAGGTGGATGGGTGGATGGATGGAGAGAGAGAGAAAGAGAGAGATGGAGGGAGGGAGAGGGAGGGAGATGGATTGATGGATGGATGGAAAGAGAGAGAGGTGGGTGGAGGGAGGGAGGGAGAGGGAGAGATGGGTGGATGGATGGAGAGAGAGAGAAAGAGAGAGATGGAGGGAGGGAGAGGGAGGGAGATGGATTGATGGATGGATGGAAAGAGAGAGAGGTGGGTGGAGGGAGGGAGGGAGAGGGAGAGATGGGTGGATGGATGGAGAGAGAGAGAGATGGGTGGAGGGAGGGAGAGGGAGGGAGAGAGATAGGTGGATGGAGAGAGAGATAGGTGGATGGAGAGAGAGAGAGAGAGAGAGAGAGAGAGAGAGAGAGAGAGAGAGAGAGAGAGAGAGAGAGAATATTGCTCTATCTCTTTGTGCCCTAAAAAGATAACAGAATAACAGGATATCAGAATAACAGAGTTGGAAGGGACCTCAGAGGTCTTCTAGTCCAACCTCCTGCTCAGACAGGAAACCCTATTCCATTTCAGACAAATGGCTGTCCAATTTCTTCTTAAAAACCTCCAGTGATGGAGCACCCACAACTTCTGGAAGCAAGTCGTTCCACTGGTTAATTGTTCTCACTGTCAGGAAATTTCTCCTTAGTTCTAAGGTTGCTTCTCTCCTTGATTAGTTTCCATCCATTGCTTCATGTCCTGCCTTCAGGTGCTTTGAAGAATAGGTTGACACTGGCAAAACACTTCTGAAAATGTTGCCTAGAAAACTGCAGGGAGGCGTTCCTTCAGTTATCAGGAGTCCTGTTTCACTAGTTACTCAGCATTGTTGACAGAGGAATCAGTGCAATACAAAGAGCAGTGGCGAGAGAGAGTCTCCTTGAAAGATTCCTCTCCTGATATTAACCACTATCACCATTGTCCATGAACCATGTCTTCCATTGTGCCATCAATCTTTGCGCAAAGCTTCTGATGTTTCTACTATTCTTGCTATTATTATTATTATTATTATTACAAATTTGAACATGAAAGGATTCTTGTCTTTGATCATTGATGCAGCAAAGGACAACTTACTACAGTGCATGGCTCAGGAGAAATGCTTTGGACCCTGTATGTATTTATTTTTATAAATTTATTTATCAAAGGAGACTGACCTTTTTCAGGCTTTCACATCATCCTGCTAATTTAACAGTCAAGATTCTTTAAAAGTAGTGCCACTTTTTTTTGTTTTGGGTTCTCCTGAAAAATGTTAGCTCCATTCATAATTTCATAAATAGTAGAGCCATTTCGATTTGGCAGCACATAATTTAATAAATGCAATCAGTTAATAAATAAATACAATCAGATAAAAATAACCCACGAACAACAGGATGAAGGATACAAAGAGTTAGTGTTTCTGGAGCCAATTCTCCTACATTTACATATCTGCTGATTGATTTCCTTGATTCACAACCATTAGTTAATGAGTGTTTGAAGTTACAATGGAATAGAAAAAAGTTATTTATGACCTCACACTTACAAACATTGTAGCTTCTCCATTGTCATGTAGGAAGTTAGTACCCATCCCCTCCTAGAAAAATGAAATATCCTAGGAAATATTGAAAAAGGAAAGAATATGTTTCCCTGAATGAGGAAAAGAGAAACAGGTTTTAAATACATAGCAGCTTCCTGCAGCTCCCTGCCCCCAGCTCACACATTCCTCCCACCTAGCCTGGAGGTCTACATAACAAAGAACCATAATAGGATTTGCCCAAGGCCCTTTCATTCAGCCAAGCCTGGGACAGACAAAAGCCTATAGAGTTGCCACTGCATGGCCTCCTGGGAGCCTGACCACCAATCAGTGCATTATATACACAGGAACAGGAAACTTAAGAGGTGGGACCCAACAGAGAGTATAAAACAAGGAACTCAGCATCTCTTCTTCCCTTTTCTCTTCACCCACATCTGGAAGCATGTGATCTACCTTTTCTGTACAGGGGCTCCTGCCATGTGCTCCTGTCCACCATATTAAACCTTCTTTCCAAGCAACTTCCATGAATCCAGTGTCTTTTTCCCCACTTGGAATTGAACCCAGAAGGATATTCCTTACAACAGTCACATGATCCAAATTCAGGTATTTGGCCACAAGCATATATTTATGACCATTGCAGTGTCTCGGGGTCATGTGATCTCCATTCGCGACTGTCAAGCTTGACACACAAGACCCTTCTTTCCGCTCGCAACTTGACAAAGAAGCTAAGGGAGGGGGGCATGGGTATGATTGGAATGTGTGGGAAGCTGGGAGGGAGAAAAGGAATGTACGTGAGTCGTTTGTGGCTTGAGAAGATCTCGCATCCCCAAGGTCAGACATTGAAAACTTTCAAAATGTGCAGACTGTTTTCCCAAAATAAAATGCTTAACCTGGATTGGTGGATAGGGGACACTGGGCAGCCCGGGGAAGGAAAAGGGAGTTTCACTATGCTGCGCTTTGTGCCAAAATCTTAGAACTGGCTTTGCTTCTTCTGTGCCTATATGGATCTGTCAGTGAAGTTTTTACCCTTGGTAACAAAAATGTCCCAGGAGTTTCTTTTGCTGTGCATCAGAGGTGGTATTCACCGGTTTTGACCGGTTCGGGAGAACCGGTACTGGCCCGCCCTGTCCTGGTGCTATGCCATCCTATTTAAGCACATTTTAAAAATGTGTGCATGCGTGCAAGCTGTGCACGCGAGCAAAGCGCACGCATGGAAGGCCATGCGCATGCATGGACAGTCACATTTGAGAACCGGTAGGGAAAGTAAGTGAATATCACCTCTGCTGTGTATGCCAACAGGATGGTTCTCAGTGACCTTCCCATCTCACATCTGACAAACAAAGTGAATGGGGGAAACTAGATTCGCTTAGTGACCAGATTCATATAACAACTGGGGCGATTTGCTTAACAAGTATGGCAAAAAAAGTAAAAGCAATGAGCATGACTGTTAGAGGTGAGAATTAATCTCACAGAAGCGATGATTGATCTTTCTCTCGGAGCTCAGACATTTAGAAATAAAGCCGAAGTTTAAAAGTCTAATTGAAAATATTTATTTCGGTACAAAAACAATAAAATCTCATTGTTTACATCTCTGCTATAAAATGCGACCTTCTCGGTCAAGAGCTAAGTCAAGAAGAAGTAATGGAGTATCAGGAATGCACACGTGCGTACAAGAATATTATATCACGTGTTCTGGAATGTACCATTATAATAGATAGGGAGGCAGCTCCCTGCATACATATACAACTGACAATATTCACTACGTGACAATGACTCACTTAAAAATGAAAATTTTGTGGTAGTCAGACAAGGGCTATTGGTATTTCTGCAGGTATATTTCCCATTCATGCTCTGCTGAATGTTGCAAAATAAAATTAATCTTGCATATATGCCAAGAATCTTCAGGGCTTTCTCTTCTTCAGGAAACGAAGTTGCAGTTCTGTCCTTACAGCTTCTTTCCACTCACTAAAACAGAGGAGATGCAACCCTGCTTGGCCATTACAACTTTGTATCTGAATCACATGGATCATTCTATTCGGAGCACGGTATTTCACGAACACACGAATGAGATTTTAAAAAGAAAATTAGCTAAAGATGCATTTCATCAAGCAAGCAAAGGAAGTACAGTACCTGGGAGGGTGTGTTTGGTATACAAAAAATTGCTAATAACAAATGCAATATTTTTTTCAAAAAACCAGTTCTGTCTTCTCTATCATGGTGGTGGGAAATAACTCACTGAAAATCCTGCCTACTGTGGCACAGGAAGACATCCCTGAAAAATAAATAATATATGTCAACGATTAAATATGATAAAACTTCATAAAGCATACTAAATGGAACCTTCCTAGAAAAGTGAGTCACTTAATGCTGGGCACATAACAAAATAACAGAATTGGAAGGAACTTGGGAGGTCTTCTAGTCCAACCCCCTGCTCATGCAGGAAACCCTACACCATTTCAGAGAAATTGTTCTCTTCTTAAAAACCTCCAGTGTTGGAGCACCCACAACTTCTGGAGGCAAGTTGTTCCACTGATTAATTGTTCTTACTGTCAGGAAATCTCTCCTTAGTTCTAGGTCGTTTCTCTCCTTTATTAGTTTCCACCCATTGCTTCTTGTCCTGCCTTCAGCAGTGGGTTTCACTGACCTTCGCTACCAGTTCGGAACTGTGAACGCTCACAAGCAGCGCTTCTGCGCATGCGCAGATCGTCCCTGATGATGTCCGGGTGTGTGGGCAGAGTCTCACGCCAGCACCGCTACTGGTTCGCCCGAACTGGGGCGAACCAGTAGCAACCCACGACTGCTTCAGGTGCTTTGGAGAATAGGTTGACTCCCTCTTCTTTGTGGCAGCTCCGTAGATATTGGAGCTATGTCACCCCTAGTCCTTCAGGAGCTGAAGTGGTGCAGTGGTTAAATGCAGCCATTGCAGGCTGACTGCTAGTTCAACAGTTCAGCTGTTCAAATCTCACTAGGCTCAAGGTTGACTCAGCCTTCCATCCTTCCGAGGTCGGTAAAATGAGGACCCAGATTGTTGGGGGCAATATGCTGAACTCTGTAAACCGCTTAGAGAGGGCTGTAAAGCACTATGAAGCGGTATATAAGAAAAGTGCTATTGCTATATATATTCTTTTCATTAAACTAGACATTCCTCCTCCTCCTCCTCCTCCTCCTCCTCCTCCTCCTCCTCCTCCTCCTCCTCCTCCCTCTTCTCCAGGTAAGCATGTAGTCTGGTTGATGATCACTTTCTCTCCCTTTTTATGCTAACTAAAATCAACATGGGGTTATTTTCCTTCAAATTCTGAACTGTGTACAAATGTGTATGTCCATAGCCCAAAACCCTCGTCCTCACTACTTATATTTTGAGAAGTTAGTTGGTTGGGCCTCATAGAAGAGTGGTGGGTTTATTCTTGACTATTTCCCTGGAAATCCCAATTCCATCCCTTCCCTCTCTTCCCTTCTTCTTCCTGTCATCTGCTGACAGCAGATGATCCACGCCTCACTTAAGATATATATTTTTCCTGCTAATGTGTGAAAGTGAATCCAAGTGACAAGTGAGAAGATGTCAGTCATCTGTGATTTCTGTCATCCTCAAAGACACCTTGCCTCCTTGCTTCTTCTTCCCCTCCTTCTCTTAAATTCTATTTTTCATAATTGAAAATTATGCGTTGAGATAAAGTTAATGATTTCTCGCGTTGTATTACGAGAGCCAGGTGTTGCACGTATATCAATCTTGCTGCAGTTATTAAATGTAGAATTAAATAAATTTCTCCTTTTTCATATTTTTCATGTGTAATTCCTAATAAAATCAGTTCTGGTTTTGTTTCAATGTTTCTGCCTCGTATTTCTTCCAGCCATATCTTAACCTTATTCCAGAACATCTTTGCTTTTTTGCATAGCCACCACATATGATAATATGAACCCTTTCCTGTTTTACACTTCCAACATTGTGCTGAAAGCTTCTTATCTATTTTGGCTAGTTGTGTTGGTGTGATGTGCCACCTATAGAACATTTTGTATAGGTTTTCTTTGTATGCAGTGGCCAATGTCAATTTTTTATTCCTCTGCCATAGTTCTTACCATTTCTCCAGATTAATATTATATGGCAGGGATTGTTAATGGAAATAAAAATCTATGCATTGCGTTTTTTAAAAATACTAACTCAATAGGTAAGAAAAATAAATGGACGTATTTTCTCAAAACCATTACCTGCTATCAGTATTACATTATAGTCCAGCCAAAAGACAATGGATGAAATTTCAAAAATTGCCTCCTTTTCAACAGCTTACATGATCCATTGATCATATATCCCCAATTAGTCTGTATGAATTTTTTTGTATCAGTACCACCTCGCATTTCTCTGCTATATTAGCTTTTCAAACCTGCAAAAAAAAAAAAGATAAAGTCTGATTGGCAGAATACACCATTGTATCTATTAGGCAACCCCAATTAATCTTACTAAAACAAGTGTAGCAGGATATTAGGGTGCATACTCTCACTGTGGAGGCAATTTAAAATGCAGTCGGTGGTTTGGTTAAAAAATATGAAACATTACCAAGAGCAGAAATAAATTCAGCTGGATTGAAGAACTGATCTTGGCCTCGGTGCGTTTATTGCTAAGACAAAACACAATGTTAATTTTTGGGTCTAGGCATGAAGGAATGTATTACCAATACTGCTTGTTGCTCTCCATGTATAGAAGTTTAGCAGAACTCTTTAATCCAGTGGTTCCCAACCTTCCTAATGCCGTGACCCACGCCCCGCCCCCACGCCCCACCATAACCCACCCCGCCACCGCCATTTGGGTTCTTTTACCCTCTGCGCATGTGCAAAGCGTGCTGCGCATGCGCAGACAGTAAAATAACCTAAATGGCGGCAGCAGGGTGGAGCGCGGGTTGTGGGGCGCGATATGGCCAGGCTTGTGGCAGTGGGGGGGGAGCTGAGGATGCCGGGGCGACCCCTGGGAAATGGTCGTTCAACCCCCAAAGGGGTCCCGACCCCCAGGTTGGGAACCGCTGCTTTAATCTATCATTGTATTAATGGAATAATGTCTACAATCAAGGGGAAGTTAATAGCAAAAACTATTAATGCCAATACGAACCTCTCGTGCAATTTTGGGAATATAGAATAGCAATAGCACTTAGACTTACCGTATTTTTCGGAGTATTTTCTGGATAATTGGATCCAATGTGCAACTGGTCTTCCTGTTAGAAAATGTTGCAACTTAAATCCATTATTTTATGTCTTAGTTTGGAGCACTGGAGAAAAGATATTAACCAACTTCTGTGTGAAGTCCTTTCAGATATTTGAAGGTTGCCGCCATATATATCCTCCTTCAGTTTTATCTTTTCAAGGCTAAACTTTCCCAATTCTTTCAATCACTCTTTTGTCTCCTTTCCTCTCACTGTCAGGCTTCTAATCTTCTTTGAACTTTCAGAACTTTTTCCCTCCAGTTCTTTCCATTTCTCTTTACAAATTTTGTTTCCAGTTCTCTGATCAACAAGCTTCTTGCGGTTCTCTGAACGTCTTCTATTTTGTGTGAAATCTTTTTTTAAAAAAGCGGGGAACCCAAAATGGAAACACAAAACGAGGTCTCAGGGTGAGAATCGGTACTTTTATTTGTCTTGGTTTGAAACTATACATTATTTAGAAGGGATATTTCTGGTGATATAGGATTTGTCTTTTTGTTGAAGCTACTTCATACCGCTGAACCTGGTATTTGAGGTAGGGTTTAACTAATACAAAGGCCTCAAAATTCTTCCTCTTCTATTTCAGCAAGATCTTTCTGAATTCTGGTATATCGTTGTGCAAGTGATGTGGTACGCTAAGAGCACGGCAAGACACGAAAGACGCCCTGGTCAACCACTGCGCCCAGTCCATCTCCAACTGTCTCGACTCTTGTCCTGCTATTTGGAGCAAGATGGAATCTGGGAAGAGAGAGTGAGGCTGACTATGCGCACCTCTCCCTCACTTTAATCCAATTCACGCGCAAGTCTTGACATCCCCCCCAATTGATAGATGTCAAGGTCCTCTTCGAATACGATGGACGAACATCATCATATTGTTGTATTGATGATGCTTTGGTAACCTGGCACATAATATGCTTCCTATAATGGGCTGTAAGAGTAACCTTGAGGAATTGGAGGAAGAGCCACCACCAGAACAATAGAGAGACAGAAGTACGAGGGTGAGTCAAAACGTAATGCCATTTTCTTTAGGACAGGTATAATTCCCAACACAGGAACATGTAGCATACATCAAAATGAAGCTGGTCCTCTGTGGATCACATCCCTACTTCTCAACATAGTCACCGTTTCTCTCAATAGCAATGTTCCACCTTCGAATGAGAGCATGTATCCCTGCCTCGTAAGATTTTGTTGACTGTTCTTTGAGCCACTTCTTCACTGCAGTTTTCACTTCCTCGTCACTGGAATAATGTCTGCCTCTCAAACCCTCTTTCATGGGGCTGAAGAGATGATAGTCTGAAAGCGCTAAATCTGGTGAGTATGGAGGATTATTATTCCAGTGATTTGAGTACCGGGTAGAAATGTAATTGGAGAAAGCATCTCAAGCTTGAAGCATCTTAGTTCTCATAAAGATAAAGGAAGTGGGAAGGAACATCCAGACTTACAAAATTCCTTTACTGTAACCTTATAATTGAGTAGTATTTGCATTCATTCTTTGGAATCACAGATACTGAAGCTCAAATAGTTTGGCCACCAAATGAGAAGAGAAGACTTATTGGAAAAGACCCTGACATTGGGAAAGATGAAGGCAAAAGGAGAAGGGGACAGCAGAGGATGAGATGGTTAGACAATTCCCTCAACTCAATGAAGATGAATCTGGGCAAACTCCAGGAGACAGTGAAGGACCTGGGAGTGCTATGGTCCATGGTGTCGCGAAGAGTCAGATACAACTTGGTGACTGAACAACAACAACAACAACAACAACAACAACAACAACAACACATTCATAATGTTAGTATCCTAATCTGGTCTACCTTCCTAGTCTATCACCCAGTGTATCCTTTACATCTGACATGTTATTTCCTCAGGATGATTGGTTTTGTCACCTGACTCCTAGCTGCTAACTATGATTAAGACTTGCTACCTGATTCAAAGACAAATGAAGAACAAGGCCATTTAATCCAACCAGCTGTATCCAATGTCATACCTTGTTCTGCGGGGCGTGTCACTAAATGTGAAAAGCAGGCATGGTTTAGAGCAGTGATGGCGAACCTTTTTTTCCTCGGGTGCCGAAAGTGCATGCGCGCGTGCTATCGCACATGCGCGAGTGCCCACACCCATAATTCAATGCCTGGGGAGGGCGAAAACGGCATCCCCAGCCTCCCCGGAGGCCCTCTAGAGGCTGGAAATGGCCCATTTCCCAACTTCTGGTGGGCCCGGTAGGCCCATTTTTTGCCCTCCACAGGCTCCAGAGGCTTCCTTGGAGTCTGGGGAGGGTAAAAATGCCCTCCCCCATCCCCCCAGAGGCCCTCTGGAAGCCGAAAACGCCCTCCCAGAGCCTCCGTGCGAACCAAAAATCAGCTGGCCAGCGCGCACATGCGCGCTGGAGCTGAGCTAGGCAACGGCTCGCGTGCCGGCAGATATGGCTCCGCATGCCACCTGTGGCACGCGTGCCATAGGTTCGCCATCACTGGTTTAGAGGCTCGTGGGTTGGGTTACTCGGGAAAGCTGCATGTTAAAATAGTAAAATAGTTAACAACAACTTCTTCTTCTTCTTCTTTCTCCTCCTCCTCCTCCTCCTCCTCCTCCTCCTCCTCCTCCTCCTCCTCCTCCTCCTTCTTTCTCCTTCTCCTTCTCCTTCTTTCTCCTTCTCCTTCTCCTTTCTCCTTCTCCTTCTCTTTCTCCTTCTCCTTCTCCTACCATTATTGATCAAACTTTCTAAATGCAAATCAACTTCCCACTTCAAAAACCTCCCCCTTGGGAATCAAGGAAAGCTTCAGACAACTAGAAGGATGAATCTAAAATGAAAAACACGGAGCGCATACTTTCACACCTTGGCTATCTCCTAACTAAATAAGAACAAAAGCGCTCATGAGAATTTAACCTAAATCCTTTTCTCTTTGAGAGAAATTGCAAAAACAAATTCCTGTTCATCACATTGAATGAGAAGTGATTGGAGAAAATTTTCTGAATAGCCCTGGTTTTTCCAGAACTCTGGTTTGATTGATTCCAGATAGCTTTCCAGATTAGGACAAAAACCATAAAAGGAGGAGGAGGAAGAGGAGGAGGGGGGAATGGGAAAAAAAGAATTCATCCTTGATTTTAGTAGTTCTTTCCATCTCTGTACTCAAAAGAGTAATGGCGGTGGGGGCTTTTTAATGGGAATTTCCATATTTAGTACTGGTTTCATTATTCTTAAGTGTCTTGCTTTAATTTAGAAGATTCGGTGAAAGAGCTAAGCACTTGAAAATTCAGCTTATTTGACAAATTAAATCTTTTTTCCCCTCTCCTTGAGATCAAAGAGCTGCCAACAGTTCAAACTATCTTTCTCATTTTTGAAATTGTTATCCATTTCGTAATGGAGGGCTGGGTGAATACATGAGCTAGTGCAGAAGCAAGCGAGCAAGCGAGGGGGTAGACTTAATCCCAAGCAGCTGGCATATTTTTTTAGAACAGTTTCAGACTTCTTGGGTCATCTGGCCAGGCAGTGACTATCCGTGGGGATCTTCTCTCTCATTGACCACAACTGACCATAATTTAATAACTAAGTGAAGGTGTTCTGGAATTGTGCAACTGGCAGCATCAGCACCACAAATCCTACAAAATGAGATAGCACTTAGCAATAGCACTTAGACCAGGGATCCTCAACCTCTGGGCCACGGCCCACTAGTGAGCCCTGAGGGGTTTGCAACCGGGCTACAGAAACACCCGCAAGACACACACATCCTCACTTGCACGAGCAGTGGGCCAGCACATGTAGAACCATCCCCTCTCCCTCCCCTCCCCCCTCCATCCGGGTCCACAAAGCTGGAAACATTGGGGAACTCTGACTTAGAATTATATACCACTTCATAGTGTTTAATACAGCTCTCTCTGTTTACAGAGTCAGCATATTGCCCCCAACAATCTGGGTCCTCATTTTACTGACTTCAGAAGGATGGAAGGCTGAGTCAACTTTGAACTGGTCAGGATTGAACTCCTGGCAGTGAGCAGTGAGTCAGCCTGTAATATTGCATTCTAACCACTGTGCCACCAGGGCTCTAGTTTTCCAAGCCCTATATTTGTGCAGTTTCCAAGTATTCATGCATTGCTACCTGAACAGTCAAGAATTCAGGAAGATAGGAACTTAACTTTCTTAAACTTTTCTTCTTCTTCTTCTTCTTCTTCTTCTTCTTCTTCTTCTTCTTCTTCTTCTTCTTCTTCTTCTTCTTCTTCTTCTTCTTCTTCTTCTTCTTCTTCTTCTCTCCTCCTCCTCTTCTTCCTCCTCCTCCTTCTCATCATCATCATCTCCTCCTCCTCCTCCTCCTCCTTCTTCCTTCTCCTCCTCCTCCTCCTCCTCTTCCTTCTTTTTCCTCCTCCTCCTCCTACTACTACTACTCCTTCTCCTCCTCCTCCTCCTTCCTTTTCCTCCTCCTTTTCCTCCTCCTCCTCCTTCTTCTTCCTTTTCCTCCTCCTCCTCCTCCTCCTCCTTCTCCTCCTCCTTCTCCTGAGCCAGGTAAGCATGTAGTATGGTTGATGATCTTCAGAGCACCTGAAGGCAGGACAAGAAGCAATGGATGGAAACTAATCAAGAAGAGAAGCAACTTAGAACTAAGGAGAAATTTCCTGACAGTGAGAACAATTAATCAGTGGAACAGCTTGCCTCCAGAAGTTGTGAATGCTCCAACACTGTAAGTTTTTAAGAAGATGTTGGATAACCATTTGTCAGAAGTGGTACAGGGTTTCCTGCCTAAGCAGAGGGTTGGACTAGAAGACCTCCAAGGTCCCTTCCAACTCTGTTATTCTGACAGGAAGATGGTGAGGACATACAGTACAGATATCCTGGACAGAGTCTCTCGCTGCCATGCGTCCTTCTATTGTTTCTCCCTCCTCAAGTGATAAAGACCATTTGATCAGAGGTGGTATTCATCCGGTTCAGACTGGTTCGGGTGAACCGGTAGTGGCCACTGTGGATGTCCCCCACCCCACCCCCAACCTGGAAGTAATGCTATCCTATTTAGCCACATTTTCGAGGCTGGGCGCATGCGCAGAAGGCGCGCACACTCACATTTGCGAACTGGTAGGGAAGATAAGTGAATACCATCCCTGCATTTGATCATCTAACATAGGGTACTAAAACAAAGCTGTTTTTTTCTTCGATTCGGTCTCCTTCCATTGGAAACCAAATTTGCTTTAGCAATATTTTCATACGGTGGTTTTCTTGTGGTTGTATAATCATGTGGTAGCCATGTGTACATGTGTCTCCATGTGTTTGTGTGTGCATGTAAATATCCGGTCTTTCATTCTACACTAAACTTTTCATTGATCTCTGGCCTTTTTATTTATTTATTTATTTATGCAATTCTGAGCTGCCCTTAACAACTCTGGGTGGTCTACCCAAAAAAAAAAGGAAAACAGTACTTTATTAAAAGATCTTAACTAACTACAAAAACAAACTTAACCAATGGGGACCCCCCCCCAATCACCTTAACAAACAACCAAATTGTTTTTAATGATCCTGAGAAATACAGCTCCATTCAGCCGCCCTGACTCCACTCCAAATATAGGGATTGTCAGTACTATGACAGGGTCATAAAAAGAAAACAAAATTAGGGGAAAATAGCTATGCTTTTGGGGGCAGATACCCGTTTTTATCTTTTAGCAGAATAATTGGCTCTACATTTGTCCCATTTAATAAAGACTGGGTTGTCCAACAGTGCACACATGATAGAGCATACATGGCAGAGTAATTAAACCGAGGAGATTGATTGTGTGACATCTCTGGAAAGTAATGAATACAAAGCAGTTAATTAGGCTATCAGCAAACAGATTAAAGCCAGCCAGGATGTGAGGGTGGGCACAGAAAACCTGAGAACAAGATATTTCCACAAGGAACAGCTCTTCATCTATAAAAAGGGATTTTTTATGAAAAAGTCAACATGTGTGAAGGTCTGGGTACACACAGGCATGTCCAGAGATCTTCATTTTTAAACCCTGTTTGTCGGACTTCATAGAAAGAAATCAAAGTGTCTTAAAATGTAAGTTCCAAACAATATAGTACATTCTAGAATACCTTATGTTAAACGTTGACCTCAAACTTGTTCATGAATGGTTTTGAAACTGAAGACCTTTCACCAATTATTTATGTGATGCTGTTCTCTAATGTTTTGGTCAAAGAACCTTTGCACAATAAAGATTTATCTTACTGGCCTTAGTCAGGGGTGGGTTCCTACTTACCTTGCTGCCGGTTTGCTTCCTCCCAAGCCGCGTGGGCGTGCCTCGTGGGCACGCACGTGCATGGACAGTGCCAAAAAATTTGAAAAAATTAAATTTAAAAAAAGCCAAAAACAAGATGGCAACCGCATGCACAGTGCTGGAAACTCGGCTTCTGCGCATGCTCAGAATTTTTTTAAAAAAAAATTCAAAAACAAATTCAATTTTTTTAAAAAAAAGATGGCGGCGCCCACGGACCGGGTCAGTGATGTCATTGTGACGGCACCAGCAGGTCGTACCAGTTCAGGCGAACCGGTCCAAACCAGGAGGAACCCACCCCTGGCCTTACTAGAAAAGATAGATCTTATTTCTAGATGTCATGACTGATTTTAGCAAGTCCAGACAATTACGAGGAAGGAATAGCTGTTCTCCCCTAAAATAGAAGAGTCTCAGCAATGAAATTGGTTAATCTGGTATTCCACTAAGTTTTAGTGGAACTGAACAGGGGCGGGTTGCTCACTTATCTCGCTACCAGAGCACTGCGCATGCATTGCCACGTTTGGTGCAGTGTGCTTGCTCGCTACGCACGTGCACCCCCTCACGCGATTTTGCTTCTGCGCATGCGCAGAAGTAAAATCTCACCGAAATCGTGAGCGTGCATGCGTCCCCTCACGAGATTTCACCGAAATTTTGCCTCCGCGCATGCAAACAGCGCCTTCTGCTGGCCGCTACCGGTACTGTAGAGTGGGCCGCAGCGGTAGCAACCCACCTCTGGAACTGAAGTTCTGTCTGACTCATATAAGAGCTATTGGTGACCCAGCCTTTAAGGAAGAAGGGAAGAGTAAGCCAAAGCTATTTACCAAAAATTGCATACCCAAAAAAAGACAGCGTGGTCCACAGTACCCAAGTAATGATTAAACTGTGTATTGCTAGATATAAGGAATTGTTTTATTATTTATTGAAATGTTTAAACTACCCAATGGTTGAAGCTCTCTACAGAAGGTATAAGAAGGTGCTATTAATTATTATGATTACATTTCAATCCCAGATTTCTTCTTAAGGCTCATGAGGGTCTTCCCTCATTTTGCCCTTGCCTCAATAAAGAGATAGTGAAAACCAATGGGTTTTCAAGATGTCATTAAAAGTCTCTCCCAGAGCCCTGGTAGTGGAGTGGTTAGAATGCAGTATTGCAGGCTACTGACTGTCAGCAGTTCAATTCTCATCGGCTCAAGGCAGTGGTGAAATCCAATTTTTTAAACTACCGGTTCTGTGGTCGTGGCTTGGTTGGCATGGCAGGGGAAGGATACCGCAAAATCCCCATTCCCTCCCCACTCCTGGGGGAAGGATATTTCAAAATCTCCATTCTCACCATACTCAGGGGCCAGCCAGAGGTGGTATTTGCTGGTTCTCTGAACTACTCAAAATTTCTGCTACCGGTTCTCCAAGCTACTC
Source organism: Diadophis punctatus similis (assembly GCA_023053685.1). NCBI lineage: Eukaryota > Metazoa > Chordata > Lepidosauria > Squamata > Dipsadidae > Diadophis > Diadophis punctatus. The sequence continues at coordinate 16,756,552 of JALIGW010000016.1, forward strand.
AAAATTTCCGCTACCAGTTCTCCAGAACCTGCTGAATTTCACCCCTGGCTCAAGGTTGACTCAGCCCTCCATCCTTCCGAGGTCGGTAAAATGAGGACCCAGCTTGTTGGGGGCAACAAGCTGACTCTGTATGCCGCTTAGAAAGGATTGTAAAGCACTATAAAGTGGTATATAAGTCTAAGTGCTGTTGCTATTGCCATTGTCCCAGCTCCGTTATCCTTCTGCTTTTTGTAAAGAATATAAAAGATATGATCCAAGGAAGTTTTCTGCTTAGTTTCTTTCAACTTTTCTGGCTGAAACTATCCCCTATCCCTCCTAATGGTGGGAGGTGGAGAAGAACACCCAAGCAGTGAATCAATGTGGCCGAAACAGATGTGGGTTGTGGTTCTTTTTTCCTCTTTCTTTCTGTGAGCCATTTTAAGTCAGAAAAATATGCTGCCGTTAAGAATTTAGCAGGCTGGGTGCAGAACACTTGAACTGGCTCTAATCTTTCCAGTCACTCACGGCTTTTATGTGAAAGACTCCAGATGCCTTTAAAAATTCGTGCAAGCAAGTCAGTGTAAGCAAACAGAAGAGCTGTGCAGATCAATCTAATAATAATAAGCCTGGTTAAAAATACCCCCTGAAGCATTAGAAGCATTGTTCTCACCTCCATTCCTCCTGTGAAGACATTCGTCCTCTGAACGTTAACAGATTTCTCGACTTTACCTAACAAAGGAGAATCAAAATTATCTTAGGCAGATGGGCAAAATCATTCTTAGCAAAAACAAATAAAAACAAGCACCGCCGTGCCAAACGTTTACAGTTTGCAAAAAACAGAGTGGTCCCTGCCAGCTGCCTATCACAGTAACACCTCTGAAGTTGAACATTGGCCATCAGATGCTCGGAGGCTCGGGGAAAGGATCTGTTGGCAGAGGATGGCTCTCATGTTTGTAACATGCTGACAGGATATAAGCCAGCTTGGCTTTTCCTTGAAGGTGAAGTTTGAAGAAGGAATGATGACCTCTCTTCAAATTTCAAATCCAGAATAGATGGGATGACCCAGGGCACGGGCACAGAGATATCACAAACAGCTGGCAGTTCAAACCGGCCCTTTTAGTGCTCCAAAATCTCCCCCAAACAAACCTCAAACAGCCTCTGGTGCAGGGTTGAAATTCGGCAAGTTCTGACAGGTTCTGGAGAACCGGTAGCGGAAATTTTGAGTAGTCCACAGAACTGGCAAATACCACCTCTGGCTGGCTCCAGAGTGGGGTGGGAATGGGGATTTTGCAGTATCCTTCTCTTGGAGTGGGCTGGGAATGGAGATTTTGCAGTATCCTTCCCCTGCCATGCCCACCAAGCCATGCCCACAGAACCGGTAGGGAAAAATTTTGAATTTCACCCCTGCTCTGGTCGCAATTAGTCTAGCCCAGCACTGTCTGCACCAAGGCTGCACGGCAATAAATCCCAAATATATTTAACAGAACAAGAACAAGCAAGGAGTTCAGGGAGCAAAAGATCCAGATAATCAGTCCAGAATGCCACACAGGAATGCAAGGATTCTTGGCAAGTTCAAACGTCGGCACACAACACTCTAGGAACTCAGTGTTTGTTCCTGACAAATGCCCCTCCCCACAGCGTCTCCTTAAGTCTCATTCCCCAGGTGTGCCTGGTGAAGCTGGGTGGAGCACTCTCCTCGTGAGTGGCCTCCTCCGTCTGAGTTGATTCTACCTCCTCTGCACTCTCCAAGCCCTTGTATCAGAAGAGGCTGGTTCCTGCTCCTCTGCTGAGCTCTGTTCCTCCCTGCCTGCAGGCCTTGCTAATTCTGAACAGCCTTGCCTGGACTGACTCTGCCCTTCCCCAGTTTCCTCCAAGGCCAACAGAGCTGCCCTCTCAGTCACTGTCAGTTCTTGTTCCAGCTCATCTTCTGCCACAGAGTCAGACTCCAATGGGGGCATGACAATAGATCTGGAAGGGACCTTGGAGGTCTTCTAGTCCAACCCACTGCTCAAGCTGTCAGCCCTGGAACCATTTTCCCACTTGGCACCTCAGGGCTGCCACAGCGAAGAAAGTTGAACTGTGGGAATGGGAGGGGGAGAAAGAGATAACTGGGGGATTGTAGCCATAATAAAATTATTTCTCTTGAGAACCAAGTTTTCCCACCAGGTGCAAGGAGGTGGAGTCTAAGACTGAGTGACCCTTGGACTGTGACCTGATTGGACCATGTGATGGACTGCATGGGCAGGGAAGGGAAAACTCTACTTTTAATTAGGGGGATACCTGAGGGGGGGGCTCAGAATCAGGTTTCCCCAGATGCGTCAATATGACGTGCCTAATAAATCTATACTTTGAGGAACGTGCCTGCCTTGGAGTTTTGATTCCATTGGGTTTGTTACTTGGAACCCTGACACTAGAGGAGAACCTATACCAGGAGTCAGCAACCCGCGGCTCTGGAGCCACATGTGGCTCTTTCATCCCTCTGCTGCGGCTCCCTGTCACCAGTCAGTTCCACAATTGATAGGGCTTTCAGTTAGGGCAGGTAGAAGAAAAGGGATGTCGCGCAGGAGGAGACTCTATGGTGGGGGAACCAGACTTCCAGTCGGCAGAGGAAAAAGGACGCCATGCTAGGAGGAGACTCTATGGTGGGGGAACCAGATTTCTGGTCGGCAGAGGAAGGACACTGCGCTAGGAGACTCTATGGTGTGGGAACCGGACTTCCAGTTGACTCCAGAATTGAATGGGGGGCTTCCCGTTAGGACCTTTGTGGCTCTTTGAGAGTTTAAGGTTGCTGACCTGTGCTCTATACCATTTCAGATAAGAGACTGTCCAGTCTCTTCTTAAAAGCCTCCAGTGATGAAGCACCCACAACTTCTGAAGGCAAGCCGTTCTACTGCTTGATTGTTTTCACTGTTAGGACGTTTCTCCCTAGTTCCAGGTTGCTTCTCTCTTGATTAGCTTCCATCCATTGTTTCCTGTCCTGCCCACTGGTGCTTTGGAAAATAAGTTGACCTCCTCTTCTTTGTGGCAACCCCTCAAATAATGGAACACCAGTATTATTTTTACAAATAACTCAAGGTAGCAAACTTAAGAAGAGATTGGATAACCATTTGTCTGAAGTGGTTTCCTGCCAAAGCAGGGGGTTGGACTAGAAGACCTCCAAGGTCCCTTCCAACTCTGTTATTCTGTTCTGTTCATATCCAACACATTTTCCTCCTTTTATTTTCTCCATGTCACGATGTGAATAATTGCCAGTTGTGCATCTCTACTATTTCTAGATTTACTGTATTTCCTAATCAAGCAGACATGTGATATGTTTTACTACGCATGCGTGCATTCCAGGAGTTTTGTCTCCTCCTACCTTTTTTCTCCTTCGAAGCCTCGCCCGAGGCAGACGTGAATTCTTAGCTGAGAAGATGTAGCTTATTAAAGGTTTATTCTTTTGTTACTTTTGTACTAAAATAAATATTTTGTTAATTAGAATTGAATCTCGGTTTTATTTTCTAAGTACGAATGACTTCAGGGAAGCAAGATCCTAAATCGCCTCTTGATAGGAAAATTCCTATCTGTCACTCCACAACAACAACCTCCAGGTCTCCTCCAGGTCCCGTCAGCCAAACAGTGCCGACTGGCGGGGCCTAGGGGGAGAGCCTTCTCTGTAGGGGCCCCTGCTCTCTGGAACCAACTTCCCCCAGAGATCCGAACCATCCCCACCTTGCTGGCCTTCCGAAAAGCCATTAAGACATGGCTCTTCCTGCAGGCAGGGGTGAGTTGAGACGATTTATATCTGATGTCTCCCCCATGTATGTATGATGTGTGTATATTTATATTTTTAACTGTTTTTAAGTGCTTTTAATAATTTGTTTGGAGTTTTTGTATAAAATGTTGTACGCCGCCCTGAGTCCTGAGGGAGTAGGGCGGCATAGAAAAGCTACCAAATAAATAAATAAAATAAAATAAACAACAACCTTGTGAGGTAAAGTGGGCTGAGAGAGAGACTGACTGGCCCAAGGTCACCCAACTAGCTTTCATGGCTAAGGCAGAGCTAGAACTCACAGTCTCCCAGTTTGTAGCCTGATGGCTTAACCACTAGACTCAAATGGGCTCTCAAAGTACCCCTAGCCTGGGTCATATTAGTTAGGAATTCTAGGATATTCAGTTTTGTCACCTCTGGTAGGCCCCAGTTTGGAAGAGATGGCATTCTGAACTGCTGGGGAAATATTAATTGAATATAAAGTACATGTCTATTTTATTTAGCAATATAAAAATGGTAGATCACACTACAATAATCAAATATTGGGCTTGTGTAATAAGGCCTCAGATATCCAATGTTTGACCACCAATGTTTGACCACTGAATAGCAACATCAAGATGTCAGTTGAAGTTTTAGAGCTGCAGCTATCCAACAGTGGGCACTTGTTCATTTCAAGAGGAATGAAGTGAAAAGGGGATAAAGGCAGGAAACACCCTTAAAAAAAACCTCATTTATAATCACAGCAATCACTCCTAACATTATTTTCCAATTAAGCCCCTTTAAGATAATTATTCTAATTACGGTGAGATAGATATAAATGCAGTCAAGAGAGTCTGCAGGGGAAATCAACCATTTGTGGCAGAGAATTAAGCCCCACCCCTTTGTATGCAAATTATACTGCGCGTACAAAGAAGAAGAGCTGTGATTGGCTGTTGAAACTGCCTTATTGTGCCCCCCCAATCCCTTCCCCTCCACAACAGATACTCTTGAATGCAACATTCTGTCTTCAGGCTTAAATTCTGTTCAAGTTAGTCATTTCTAATTGCTCAGGAATTGAAATTAATTGCCACTAATTTCCTATGTTGCTTTAAATGTGGTGTAGTCAAATGAAATATTTATGAGTTATAGAGATGCTTTGATTTTTAAGTTGGGAAATGATTGTCTTGGAGCGATTGAGTGATTGAGTGAGTGTGTTATTCTATTTTTTACCTACTCAATCAGAAGATTCTCAGCAGTTTTCAAGGCCATCCAGTGCATTCTATCATTTATGCTAGAATATTTTTTTAAAAAAGACACGTCATGAAAATAACTTGAAACAAAATGGATAAAAAGCAACTACCACAACTAATTAGTTAATTTTTTTAACTAATTAAAAAAAATAGATAACTAGAGAATAATCACAACTCAGATAGTCTTCACAATAACTCATGAGCCACTAATGGAAAATACTGCAAAAATTAATTTAATATTTAACAATATTTTATAGGGTGTGTCAAATTTTTCAACTTTCAATTTCCAAACATTTAGGAGTGCTCAAAAGTTGTGACATGCCTTGGGGATTGTAAAGATATGTTAGTTACTTTAATATAATTTAGATGAGCTTGGTAAGTAACTACATAAATATCATAACTTTTTAACATTTTCTTTGTTTCGTTACCCAATTACTTCAGTATTGCTTCATTTAATTTAATTTTAATTTAATTTAATTTAATTAAAAGTTCTTATAGGCCGCCCAATCCCGTAGGGCGGTATACAACAAGGATAAGAACAGTAAAATAAAACATAGCAATTTAAGACATGATGTCATTTTAAAAAATCACTCATTCATGGGGGAATCTGATCTTCTTCTTCACCCCGCCTGCCGGAAGGGCCATGTTTTTAAGGCTTTGCGGAAGGCCAGTAGAGTGGGGATGGTCCGGATCTCTGGTGGGAGTTGGTTCCAGAGAGATGGGGCTCCCACAGAGAAGGCTCTCCCCCATGGACCCGCCAACCGACATTGTTTGGCTGAAGGGACCTGGAGGAGGCCCACTCTGTGGGACCTAACTGGTCTAGGGAGGTATGTGGTAGGATGCGGTCATTCTTCTCCCTTTCCTTACTCCCTATCCTTACGATTTATATTAATATTGATTGTTTCCTGATTGCTTACTTGAACCCTATGACAACCATTCTTGACAAATGTATCTTTTCTTTTATGTACACTGAGAGCATATGCACCAAAGACAAATTCGTTGTGTGTCCAATCACACTTGGCCAATAAAGAATTCTATTCTATTCTATTTTATTCTATTATTTCCTCCATTATTATTTTTATTTTTATTATTTTTATTTTGAAAAGTAGTTCTGTTAACCCAGAGGCATATAGTCTGCATGCTTCAAAAAAAAGTGTTACTTAATCCCCAAAGAGTTAGTGAAGTTTTGTTTGAAATCCTTGTTCTTATAAGTCACTAATTAGAAAATAATTATATCTGAGTTAACAGGAACTTAGAATTATGTTTCTTGTCCTCTTTGGAAACCCAAATGAAAAGGCATTTCTACTATTTTACCTTAAAAATGCCATAGGTGTATTTCTGCATTTAGCTTCTGACATCTTCAACAGCTATTCTCTTATATAAGATATGTCATGGTTTATCGCCCCTGAAATGATTATGAATTAAGCAGGAGAGGAAGGATGGGGATTGGCAGTAAGGATTGGCAATTTCATGCCAGCATAGTTTTCTGTTGACTCAGACATTGGACGACAGCATTTCAACTCAATAATGAGGAGGGGTCCTTAATTCGTCCAACCCATCATTGTGCTAATATAAGAATAATGGGGACAATCCTCACATTTCCTTGATAATGGCTGGATGGCATTAGACAATACTCTAAGTGACTAGCTAGCTGCTAGGCACTGTAGAAATGTGTCTAAAATAATAGGATGTGCTTCATAACAGGAACGATAGGAGAAACATAGAAACAGATTTCAAATAATGGACCAGTTAAGCATTATTGGACAAAGATATTGGTATGTCAATGGCTATAAATATCTGAACCAGATGTCAAAATCCTGCTATGTTCTCTCTTTGTGTTATTATTTTGCAATCCATAATGAACTTTTATCCTGCCTCTGGTCTCTCTTTCCCTTTTTATATAATTTACTAGCTCAGGGTCTTTCAGTCTGGTTCCTGGGATCAAGTGGGGGTGGGGAGGGAAGAAGACAGGAAAAAGGCAAGACAGCAGCTTCAATCTCATTGTCATCACCATCATGTTGACTTGTGTGATTCCACTCTCCCCATTGTCTTCTCTCATTTGGTACATTCGAAATATGTAGAACGTTTTCATAACCTGAAAAAAGATGATCTGAAATCCAGTATATGTTAGCGGAAAGAGATTTTAGGTTCTAACTTTTCATTGATGGTGGTAATTTTTTCCCTGATTCCAAAAAAAAGACCAGAAAATCCTTTTTTAAAAATGACATTTTTGTATTTAGGATATGTCCATACAGGGAGATTATTGAAAGCTGAAGTGTTTATGGTTATAGTTAATGTGTATTTTGCTCTTCTATTTAATAATTATATGGGTACAATGATACCTTAGTACTCGACTGCTTCAAAACTCAGCAAATTTGGTACTCAATGCATTTGGATGTGAAAATGTTGTCCCGATACTCGACATTTGTTTAGTATTTGACACGCTGCAATAGGAAGAGGGAGATGGCTGCAGAGAATGGACAGGAAGTTTATTTTATTTATTTATTTATTTATTTATTTATTTATTTATTTATTTATTTATTTATTTATTTATTTATTTATTTATTTATTTATTTATTTATTTATTTATTTATTTATTTTATTATTTTATTATTTTATTATTTTATTTTATTTTATTTTATTTTATTTTATTTTATTTTATTTTATTTTATTTTATTTTATTTTATTTTATTTTATTTTATTTTATTATTTTATTTTATTTTATTTTATTTTATTTTATTTATTATTTTATTTTATTTTATTTTATTTTATTTTATTTTTTTATTTGTCAAACATGTATAGGATAGTAGTAGTTTGTATAAACATAAGTAAAAAGTAACGATAAAAGAGGACAATGGGACAGTAGGACAGGGATGGTAAGCACAGTGGTGTGCTTATAGACCTCTTAGAAACGGGGAGAGGTCAACTGTAGACAGTCTAAGGTTAAAGTTTTTGGGGTTTGGGGAAGAAACCACAGAGTCAGGTAGTGCATTCCAGGCATTGACCACTCTGTTGCTGAAGTCGTATTTTCTGCAGTCGAGTTTGGAGCGGTTTACATTTAGTTTGAATCTATTACGTGCTCGTGTATTGCTGCGGTTGAAGCTGAAGTAGTCATTAACAGGAAGGACATTTTGGTATATGATTTTATGAGCTACATTTAGATCAGATCGGAGGCGACGTAGTTGCAAATTGTCTAATCCCAGTATTTCAAGTCTGGCGGAATAAGGTATTTTGTTGTGAGCGGAGGAGTGAAGGACTCTTCTTGTGAAATATTTCTGGACTCTCTCGATTGTATTTATGTCTGATATGCAGTGCGGGTTCCAGACAGGTGAGCTGTATTCCAGAATTGGTCTAACAAATGTTTTGTTAGTTGGCCATGCTGGGAAGGTCACTGTCATAGGAAAAGGGACAGACAGAAAGTTCTTCCCAGCTGAAACAAAGTGTCACGTGGTAAGTCACGTGGTTTGTTTGGGACTCGTCCTTTTTTGTATTTATCTCACCTTCTGGAACTGATTAACACTGAGTAACAAGGTACCACTTGGTATCTATAATGTTCTTAATCTTAGTCTGCATCATTTTACCCTGGAATTTGCCATTTGTGTTAGGCTAGAAATGCTTCAAATACTCAAGCAATGCACTAGAATGACACTGGGCAGCGGTAGGTTGCTCCCGATTCAGCCCGGTTCTGTGAACCGGTAGCGCCAGCAGCGAGAGACTCCGCCCACCCACCCGGGATGCTTCTGCGCATGCGCAGAAGTGGTGCGCGTGTACGCAAGCATGCACACAAACCATAGCAAAGGGTTTTAGAACCCACTACTGACACTGGGTTGAATATAATTAAACTTTTATGGTATCACACTGCAGGTCTAAGAGGATACTCTGTAAACATGGTATCTGGATTAAAACATTTTGCTAAATTATAACATGAATTCATTGGTTTAACCATGCGATGGTACAAACATCCACTCATTGTGTTTTGTAAACCACGCTTTATTCCTTGGTGTAATAGAAATATTCAAATATTGTTCTATTGTTCTACTAACAAACCATGGCCCGCTACTATGAGTGAAAGTCATTTCAGCTTTCAAACCACAACCTCTGGTGTGGCTTTCTCAGGAAACTGTCGCTTGTCACAATTTCTGAATCCAGGCAGAGAGAAATGACAGTGTCACACTGAATTATTAGCATGGCTAGGTTGCATTTTATAGGGCAGCCCCAGAGATAGTTTGGCTCAATTTATTATTATTTTTAAAGCACTAATGGATAATGTAAAGAACGCATGTCAGAAAGAGAACTGGGAACTAACTCATCACAAGGATTTTCATATCCAAAAATCCCATAATATGTATCTCAGGCAAATAAGCTAGAAAGCATTAGATGGAACCGTGTGGAGCCAATAAGAACCAAAGAAGTCTATATAATTTTCCCCTTAAATGGAAATTCCATCCTATTAAACAAATTCCCCTGACTACAAATATATCTCTGACACTTTCTATTCGCTGAACTTAATTCGGGCCTGAAATATTTCCAATGAAATAATCCAGAAAGCACTTTCTAAAATTTAAGTTCATCATAAACAGAGCTAAAATATCCTAGAGTTTGGCTAGATATTAATAATGGGTTTATGTAATTGTCTTTCTCTTGCCTAGAATCAAACAGTTGGAGAGACAACTGTTTGATCTAACTAATCTTCCATAAATATTCTCCATTCACCTATCCATGCAATGTGGCTCACAGGATGAGAACAGATGGGCTGATGAAAGATATCGACCAGGTAAACTGCTCCAGATGGTGTTTCTAATTGTTCTCTGCTTTCTTTCATTTCTTCTTATGGATGTGTCTATTAGCTAACAATTTCTTGATGTCTATTTTTAAAACCATTTTTGCACAGGCTTTAGGTACTATGGGTTCCAAAGCATCAGCTTTGGAAAAGCCCCTTCCCTATCCTTTCCCATCCAGCTGTGGACACATTTGTCCTTCTCTGAGCTCTTAGTGTCAGCCTCCGTGATACCTGCTTGCTACAGCTGCCATAGTAAGGGGGGAGGGTTAGGTTGGGTTAGGTATTTGGGTGGGGTTGGGAAACTGCTGGAGATGTCCCTGGTTGTCTCTGATTAGGACTTTGGGAAGGAGAGTTCTCCTCACCTTCTACCAGGCTTCACAGACATGTTTATAGCCTGGTCAAGGTCAACAGCTTCGTGGGACCAGATGTGGAAGTCCAGCCGGGCGGTGCGCCTACATGACATCTTGGTACATAGGGATTGGATGATCTGCCCAGGGGGGTTATGAGGGAGGGTTTGGGGATTCTTTGTATATGCATTTTGTGTGCTTTTTGCTTCAGAACTTGCTTTCCTTTTGTTGCTATCACTTCTTGCCTAGTAAAAGTACTCATCTTTATCAACATGGAGTTGGGGTTTTTATTTCTTGGGCTTTGAAGGGAAGCACGCCTGACACTTAGTGTCATCAAGATGGTCTCGAAAGTTCTCAAGGTGGTCTTTGTGGTCTTCATGTCTGTTGGAGGGTTCATTTCCTCTCTGCTACTGAGACCTCATTGCTTAATTATTTGCCTCCCCTCTTACTCTGTAGCTCTTAATATATCTTCACTGGCCCATCAATAGTTCTTAGTACAGGTAATCTGTAGAGATGGAGGCCATGTGAAGGTTGTGTGCAGCAAACTGCCTACCTCAAACAGGCCCCTCATGCCTACATGATCTCACCCAGTTCACATAGCCAAGATGATTTAGGACATTATCCCTGGCTGGTACGTGATCTCATCTGGGTTATATCAACAGGATGTTCTTATTAAAGTTTGTTGCCAAAATCAAAACCAGAAGCACACACAGATAACTGATTCAGCTGGTGTCAAGGTTCCAAACAGTTTGCCAGCTGGATTCATTAACTTCTTTATAAACATAGTAACAGATGAATTTACAATACCATTAGCAGAGTTCTTCTTCAATGTAGTTACAAAAAGCAGAGAACAGTTAGTTTCATTTCAGCAGAGCAGACAAGCACAGAGAGTACAGAGAGCAGAGTGCAGACTGAGCCACGCCCAGCCTTAAGCTTAAGCTTTCAGTTTCGATTCTCTGCACAGACTCAGAATTTGTTAGTTCCCATTGGCTGACTTGGTTGCTATGCCTATTCATTGGCTAACCTTGTTAACATGGCTCTCCCAGTTCATGAATATCTTAACAGTTCTTAAGGATTGGCAGGGAGAATTCACCAATAAAAATGCTGTTACTTTCTTCTACCTTTTGCAGCTTGGAAAACTGTATAAAAAGCAATAAACACTGCAAAGGCAGTCAGACATCTTGGCATCCTGCAATGCCTTGTCTCTAACTCCATCAGTAATCCTCAATTTACAACCACAATTGAGCCATGCAGATCCAATTTGCTCCTTTTCTCCTGTGTTTCAGGAGTCCAGTTAAGGCTTAGCTTATATACTAGCCCAGAAGAGAGAGATGTTTTCATTTACTTGCTTGCTTACTTACCTTTTATCAGTCTTGTGATTCTGGGGAGCTCATAATACAAGACAACCATCTTTAAACATCTTTCAGTCAGAATAAGAGAGTTGGAAGAGACTTTGAAGGTCATCTAGTCCAACCCTCTGCCCAAGCAGGAGACCCTATATTATTCTGGACCAATGGTGGTACAATCTCTTCTTGAAAACCTCCAGTGATGGAGCACCCACAATTTCTGAAGGCAAGTTATTCCACTAATTAATTGTTCTCACTGTCAGAAAATTTCTCCTTACTTCTAGGTTGGTTCTCTCCTTGATTACTTTCCATCCATTGCCTCTTATCCTGACTTCAGGTGCTTTGGAGAATAGGTTGTCCCCCTTTGTGGCCACCATAAAACAACGTTAGAATAAAGCTAAGATCTCTAAAAGCAACCTCCCAAGATCGCATTGCAAGTACGCTGGAATGTTTTAATTTTAATTTATTTATTTTTGCCAAGCATATATAAAATTACAGTAAAAGTATAATCATGTATACATGAGATGGTTTTGAGTACATGGGAACATTAGGACAGGGACGGTAGGCACGTTGGTGCGTTTATGCACGCCCCTTACAGACCTCTTAGGAATGGGGTGAGGTCAACAGTAGACAGTCTAAGGTTAAAATTTTGGGGGTTTGGGGATGAAACCACAGAGTCAGGTAGTGTATTCCAGGCATTGATCACTCTGTTGCTGAAGTCGTATTTTCCGCAATCGAATTTGGAGCGGTTTACCTTAAGTTTGTATCTGTTGCTTGCTCGTGTATTGTTGTGGTTGAAGCTGACATAGTCATTGACAGGTAGGACATTGTAGCAGATAATTTTATGTACTACACTTAGGTCAGACCTAAGGTGGTGTAGTTCTAAATTGTCTAAGCCCAAAATTTCAAGTCTGGTGGCATAAGATATTCTCTTGCAAACAGAGGAGTGGAGGACTCTTCTTGTGAAATATCTCTGGACATTCTCAATTGTGTTAATGTCCAATATGTAGTGCGGGTTTCAGACAGATGAGCTGTATTCAAGAATTGGTCTAGCAAATGTTTTGTATGCTCTAGTTAAAAGTACAATATTATCAGAGAAGCTACGCAAGATCAGGTTAACAATTCTTAATGCTTTTTTGGCAATGTTGTTACAGTGGGCTCTGGCACTTAGATCATTAGAGATGAGTACTCCAAAGTCCTTAACAGAGTGAGGGTCATCTACAAGGTCGTGTCCATCCAGCTTGTATTTTGTGTTCTGATTTTTTTTGCCAATGTGTAAGATAGAGCATTTGTTGTTTGAGATTTGAAGTTGCCACTTGTTTGACCATTCTGACACATAGCCAAGGTCTTTTTGAAGGGTAGCAGCATTGTCGATAGTGTTAAATAGTTTTACATCATCAGCAAAGAGAACGCAGTTGCTTTTAATATAATCGCAAAGGTCATTCATGTAAAGTATAAAAAGTGTTGGCCCTAAAATGCTTCCTTGGGGGACACCGCTGTTAACAGGTATAGGATTTGATATAGCGTTTGATATTTTGACCACTTGTTGCCTGTTTGACAGGAACACAGTTATCCATTTATGCAGGGGGCCAGAAATGCCATACGATTGCAGTTTTAGAAGTAGTTTGTCGTGCACCACTGAATCAAAGGCTTTACAGAAGTCTATGTAAATTGCGTTTATTGCTTTGCCTTGATGGAGTTGTGTAGTTGTTAAGGAGTTATTGTGCTGTTAAGCACATACACAGTGAAATAGTAATTGTGGTTTTGGTGTTGCAGTTTGATATGAATGCTATTCAGTCAATAAACAGAATACATTTAGTATTTACAAAATAGTTTACTTCTAGTAGTAGCAAAGTTCAATAGGAAGTCCAAGTCATACACAGTTAGTTCAGTCAATGCGAAGTTTCTTCTTCTTGCCTATCTTTGTTTTAACTAACAAAGATTACTGTTATCATTCAAATCTACACTATCACAGATAGTTAGTCTTTACACAGCAACTCTTCAAGTAATTCTACACAGACACTAAGTCAATTACTCAACAGTGAAGTAGCAGAGAGATTCAGCAGTGCGGAACACACAGAACACAGAGTCAATCACAATCACAATCCCATACTGAGCATGCTCTCTTGCTTTCTTATATAGTAATCAGCCTACAATGTTCTTAAAGCTATATACACATAACATTGATTTGTGGCTCGTTCATATATTAGCATACCCAATCGTTTCAACAGGGTTCTAACAGTAGTCCATATGTTTTTGCATCTCATCCAAGGGGTGGGGAGAGAAGTAGTCCTGTTCTGACTATTACATTATCTCGGATGCCACAGCATCTGAATTGTGCTTATCTATGATATCTAACACCTTTCAAGTGGACAACTTTATCCTGAAATTCCTTTTTTTTTGTTGTAAGTCAGTGCCTCCGCAGCTACAGGGAGTAGCTTAAGCATCCGCAGCTTTCCTTCCCCTGTGCTATTATGCTGTCTTTCTTTGACACAAATGGAAGAAGAGCAGTTAGAGTAAATTGACAGATTAAATAGAAAAATAAATCTCCAGGACCAGATGGTGTGCATGCCGGCGTTAGCTCAAATATAAAACTGCTGAGCTATTGATTTTGGTTATTTACCCTCTCACTGTACATCCGTATTTATGCCATCAGACTGGAGAGAATTATCTGGAGTTCAGAACTGATGCTGAAAATGGCGAGAAATTTTCATCAGACGAATTGATTGATAAGAAAGAGCTAAGGGGGTGCTTGGCGGGGTTCCCACGCTCGAATAAGGGCCTCTCAATTCTCCTATTAGACATTTTCATCAGGACAGGCCACCACTTAGAATTTCCCATCATGCCTGGGAAAGCCCAGTCGAACTTTACTAGGAGACGAAGAAAATTGTGGTCACCCACCATTAAGCTATCAGGTTCTGGATGGTGCACAGGAAGCTATTTTTACAAAATTATAATGGGCTGAGAGAGAGTGACTGGCCCAAAGTTAGCCAGCCAGCTTTCTTGCCTAAGGCAGGACTAGAACTCCCAGTCTCCTGGTGATTGTCCCAAAGTCACCCAGCCAGCTTTCACACCTAAGGCCTAGAATTCACAATCCCCTGATGATTGGGCCAAAGTCACCCATCTGGCTTTCATGGCTAAGGCATGACTTGCTTATAATATATATAATATTATATATATATATATATATATATATATATATATATATATATATATATATATATATATATATATATATATATATATATATATATATATATATATATATATATATATATATATATATATATATATATACTTATAAAATATAATTGCACATTAAATAAATAAATAAAATAAATGACTTGAATTCACCCACTAGACCAAATTGGCTCTAATGGCTAAAAATGCATCTCTGTGGATTTATATAGTAAAGAAGGCCATTATATGGTGCCCCAATTATATCCCACAAGGGACACCATTTTGATCGTGAGCCTATGCCTATCATCTTTCAGATTTTTATCTCCCTTGAAGGAGTCCCTGATTTTAAAACAATCTAATTTAAACTGGCAACCTTTCTCAAATCCAAATCCGTGGTTTAACTAAGAGTTACATTTATTCATCCATGTTTATTGGCCCCAAATCTCTCTGCATAATGCAAGGTACAAATTCTAACCTTGTGAGAAGCAATGCTATTCTCTATCTTCATTTCCCACATGCATGTATATTTAATAATAATAATAACAGAGTTGGAAGGGACCTTGGAGGTCTTCTAGTCCAACCCCCTGCTTAGGCAGGAAACCCTACATCACTTCAGACAAATGATTATCCATCATCTTCTTAAAAACTTCCAGTGTTGGAGCATTCACAACTTCTGGAGGCAAGCTGTTCCACGGAGTAATTGTTCTAACTGTCAGGAAATTTCTCCTTAGTTCTAGGTTACTTCTCTCCTTGTTTAGTTTCCACTCATTGCTTCTTATTCTACCCTCAGGTGTTTTGGAGAATAGTTTGACTCCCTCTTCTTTGTGGCAACCCATGAGATATTGGAACACTGCTATCATGTCTCTCCTAGTCCTTCTTTTCATCAAACTAGACATACCCAGTT
The DNA here is from genome assembly GCA_023053685.1 of Diadophis punctatus similis. Lineage (NCBI taxonomy): Eukaryota > Metazoa > Chordata > Lepidosauria > Squamata > Dipsadidae > Diadophis > Diadophis punctatus. The sequence continues at coordinate 16,772,068 of JALIGW010000016.1, forward strand.
CCTGCAACCGTTCTTCATATGTTTTAGCCTCCAGTCCCCTAATCATCTTTGTTGCTCTTCTCTGCACTCTTTCTAGAGTCTCAACATCCTTTTTACACATCGTGGCAACCAAAACTGAATGCAGTATTCCAAGTGTGGCTTTACCAAGGCATTATAAAGTGTATTAACACTTCACATGATCTTGATTCTATTCCTCTATTAATGCAGCCTAGAACAGCCTAGAAATTTGTATATTTCTCTCACCAAACTTTACAAGTTTACTTTCTCTTTTATTTTTAACTGAACCCTATATGCATGCATGTATGCATTTGAGTGATTGATTGATTGATTGATTGATTGATTGATTGATATGGGCATCCATCTTCAGTACCCTGGGTGTACCCTGACCCCGGGTGGCTGTATAAATTGAATAAATCAATATTATGAATAGATATTTCCTCTTAGGATGGTTGTTCTAATCCTCTAACCATTTTGATGATCTTTTTTTTAAAGGGGAAAATAAAAGGCAAACATTTTTCACACCGGACAGATGTAAGGAGAGAAATCGCCTGAAGGTACTCCATTGAAATCTGTGCTTTTCCATCGTTCCCCGCCCACCCTCACTGCCAAAGAAATGATGTGAGCACACTGAAGTGTGAAAACGTTGGAGTAATAGAAAATTATGCATGAGGCCTGCCTTAAAATGAAAGAGGAATGATTCACACCGCTTCTGATTTACTTCACTTTCACGGGCATGCCCACGGTCATGTGATCAAAATTCAGACCCTTGGCAAGTGGCATGTATTTATGATGGTTGCAGTGTCCTGGGGTCATGTGACCCCCTTTTGCGATCTTCTGACAAGCAAAGTCAATGGGGAAGCCGGATTCACTTAACAACTGCGTTACTAACTTAACAACTGCAATGATTCACTTAATGACTGTGGCAAGAAAGGTCGTAAAATGGGGCAGAACTCAGTTACCAACTGTCTTGCTTAACAACAGAAATTTTGGACTCCATTATGGTCATAAATCAATACTACCTGTATGCAGTCTCTTATCTGACCATTCTCAAGAGCAGAGGTCTCCAATCTTGGCAACTTTAAGACTTGTGGACTTCAGCTTCAACCACAACAATACACGAGCACATAACAGATACAAACTCAAAGTGAACCGCTCCAAACTTGACTGTAGAAAATACGACTTTAGCAACAGAGTGGTCAATGCCTGGAACTCACTACCTGACTCTGTGGTTTCGTCACCAAACCCCCAAAACTTTACCCTTAGACTGTCCACTGTTGACCTCACCCGATTCCTAAGAGGTCAGTAAGGGGCGTGCAAAAGCGCACCAGCATGCCTACCGTCCCTGTCCTAATGTTCCCGCTTATCAGTACCCATCTTATGTACATAAACAATGTTACATCTATGTATATTACTAACACGTACTTGACAAAATAAATAAATAAATAAATAAAATAAATAAACTCCCAGAGTTCCTCAGCCAGCTGGCTCAGGAACTCTGGGAGTTGAAGTCCACAAGTCTTAAAGTTGCCAAGGTTGGAGACCCCTGCTCTAGACAGGCTCTTTTGCCCCATCTCCCACATGCCTTTACCTGGCCGGTATTTGTGCCATGAGTTATAAATTACCCCTTTTATTTCTCATCTGTCTGGATGAGGCCTCGATGCTTCCTTGCAAAGTGCCTTGTATATTTTAATACCAATAATAAGCTATGATGATTATAGTGATGATTGTATTCTTGTTATAATAATGATGATTATAAGGGGATTTCAACAAGCTTAATCTACACCTGCAGAAATCCGTGGATGTTGAAAACGCGCCTGTGAATTTTAACTTGTTCATCCAAAACCCTCCATAGATTTCCTTTTGTTTATTTTTAAGAGAAGAGGAAAAAAAATACACATAGCATTTTCTCATAGCAGGCAGTTATTCACTGTCAATTATTCCAGTTAAAATCATGGCTAACTTTACTGACCTCTTGACATTCCGTGGGGTGGCTGAATGAAAGACCGCAATGGGAGAGGGAACCACACCCACGGAGAAGTAGAGCTTTAATTAAGGCAATTTTTTGCTGTTGTTATAGCTTGGAAATGGGCTATTGTTTCACCTCAAACTGAGACTCTTCAAGGGCGAACTTTGAACTTTAAGTATGCTTGTCGCAATAGGAGTGGGACGCTGGCAAGATCTAAAGCACAATTTCCCAGTGAGAGATAAATCTCACCATTCAAGGTAGCTGTTAGCTGGGATGCGTAGACACATATGAAATAAGAGCATGAGATGATAACAGACAAAGACACGCATCTAAATATACATTTATTATGATACAGGTAGTCTTCGACTTACAACCATTCATTTAGTGATCATTCAAAGTTATAACAGAATTGAAAAAAGTGATTTACGATCGGTCCTTGCACTTATGACTGTTGAAGCATCCGGCATGTGTTTACAAAAGTTGTAGCATCTCAGGGTCATGTGATCCCCATTTGTGACCTCCCCAGCTGCTTCTGACAAGCACAGTCAATGGAGGAAGATGGATTCAATAGGATAGCATATGATAGGATAGGATAGGATAGGATAGGATAGGATAGGATAGGATAGGATAGGATGGGATGGGATGGGATGGGATGGGATGGGATGGGATGGGATGGGATGGGATGGGATGGGATGGAACGGAGAGGAGAGGAGAGGAGAGGAGAGGAGAGGAGAGGAGAGGAGAGGAGAGGAGAGGAGAGAACAGAACAGAACAGAACAGAACAGAGAAGAGAAGAGAAGAGAAGAGAAGAGAAGAGAAGAGAAGAGAAGAGAAGAGAAGAGAAGAGAAGAGAGAAGAGAAGAGAAGAGAAGAGAAGAGAAGAGAAGAGAGAATAGAATAGAATAGAATAGAATAGAATAGAATAGAATAGAATAGAATAGAATAGAATAGAATAGAATAGAATAAGCTGGAAGGGACCTTGGAGGTCTTCCAGTCCAGCCCCCTGCTGAAGCAGGAGGACCTATACCATTGTAGATAAGTGACTGTCTAGACTCTTCTTAAAAACTTCCAGTGATGGAGCGCCCACAATTTCTGGAGGCAAGTTGTTCCACTGGTTAATTGTCCTCTCTGTTAGGAAATTTCTCCTTAATTCCAGGTTGCTTCTCTCCTTGATTAGTTTCTATCCATTGTTTCTTATCCTGCCCTCTGGTGCTTTGGGAGAATAATTTGATCCCCTCTTCTTTGTGGCAGCCCCTCAAATACTGGAATACTGCTATCCTGTCACCCCTAATTCATCTTTTCTTTAGACTAGCCAAACCCAAATGCTGCAGCCGTTCTTCATATGTTTTAGTCTCCAGGCCTTTGATCATCTTAGTTACTCTTCTCTGAACTTTTTCCAAAGTCTAAACATCTTTTTTGTAGTATGGTGACTAAAATTGATTGCAGTATTCCAGGTGTGGTCTTACTAGGGCTTTATAAAGCGGTACTAATATAAAACCCTAGTAAGACCACACCTGGAGTGTTTCAATCACTCAATTACAATGTGATTCACTTAATGGCTGCAGTAATTCGCTTAACAACCAAGTTTAAAAAGGTGTTAAAATTGGGTACATTCATTTAACAGCCACCTTACACAGCAACAAAAATAGCGGTCTTAGTTGTGGTCATATTGCCTGTATGCAGTTGTTTTGCTGAGGGACTATTTTCATCAGAGGATTAGTTGAAGTATTAGTCGTTTTAAGATGGGAGACCAAATCCAGAAATATTAATAGGGTTAGCTATGGTTGCCAAAGTGATGAAACCACTTTGTATCTTCCACACATCAAGTTCATGTGTTGAAATTCCATCTCAGAAAGAAGCTGGGCCATCCAGATGTAATGATGTCATAAAATATTTCTTCTATCATCTCCGTTAAAATATTTTACTGTCTACTTCTCATCGTAATGAACCGACCACCAAGAAATATAATCCAATATTTAAGTGCAGAATTGGAGCTCCTGATGGGCCATTATTCAGGGCTAAGTGCTCCACAGGTCTAATGAAGTCGACAAAATCCATGAACGCTTATTTCATAAAATGATACGGTGCAGTTTCTAAGATGCATTTCCAGATTTCTGGTTTTTATCTTTTTTTGTTCTTTTTCCTTGTTATTGTTGTTTCTGTAGAACATTGATATAGTTATCTTTTGGGAAACCTTTGAGGGGGGAGGGGGAAACTGATTTTTAAGGTCTATTTTTACTCCTGAGATACTGTATTTTCTTACTAAAACCAAGAGCCAAAAGTTAATTTTTGAAATGATTTTTTAAATTATTATTTTCTCTTAAATAATTGAAATGCAAAATGCTGAGATTAGGATAATACCAATGTGGGACTTTCCTTACAAGGAGAAATTTCCTACTGGTGAGAGCAATCAACTAATGCTCGCCTCCAGAAGTTGTGGGTGCTCCATCACTGCAAGCTTTCAAAAAGACACCAAACAGCCACTTGTCTGAAATGGTATAGGGCAGTGATGGCTAACCTTTTTCTCGTCACGTGTCAAAAGTGCACACATGCGCATGCTGATACCCATATGCAATGCATGTGCAACACCCCCCACAGGCCCCGCCCCCCGCGCATTGGTGCACGATCCCCCGTGCTCCCCCGCCCCCCCTGCGCAAGTACAGAAGGAAAAAAATCGCCAAAATCGCGTGTGCACGTCCCATCATGAGATTTCGGTAAGATTTTGCTTCCGTACATGTGCAGAAGCAAAATCGCGTCAGGGAGTGTGCGTGAATAGCGAGCGCACGTGTGCACAAAACGTGGTGATGCGCGCACAGTGCACCGGTAGCAAGGTAAGAGAGCAACCCGCCCCTGTCCTGTTCCTTTAACAGATGGAGAATGTGAAACAAAGACCAATGTGCATGATGTTTAACTTTTGTTCCCCATAAAATACGTACTGAGATAATGTGTTTGAGCTGGAAACTGGATCAGAAATTTTCACCAGTGTGCAAACTGAAAAAAAATTTTTTTAAAAATTCTTTTACTTAGCATTCTGGGGCTGGTCAGCCAACTTGAACACATGGACTAAACTTAAATCCTCAATCTTCCATAAAATACAGGTAAGCCTGCAATTTCATATATTTTTTGCAGCCCCAAGGTTTCCTGATGCATTTCACCGATCTTTGCCTACCTAGGTAATTTCTCAGTGATGCTGGTAAAGAATTTGAACAGTCAGCTAGGATTTCTCTTAATGGTCTCTGAAGGCAGCTGAACTTTATGACATCCAGGTTCAAGCCTGATAAAGAGAAGAAAAAAGTCATTTCAGTTCCATTAATGCAACCAGGAATTGGCTACTTAGAAAGGCACTGATCTTACCATTTCAAGAGGCGGTAATAGGTCATTATCGCAAAACTCAGAGCAGACTGTAATTTACAAGCGGCCATTATCTTGGAAATGGGAAAAAAGTCAGGCTAGCAGTCCACACCACAATAAAAGGTTGCTTGGAGTGCTGAGATGAAATTCCAGGCGCTGTTTAAAAAGGGCTGGGCAGCAGGTCTTAAATCTGCCATGGCTGCCCTTTGGCCAATGAAAAACGTTTAGCTATGCAGTTTGAGATGAACACCCTTCGAATGTTGTGTGTGTGTATGAATGGATTTCCAGAAAAATGGAAGACTACAGGAACCATTAGCATTAGATATTTACCGTATTTTTCGGAGTATAAGACGCACTGGAGTATAAGACGCATCTAGATTTTAGAGGAGGAAAACAAGAAAAAAAGTATTCTGAACCAAATAGTGTAGTAATATATTATTTAATAAAATACCAGTGTAGCAGAATACTTTTTACAACCATGTACACTTTTTACAACCATATACACTTTTTACAAACTTCAAACTTGACAGCTTTAAGACTTGTGGACTTCAGCTCCCAGAATTCCTCCTCCAGTCATGCTAGCTCAGGAATGGGAGTTAAAGTCCACAAGTCTTAAAGTTGCCAAGTTTGAAGAGCCCTGGGTTAGGGGTGGCAAGGGTCTTCAAACTTGACAGCTTTAAGACTTGTGGACTTCAACTCCCAGAATTCCTCCTCCAGTCATTCCTGAGCTAGCATGACTGGAGGAAGAATTCTGGGAGTTGAAGTCCACAAGCCCCACAGCAAACCTGGAAGTTGGTCTTCAAAGCTGTCAGGTGGCTCGCTTTGGGCAGCAGCAGCAGCGGCGGCTCCGTAGCTGGCTCGGGAACAGGCTTCGGCCAGCAACGGTGGCAGTGGCTTTCCCGTGGTCTGGCGGTGGCGGCGGTGACGGCCAGCAGCAGCGACTTTGTTTGGGGCGGTGGTGGCGGCTAGCAGCAGCGGAAGCGGCTTGTTTGGGGCAGCCTCGGCGGCTTTTTTATGGTCTGCCGCCAGCGGCTTTCCCGTAGTCCGGCGGTGGTGGCAGCTAGCAGCAGCGGAAGCGGCTTTGTTATGGTCTGCCATCCCAAACAAAGCCGCTTCCGCTGCTGTTAGCCGCCACCACCGCCCCAAACAAAGTCGCTGCTGCTGGCCGTCACCGCCGCCACCGCCAGGGCAGCCGCGGTGGCTTTTTTATGGTCTGCCGCCGGCGGCTTTCCCGTAGTCCAGCGGTGGTGGTGGCTAGCAGCAGCGGAAACGGCTTTGCTGTGGGGCAGCCGCGGCGGCTTTTCTATGGTCCGCCGCCGCCGGCTTTCCCGTGGTCCGGTGGTGATGGCCGCGGCTGTGGCCAGCGGCAGCGGCTTTGTTGTGGTCCGGCAGAGGCAGCGGAGGCGGCTTTCCCGTGGTCCGGCAGTGGCCTAATGCAACATCCGGAGTATAAGACGCACCCAGTTTTTGACCCTCTTTTTGGGGGTAAAAAGGTGCGTCTTATACTCCGAAAAATACGGTATCTGAGGACACAGAAAAATATCCATGTGGCCTCAAGGACTCTCTTTAAAAAAATGCAAATGACCAGCTGTCTGCAAGGAGTATAAATCCTTCCATTTCCCACCATCCAGTCAGAGCTGAAGAAGCTTCTTGGATGAGAAGTGAAACGTCTTCCAAAAAAAACCCCAGAAAGTCCAGTTGCCTCTTGAAAAAGCACCTTTGGGACAACCATGACCTGGATGACTGAGAATCTCCATAGACAGAAACAGAACTTAGTTTCTAGATCATGTGACATGGAGAACTGGAAATGAGGGGTCCTTGATGCTCTCTGAGCTTGGTTGTTTTCCATCAGTCATTTCACTACCCAAACTTGGTTTCTCAGCCAACAATGATAAAAGCCTTCCTGGTGTTACTTAAGTGTCCAGCATCAATACTTAATCAAGAAGGATTCAAGTCAGATCCATACAGGAGAGTGCAATCCTGATTACACAGGAAAAGTGCCTTGGAGGTGGAGATCTCTTTCGTTTTGCACACTTACTTCCATGCAATTGCAAAATAGTGAGAGCAAACCCCATTCCATCCAGTTTTGGGCACCATATTATAAGACACTGGAAAGAGTGCAGCAAAGAGCAACAAAGATGATTAGGGACCCGGAGGTTAAAACATACGAAGAACGGTTGAGGAATTAGGTGTGTCTAGTCCAGGGGTCAGCAACCTTAAACACTCAAAGAGCCATTTGGACCTGTTTCCCACAGAAAAGAAAACACCGGGAGCCACAAACCCTTCCTGTGACTGACTATTTCTTGAGCGGCCACAAAACTAGCATATGTAGTTGAATTAAACATTCTGTTCTCTTCTGAAACTTTTCTTTTCTTGGATTTATCCATGGTTGGCCTACTGGGGGTCGAAAAGCTCAATAAATGGTATGCTGGCGGGTGTCGCACATTGGCGGTTGTGATGCCTATTTTGAGTGACAGGGAGCCGCAGCAGAGGGATGAAAGAGCCACATGCGGCTCCAGAGCTGCGGGTTGCTGACCCCTGGTCTAGTCTATGAAAAGAAGGACTAGGGGTGATACGACAGCAGTGTTCCAATATTTGAGGGGCTGCCACAAAGAAGAGGGGGGTCAACCTCTTTTCCAAAGCACCAGAAGACAAGACAAGAAACAATGGATGAAACCTAATCAAGGAGTGAAGCAACCTAGAACTAAAGAAAAATTGCCTAACCATGAAGTGAGAACAATTAATCAGTGGAACAGTTTTCCCACCGAAGTTGTGGGTGCTTCATCACTGGAGGCTTTTAAGAAGAGACTGGACAGCCATTTGTCGGGAATGATTGTAAGGTCTCCTGTTTGAGCAGGGGGTTGGACTAGAAGACCTCCAAGGTCCCTTCTAACTCTGTTCCTTATTAGGACTGATGGTTTTACCTAGTTTGGGTAATAAAACATCTGCAAGAAAACAACCAAGCTCAGAAGGCACCAAGGACCCCTTATTTCAACCCTGAGCTCCAAATATTCCCCTGGAATTGGAACTAGAAATGAAGAAAGAGAACGGCCCAAAACAGCCAATTGTAACTTTAACCAATGGACTTTGGGTAACGGCGAACTAGTGATTTTAGTTTAGTTTAGCTTCCTCACAAGGCTTTTGTGTTGAAGAAAAATGGGAGGAAGTCCCAAACAGTTTTATTACTATCTTGACTTGGCTGCATTCTTATTCTAGGGTCACCTTGATGCACATTCTAGCAAATTTCTAACAGTTGGTGGCTCTCAATAACCAGTTTTATAAGAATCACTGAGAGCCAGTTTGGTGTGGTAGTGATTAAGGAATAAAAACCATGAGACCACAAGTGTTAGTCTGACCTTAAGGTATGAAGCCAGCTAGCTGACCTTGAGCCAGTGAAAATATTTACTGACCCCTCGCATCCTGGACATAAATTGTTTCAACTCCTACCCTCAAAACGATGCTATAGAGCACTGCACACCAAGACAACTAGACACAAGAACAGTTTTTTTCCGAATGCCATCACTCTGCTAAACAAATAATTCCCTCACCACTGTCAAACTATTAACTAAGGCTGCATTACTATTACTATTAGTTTTTCTCATCGTTCCTATCACCCATCTCCTCCCACTTATGACTGTATGGCTGTAACCTGTTGCTTGTATCCTTACGATTTATATTAATATTGATTGTTTCATGATTGCTTATTTGTACCCTATGAGCAGGGGTGAATTGCTCACTTACCGAGACTGGTGCACTGCTCCATGTTTCTTCATGCTTTGTGCACATGTGCACACGCCATGCGTGCGTGCCCCATCACACAATTTTGCTTCTGCACATGCGCGGAAGCAAAATCGTGCCAAAATCTTGCGAGGGGATGCCCGCGAGAGATTTCGGCGCGATTTTGCTTTCGCACATGTGCAGAAGCAAAATCTCGCTGGAATCTCTCTCACGCGCGTGTCCCCTCGTGAGATTTTGGCGCAATTTTGCTTCCGCGCATGCGCAGAAGCAAAATTGCCCAAAAATTCAAAAAAAAGATGGCGACGTGCGCGACTGCCAGGTGGAGACGGTACCGGAGCAGTCGCCCGCAAATTGTGTTATCGGCGGGTCCCTACCGGAGCTACGCACTGGACCGCACTGGTAGGAACCCACCCCTGCCTATGACAATCATTAAGTGTTGTACCTTATGATTCTTGACTAATGTATATTTTCTTTTATGTATACTGAGAGCATATGCACCAAAGACAAATTCCTTGTGTGTCCAATCACACTTGGCCAATAAAGAATTCTACTCTACTCTACTCTACTCTACTCTACTCTACTCTACTCTACTCTACTCTACTCTACTCTACTCTACTCTACTCTACTCTATTCTATTCTATTCTATTCTATTCTATTCTATTCTATTCTATTCTTACTCTCAGCTCCAAGAAGCAAACAGTTGTGAACAATGATCTTAACTCCTGGATTGGGAGGATGGGAGCTGAGATCTGACTTGGCTTTCTGATCAGAGTGTACAGAAATTCTCCATCATCCAGGTCATGGTTGTCCCAAAGGTCCTTTTCCCAAAGGCAACTGGACTTCTTGTTATTGTTGTTTTTTCTTGAAAACATTTTGCTCCTCATCCAAGAAGCTTGCTCCAGTTCTGGAGAACCGAAGAAGCTTCTTGGATGAGAAATGAAACATTTTCAAGGGGAAAAAAAACCCCCAAGAAAGTCCAGTTTCCTTCTGAACATCCTGATCAGAAAGATGGTTCATTGGCGAAATCTAGATGTGCGCCATGACAAGATGCATCTCTAAGCTTTTCCTTAGGCAGGAAATGTTTCTTCTGAATAGTTCTAATCACAGCCAGTCCTCACGGAGTGTTTTATTAGCGCCGAGGTGGCGCAGTGGTTAGAGTGCAGCACTGCAGTCCAGCAGTTCAGCTGTTCAAATCTCACCGACTCAAGATTGACTCAGCCTTCCATCCTTCTGAGGTCAGTAAAATGAGGACCCAGATTGTTGGGGGCAATATGCTGAACTCTGTAAACCGCTTAGAGAGGGCTGTCAAGCACTATGAAGCGGCATATAAGTCTTAAGTGCTATTGCTATTGCTATTATCTCATCACCACCAAATCCAAATAAATGGATTTGCATGCATTTCCATCTGAAGTGCTCAGTATTACTCCCCACTGGTGTAATCACACCCTACTCTTTTCCACAAGCTACAGGGCCAATTTTTTTTTGGGCAGTGGTTAGATCCAAAAAAACAGAAGGGCTCTTTACAGCGTAATTATAGCATCCGTACGAATGGCTGATGCATGTGAACTGATATGGTGACTTACCTTGCCAAGCACTTAGGAAGAAATCGTTCCTGCCCCCTTCACGATTGTGCGTGGAAATACAGTTTGCTTAAACTATCAAGTAGCCTCATTAACCTTCTCCATGTGGAGAATGCTCAATCACCATGCCATTAATGCAGATGGCAAGAACCCAACTGCAGATGGTCAGGGAGAATGGTTCTTTTTAATCTCTCAATTGGACTTGTTCATCTCTCTCTCTCGATCCTCCACACACACCCCCTTTTTTTCCCCCTTCCTCACTGTATATTGCGAAAGGAAGAGGAAAGAAAACACCCCGTCAGCCAGAATTCTTGGCCATTTGAGCAGGATAACTTTTCTGGGACTTGACGGTCTTTCTAACAATGGAAAAGTGGGAACGCCCATTTGCTCACTCAGCTGGCTGAGCCGGCAAGCAAGCTTAAATCCACTTCTTTGCAAAGGTTTACAATTATGTGGAGGTAAGTGTGCAAAGGAAAGAGATCCTCATTTTTCTTGTCTAGTCTGGATTGCCTTCTCCTTTAATTTAATATTTTAATTTAATTTAATTTAATAAACGTTCTTATAAGCCGCCCAATCCCGTAGGACTCAGGGCGGCGTACAACAGAGATAAGAACAGTCCAATAAAAACAATAATAACAGTTTAAACAACAAAACGTTATTTTAAAAAAAACATTCATTCATGGGGGAATCCAATCGTCTTCACCCCGCCTGCCGGAAGAGCCATGTTTTTACGGCTTTACGGAAGGCCAGTAGAGTGGGGATAGTCCGGATCTCTGGGGGAAGTTGGTTCCAGAGGGACGGGGCTCCCACAGAGAAGGCTCTCCCCCGTGGCCCCACCAACCGGCATTGTTTGGCCGATGGGACCCGGAGGAGGCCCTCTCTGTGGGACCTAACTGGATCTGTCTTGAATCCTTCTTGATTTACTATCAATGCTGGACATTTATGTAAGACTAAAGAGACTTCTATCATTGTTGGCTGATAAACCAAATGTGTCCTTATACAATGATGAGAGATTTGATTGATGCAAGCCCCAGTACATTCATTTAAGTGAGACTTGCACTACCAGGTTGTCTTTCCATTTATGACCACAATGGATCCGAACATTTTTGTTGCTAAGTGAGACATTTGTTAAGGTGGACTTTGCCCTATTTTACCACGCTTCTTGCCACCGTTGTTAGGAGAATCGCTGCACTTGTTAAGTTAGTAATACAGTTGTTAACTGAATCTGGCTTCCCCATTGCCTTTTTATTTATTTGTTTTATTTAGTGCTCTTATATGCCGCCCTACTCCCTGGGGACTCAGGGCGGCGTACAACATTTCTTCTCAGAAGGTTGCAAAAAGTGATCACAGTGACCCCAGGACACTGCAACCGTGATAAGCACATGTCAGTTGCCAAGCCTCCAAATTTTGATCACGTGACTATCAGTATGCTGCTACGGTCGTAAGTATGAAAAATGGTCTCTCCACCCGTCATCTTTAATGAAGCGTGCAAACCAGTGACTGCATTTCCTGCATTGGATGAGGAGAGCACATATTTTCTCCTTCTGTCCTGCCCATTTTTTACAGAGGCACGATTGAGAGCATTTTAACAAACTGCATCCCTGTTTGGTTTGGTGGCAGCAGCGCCTCAGATAGAAAGTCCCTACAGAGAGTGGTAAGGGCAGCCGAGAAGATTATAAGAAGCTCGCTTCCTGTCATTCAGGATACTGCTTATAAGCGTTATATGCTTAGAGCTCGAACCATTGTTAGAGACCCCCACACACCCACTTCACGGTCTGCTTCTTTTGCTCCTCTCTGGGAGGAGGTTTCAAAGTATTTCTAGCAGGACTACCAGATTCTGTAACAGCTTTGCTCTCTAGGCCATCCGTCTGGTAAACTCACAAGATTCATTTTTCTCGCCATGTACCGTAAATGTATACATCCAAACTAGACTGTGTTGTTTCTCTAGACTGCGTTATATATGTTGGTATATGCATATTTTGTATTGTATTTATTTGTTTGTTTATTTTGTCATGTTTGTATAGTGCATATTGGAGGTGGTGACCCTTTGAGAGCTGTATGCAACAAAATTTCATTTTAATGTATGCTGATTAGTGTACATTCAAAGTGACAATGAAGTTATTCTATCTATCTATCTATCTATCTATCTATCTATCTATCTATCTATCTATCTATCTATCTATCTATCTATCTATCTATCTATCTATCTATCTATCTATCTATCTATCTATCTATCTATCTATCTATCTATCTATCTGCCCTCTCACTCACTGTCAGTTCTTGTTCCAGCTCATCTTCCGCCGCAGAGTCAAACTCTGACGGGGGCATGACACCCTAACAATTACATGAATCACTTAACAACTGCAGTGATTCACTTAACAACTGTAGAAAAAGGCAGTAAAATTGGGTGTGAATTACTTAACAAGTCATTCGATACAAGATGGGCAGCAAATAAATTTTCTAAATAAATAAGTAAATCAATTAATTAATTAAACAACCACCTTGATCAGGAATGGAAATTCTGACCCTGGTTGTGATCCTAAGTCAAGGGATATCTGTACTCTAGTCCAGAGTCCCCATATTCTATTAATTCATTAGTGTGACAAATGTTTTGGACTGAATTGTGTGAGTCACAATGCACAAATCACCTTTGGGCTGGATGCAATACCCATTTTCTTTATAATCTAGGAGGGAATTCAAAATACTTGTTTACCCAGGCCTTTAAATTGTTTGAACTGTTTAAATATATTTATTTCTTATAAAATAGGCAGGGCGTTTTATTTTAATAATGTGTTGAGGTTTGTTTTAACAATATGACTCTTTTAATTACAGTTTAGAAGCCACCCTGAGTGGTTAAGAGAGCGGGCAGCATAGAATTACTTTAATATAACAATATGTAGATTTTTTCTAAAAAACTGCTTCCCTTCAACTTCTTCCCCTAATGTTAGACAGGAGGCCATAACAAATTTTCTGGTATTCAGGGAACTGTGGCAATACATTAATGCTTAGAGAGAGCAGACATTCTCTAAATATGACATTCTTTCATTGCTTTCCAGGTGATCAAGTGATGAACAGTTTTTATCCATGCAAGCTTTCGCAGTAAGTGCAGACTTTGGAAAACCCAAAATCTTAAATCACATATCCCAAAGGTGCTATTTCAAGAGGCCACTGGACTTCTTTTGTTTTTTCCTTGAAAATGTTTTGCTTCTCATCCAAGAAGCTTCTTCAATTCAGTTCAGTCACCTAAGTTCCTCAACTTATGACCACAATCCGTTGCTAAGTCATTTTGTTAAATGAATTCTGCCCCATTTTACGACCTTTCTTGCCAAAGTTGTTAAGGGAATCACTGTAGTTGTTAAGTTAGCGACACAGGTTGTGAAGTGAATCTAGCTTCCCCATTGACTTTGAACGTTGCAAAAGGTCAGATCAGATTAACAGACTTGGAAGGGACCTTGCAGGTCATCTAGTCCAGCCCCCTGCCCAAGCAGGAGACCCTTACATCTGCCTCTACCTAGGATCGAACTCACAACCTCCTGATTGTGAGGCAAGAGCTCCACCTCTAGGCCACAGCAGCTGCATTGATCACATTGACCCCAGGAGACTGCAACCGTCATAAATACGAGTCAGTCGCCAGAAGAGTCTGAATTTTGATCACACGACCATAGGGATGCTGCAAGGGTTGTTAAGTGTGAAAAACGGTCATCATAAGTTACTTTTTTCAGTGACCTTGTAACTTTGAACAGTCACTAAATGAACTGTTGTAAGTCAAGGACTACCTGTCTGAAATTTTAAAAAGAACATAACTACAAGCAATTGCTCTCTATATATGGAGATAATTTAAGAGCAAGCAGCTTAATACATTTGTCCTCATTTTGAAATGCAAGCATATTGTCACCAGTTTCCTTCACGCCTGAAGCAGGCTGATGTTCCAGCTTCAATCTGTACCACTAACCACTTTTGCAACTATGTAGTATTGATTATTCTCAATAGTGTACTGAACGCTTAGAGCACTTCCAAGCACTCAATGAAAGCAATTATGGACTTTTATGTTCGTTCCTTTCTCATTATTCCTTCTATTTGTTTTTATCACCTGCACTTCTCATTTCATTTTAGGATTACGATTATTTTATTTCTTAATCATTGCATTATTGGACTAAATATTAGATACAAAATTCTAGTGCTTAGCATGTATGTAGTGCTTTCTTAGCCTATTTATTTTATTTGCTAGATTTATGTCCCATCTTTATTTTGTACAACTCAAGGTGACCTTCATAATGTTCCTGCCTCACAATATTTTCCCAATTTCCAGTCTGCCAGCTCACCAAAATGCCTCTCTCTCTTTGGAAAGCTTACAACAGATCAGCAGTGCTTAACTCTCAAATAACACACAGATGAGAATATAGTACAAATACAGTCATCACAGCAATTTTTAAAAAACCCTTAAAGTTTACCGTATTTTTCGGAGTATAAGACGCACCTTAGTTTTGGGGGAGGAAAATAGGGGAAAAAAATCTGCCTACCAGGTATTCATCTGGCTAGCATCCTTAGTCTGGTCAGCTTCAGCACATTATTTTATCCCCTGGTTGGGACTTAAAAAAACCTTCTTCTGAGAGAGTAACAATGAAAGAGCCTGCAAGCCAGTAAGAGCTGGGAAGATCGTTAGCACCTGGTTAGGGCTGGAAAAAAACTTCTTTGGAGCAAGTAGAGCAATGAAAAAAAAACCCTGCAAAGACTTAGGGCTGGAAAAACATTCTTTGGAGAGAGTAACAATGAAAAAGCCTGCAAGGTAAGAGCTGGGAAGATCTGTTAGCACCTAGTTAGGGCTGGAAAAAAAAAGCTACATTCGAAGTATAAGACGCACCCAAATTTTCAGCCACTTTTAGGGAGGAAAAAGGTGTGTCTTATACTCCAAAAAATACGGCATGTCTTTCAAGAGTGAAGGGGCAAAAAAAGAAAGAAGCAGATTTATTACAGCACCATGGACAGCAGCTCTGAGTTCAAATTTTGATGGCTGTAGGACAGGAGTCTCCAACTTGAAGTCCTCCAAGCTTAACATTGCCAAGGTTGGAGACCCCTGATATAGGTGGCCTTGTATTTATGACCACAATTGAGCCCAACATTTCCATCGCTAAGTGAGACCCTTGTTAAGTGAGCTTTGCCCCATTTTATGACCTTTCTTGC
Organism: Diadophis punctatus similis; assembly: GCA_023053685.1. Taxonomy (NCBI): domain Eukaryota; kingdom Metazoa; phylum Chordata; class Lepidosauria; order Squamata; family Dipsadidae; genus Diadophis; species Diadophis punctatus. The sequence goes on from JALIGW010000016.1 coordinate 16,787,884, forward strand.
CACGATTGTTAAGTGAATCACTTGCAGTTATTGAGGTAGTAACACAAAAAGAACAAAAAGTTCTTATGAATCATATCAACTTAAGTGAGACATATTCAATACTAGCAACAGAGTTATAAAGCACACAGGGAATCTTCAATTTGCAACCATTCATTTATGTCCATTCAAAGTTACAATGGCACTGAAAAAAAGTGAGTGACAACTGGTCCTCGTACTTACAATCATTGCACAATTCCCACAGCCACATGGTTAACAGATTAACAGAGTTGGAAGGGACCTTGTAGGTCGTCTAGTGCAGGGGTCTCCAACCTTGGCAACTTTAAGACTTGTGGACTTCAACTCCCAGAATTCCTCAGCCAGCAAAGCTGGCTGAGGAATTCTGGGAGTTGAAGTCCACAAGTCTTAAAGTTGCCAAGGTTGGAGACCCCTGGCTCTAGTCCAACCAAAATCAAAATTCAGGTTGGTAATAGGCATACATTTATAATGGTTGCAGTCTCCTGAGGTCATGGTGAACATACGTGATCTTCCCAGGCAGCTTCTGGGACAAAGTCAAGGGGGGGAGCCAGATTTGCTTAACAACTGCAGGGATTCACTTAATAACCGTGGCAAAAAAAAGTGTAAAATTGGACATGACTCGCTTAACAACTGCCTTATGTAGCAATGGAAATTCTGATTCCAATTTGGTCGTATATTGAGGGCTACCTGAGGACTAGCCCTACATTGAGGCCTACATTGAGGGCTACCATTGAAGAGCCGAGGTGGCACAGTGGTTAAATGCAGCTACTGCAGGCTACTCCAGCTGACTGCTAGTTCAGCAGTTCAGCTGTTCAAATCTCACCAGGCTCAAGGTTGACTCAGCCTTCCATCCTTCTGAGGTCGGTAAAATGAGGACCCAGATTGTTGGGGGCAATATGCTGACTCTGTAAACCACTTAGAGAGGGCTGTAAAGCACTATGAAGCGGTATAGAAGTCTAAGTGCTATTGCTAAGTGCTATTGCTACCTGTATAGACATGTGGAAAACTCTAAAAAGAAGCACACACGTGCACGCTGGACTTTAGTAAGGCATTTTTTTTTCTCCTGAGCTGTGAGTGATTATCTCTCAAAATGAGACAAGGTGACTTCCCCTGGGGAATGATAAGACATTATGTCTCTTTTTCCAGACAAGTAATTAAACAGTCCTGGGCAGTACCAACAGGTGTATTGTCATGTCTTCATTAGTGTCTACAAAAATTAGTGTCAGGTACCAAAACTCAGCTGTAATAGAAAAAGGCATTGTGGAAACATAATTAGGCAATTGTGGCCTAAATATCTCAAAGAGGAAAAAATGGATTATGTTGGCACTGAAAGCCTTTCAACTCTGGATTATCTATTTCTCCTTTAGTTGATTATCTGATTTCTCACACTTGCCCTTTCTTATCATATCTCTCTCTCTCTCTCCTGCTATAGTACAGTCATTCCTGCCAATGCTACAACAGAGTTATGGGTTTGAGATGGGCGGCCATAGAAATTGAATAAAGAAGCGAGTAAGTAAATTGTCAGGGGATTGTTTTTATTTATTTATTTATTTGTCAAACATGTATAGGATAGTAGTAGTTTGTATAAACATAAGTAAAAAGTAACGATAAAAGAGGACAATAGGACAGTAAGACAGGGGCGGTAGGCACAGTGGTGCGCTTATGCACGCCCCTTACGGACCTCTTAGAAACGGGGAGAGGTCGACTGTAGACAGTCTAAGGTTAAAGTTTTTAACGCTCACATTTGCAAACTAGTAGGGAAGGTAAGTGAATACCACCCCTGTCTCCAACCCCCTAACCATCTTTGTTGCTCTTCTCTGCACTCTTTCTATAGTCTCAATATCTCAACATCTTTTTATATGGTGATGACCAGGGGTGGGTTCTAACTTACCTCGCTGCCGGTCTGCTTCCTCCCCCACCGTGTGACTGCGCTGTGTGGGCACGCGCAAGCTTTGTGTGCGCGCGCATGCTCAGTGCTAAAAAAAAAAATCCAAAAAAACATGCCCAAAACAAGATGGAGACAAATGTGCAGTGCTGGAAACTCGGCTTCTGTGCATGCGCAGAAGAAAAAAAACAAGAAAAATTCCCTCCCAAAAAAATTTCAATTTTTTTTTCCCAAAAAAGATGGCGGCGTCCACTGACCGGCACCGACAGAACCGGTTCCGTGATGTCACCGTGACATCACCAGCAGTTTGCTACAGGTTCTATAGAACTGGTGCGAACCGGGAGGAACCCATCTCTGGTAGTGACCAACTACAATATAATCAAACAAACAATTTTCACATGTCTAAGATAGGTTAATCATATAATTGTCCTTTATTGCAGGTAGAAAGGCTAAATACATTGTCCCTTGTCCCAATGTAGCTCATGAATCCATTGCAGAAATGAAAACAACTTCTTTGCCACACCAAAATATAGCAGAAACCAGTTGAGGGTATAAAGGGTTTTGTAAAAACAAATCTCTGTGTTCAGTTGTTCTTAATAGGCATTTCATGGTGATTTTGACAATGGCATATATTTTTAGAAAAGCTAACTAGCTTTCACAAGAATCTGCTATTGGCAGAAATGTAAAATAATACAGTGAGTGGTGATTGAAGTTTCCCACAAAGAAATATTATTTCACAGCCTGGATTGGATTCCCCCCCCTTAATTTATAGTTTAAATAGGTGGGAGTGCGTAGTTAGATTAATGCACTAAAATTGTTATGTAAGATATAACGTTCTGGTGTAAAATTGCATTCATGGCACTAAAGAAAAAGAAGAGGAGGATTGCTCTTTTTCTTTTTCTTATTTTCTTTTATTTCTTTTTCTTTCTCGTAATAATGGGATGAAAAATATTTCATATAATATATTATTGAATTGCTGTTATGCGCATATTCCTTCCAAAAAATTTCATTAAGGTTAAGATCCTATCTGAATCATTTCTCTTGTAGAAAGTTGCAACCAATCACAGAACTGAATCGAAATTGGCATGAAAGCTGTGGCTTTTATAAAGAGATTTTTTAAAAAGCATTTATGGAGACTGTGCTTCAAAGTTAGAAACTGAGGGGACTGGCCCACCAGTTTAAATCGTTGCACTGGAATATTGCATGTATTCAAATAGGGGCACAGGCAATGAACAAGAAAATTTAGTTTAATGAAAAGAAGGATCGGGGAGACATGATAGCAGTGTTCCAATATCTCAGGGTTTGCCACAAAGAAGAGGGAGTCAAACTATTCTCCAAAGCACCTGAAGGTAGAACAAGAAGTAATGGGTGGAAACTAAACAAGGAGAGAAGTAACTTAGAACTAAGGAGAAATTTCCTGACAGTTAGAACAATTAATCCGTGGAACAGCTTGCCTCCAGAAGTTGTGAATGCTCCAACACTGAAAGTTTTTTAAGAAGATGTTGAATAACCATTTGTCTGAAGTAGTGTAGGGTTTCCTGCCTAGGCAGGGGGTTGGACTAGAAGACCTCCAAGGTCCCTTCCAACTCTGTTGTTGTTGTTGTTGTTGTTGTTGTTGTTGTTGTTGTTGTTGTCGTTGTCGTTGTCGTTGTCGTTGTCATCATCATCATCATCATATTATTATTATTATTATTATTATTATTATTATTATTATTATTATTATTATTATTATTATTATTATTATTATTATTATTATTATTATTATTATTATTATTATTATTATTATTAAATGGAATTGTAGAATCACGAAGTTTGCTTAGTTGTGACCTGTTGAATAAGCTACAATTAGCATGGGTTCATTCATCATCAATATAAAATTATATAACATCCCAAATAATTTCTCTTCTCCTAAGTTGCCTAAATATTTATGGCTTGTTTCTTTTAGTAAAGTGGCATGGTGGCTCAGTGGTTAAGATGGTGGGCTTGTCAGCTGGAAAGCCAGCAGCCAAGGTTCAAGACCTGAGCTTCATGCAACAGGGTGAATCCCACCACTGTACTGGACTAACAAGAAAACTGCTAACCTAGCAGTTCGAAAGCATGGATAGGTGCAAGCAGATCTCACCTCCGGGGGCAAGATGTTCCAAAAATGAGGTGCCACTGCAGAAAAGGCTCTCCTCCTAGACTCAGCCAGCTAAAACTCTTCGACCAATGGGGTCCACAGCTTGGCCTTTCTGTTGGAATAAGTGGAGCAGGCCCATCCCTTTGAGACAGCACAATTCCTCAGATAACTTGGTCCCAAGCCATGAAGGGCTTTAAAGGTGACAAGCGACAACTTGAATTGGACCTGGAAGCAAATTGGCAACCAATGCAGCTCACGCGACAGCAGTGTTACATGTGCCAACCAGGGGCAACCAGAACTATCAACTCTGCCATCTTCTGTACCAATTGTAGCTTCCAAAAATCTTTAAGGGTAGCCCCATGTAAAAGATAAAGGTTTCTGTGTCCAGTTGTGTCTGACTCTAGGGCAGGGGTCGGCAACCTTAAACACTCAAAGAGCCACAAAGGTCCTAACCGGAAGACCCCCGGTCAATTCTGGAGCCGACCGGAAGTCTGGTTTCCCCACCATAGAGTCTCCTCCTTGCATGGCATCCTTTTTCCTCTACCTGTCCTAACCGAAAGCTCTATCAATTGTGGAGCTGACCAGAAAACACGTCCCTTGCCATAGAGTCTCCTCCTGGCATGCCCTCCTTCCCCCCCCACACACACACAAACCGGAAGCTCTTCTCAAAATTGTGGTGCTCACCGGCAACAGCGAGCCACAGCAGAGGGATGAAAGAGCCACATGCAGCTCCAGAGCCGCGGGTTGCTGACCCCTGCTCTAGGGCATGGTGCCCATCTCCGTTTCTTAGCCAAGGGATCCAGCATTGTCTGAAGACACTTTCCATGGTTATGTGGCCAGCATGGCTGTACGCTAAAGGCACACAGAATGCTTTTACTTTCCCACCAAAGTGGTACCTATTAATCTACTCGCATTTGAATCAGTGGTGGGTTCCTGCCGGAGCTGCCCAATGTGTAGCTCCGGTAGGGAGCGGCCAATTAGGCAATTTGTGCACGACCACTCCAGAGCCCGCTCCGCTGCGTGTGTCGCCATCTTTTTCTGAGAATTTTTGGGCTATTTTGCTTCTGTGCATGCGCGGAAGCAAAATCGCGCTGAAATCTCTCGCGCGCGCACGTCCCCTCGTGAGATTTCGGCGAGATTTTGCTTCCGCGCATGCGCAGAAGCAAAATCGCATGAGGGGATGTGTGCACTTAGCGAGTGCGTGTGCGCCCAAAACGTGGAGATACGCGCGCTGCACACTGGCATGGGTAAGTGAGCAACCCGCCCCTGATTTGCATGCTTTCAAACTGCTAGATGGGCAGGAGCTGGAACGAGGAACAAAAGCTCACCCCGTCGCACAGCGCTTGGGTCTCGAACCCAGACTGTCAGCTTTCCAGCTGGCAAACTCACCACCTTTAACCACTGAGCCATTGCAGCCCATGTAGAGCACCTAAACACCTTACAACATAGCCTTCCAAGCCCATTTCAGAGAATAAGTAACATCATCTTTATTTCTTGACACATTACACTCCGAAGAATCTTCAAGTGAGTCAGCTCCACTGCGCCCTGGTCTTCAAATCCCATTTCTTCAATGTAGTTTGTTGATACCTCTTAACAGCCAGCAAAGATAGCTGTCAATTTGCCTCCCCATGATGACAAAGTGTTGAACATACTTGGCAAACAGATCTGGATTGCTGTCACTTTGAAGGGTTTCAGTTGTTTTGCTAACTGATGATTGCAGCCGATACCAAAAATAATGATGAAAACATTTTCATTTACATATCACCTTTTTCCTCCTTTATACTAATAAGAAAGTCCAGAGAAAGGGACAGAATTTTCTTGCTAGTATCTATCTTCTTTCCACCAGAAACACTTCCAGAAAGCCTTCTCGGCAGATTTTGAAGGAAATTGTTTATGCCAAAACATCATAAACGTGTAGATTTTCCTGCTACAAGATACAATGATGGCAACAGGCTTAGATTTTTTGCTTTATGAGGCTTGGCTAAGGGTATGTCTAGTCTAACTATTTGCCATATGTTACATGACCAGAAATAAAAATAGCTCTTTTAGAGCTACTTTATTAAATGCTATTTATTAGAATAGTTATATTGTCCTGAAAAGTGGGGAGGAAACCTTAGATTTGCTTACAAAATAAAAACATTAAATAGCAAATATGTGCAGCTAAGCACATCCCAACACACCCCTAAGGCAGCACATTAAAACAGATGAATGGATGAATGTGTCTAAAACTATTCTGACAATTCTCGCTAGATCAGGAACTTGTGAGTGATATAAATTATTATATCCTATTGAGGGACTACTTATTTTTTTAAAAGGTTTTAGAGAAGAGACAGAAGGTAGGTAAAATGCGGTAATTCTTTATATCTTCCATCCAAATACAGGTACTTCTCAGCTTACAACCACAGCTGAACCCAAAACTTCTGCAGCTAAGCAAGACAGTCGTTAAGTGAATTTTGCCCCATTTTGTGTCCTTTCTTGCCATAGTTATTAAGTAAATCACTGCAGTTGTTAAAGTTAGTTATGTGGGCATAAAGTAATCTGGTTTTCCCATTAATCACAAAAAAATAGGAAGCAGAATAGACCAAGTTCCAGTTCTGATTGAATTAATCTTTATGACTTCTATTTAAAGACATTATGAAACCACCATCCCTGATTTCCAAGACCGGGGTGGACTGTCTACTGCTGAATTTTATCAGATGAATCCCTTTTAATTAAGAACTTGGTTGCCTTCCATGTGAGGTGTTGAATCCAAATCTAGCGACTTGCTCATTTAGGAGCACACATTATCTCCTTTGCTCTTTAAAAATAAAATTTCAAACTACAAAAGCCCAATCTTGTTGATTGAAGGCAAGCAAGCTTTGGAAAACTCAAAGCAGAAAAAGTTCTAGTTGTAAGGTTTATTTTCAAAACCTGAGTGTATTTAAACACGATCAGTTGAGCATTATTTTGATGTGCGTTCTCCTATTAGCAAGTCATAGATAAGGGAAACTAATTATAGTATTAAATTGAGGGTTTCGTTTTTGCCTTTTGTATGCTTCAAGAATGCTGTCAGAGAAGTAAGAATTATATTCCCTTTCTTCCTTTTCCTTTGCCAAAGACAAGAGAACTAGAAAAAGAGTAATAGGCACTAATGGATGCTTGAAGAAGCATTTTTTTGAAGCACAGAATTACAGGAATTTTTGGGAAAAGAAAAAGTCAGAGTTGTTGGGGCAATGTTGCACAAGAAACAGCATCACGACACGCCAAAGAGGTCCAGAATAAACAGTTGAAAGGGACTAGGAGGTCTTCTAATCCAACCCCCTGCTCAAGCAGGAGAACCTATATCAGTGATGGCGAACCTATGGCATGCTTGCCACAGGTGGCACGCAGAGCCATATCTGCCGGCACGCAAGCTGTTGACCTAGCTCAGGTCCAGCACGCATGTGCGTGCTGGCCAGCTGATTTTCAGCTCGCACGGAGGCTCTGGGAGGGCGTTTTCAGCCTCCGGAGGACCTCCGGGGGGTGGGGGCAGTGGTGAGTTCCTACTGGTGCGGTCCACTCTATAGCACTGGTAGCGGCCCGCTGGTGACATCACAGTACCGGTGCGGTCGGTTGCCGGTGCCTGGGCGCCGCCATTTTTTAATATATATATATATATATATTTATTTTCTTCTGCGCATGCCCAGAAGCCGAGCTTCCGGCACTGCACATGCGCTGCCTTCCTACCCCACAGTGAGTCCAAGCAGGGGAGGATGGCTGAGGGAGCGTGTGAGACGCTGAAAGAACGGGTGGCAGGAGCTATCTCCATTCCCCTCCCTTCAGCAGTCCGAGAAGCCATGAACGTGCGGTGATGATCCTAGGCATTTTCGCACATTTGAGGCTTCTCGAGCTGCTGAGGGGAGGGGGAATGGGCGGCAGGACCTATCTCAGTTTCCCTCCCTTCAGCAGTCCGAGAAGCCATGCCCACCCGGTCACATGGCCGGCAAGCCATGCCCACCCGGTCACATGGCTGGAAAGCCACACCCACAAAATAAGCCACGCCCACAGAGTGGTAGTAAAAAAATTAGGAACCCGCCCCTGATGTTGAGACTCTAGAAAGAGTGCAGAGAAGAGCAACAAAGATGATTAGGGGACTGGAGGCTAAAACATATGAAGAACGATTGCAGGAACTGGGTATGTCTAGTTTAATGGAAAGAAGGACCAGGGGAGACATGATAGCAGTGTTCCAATATCTCAGGGGTTGCCACAAAGAAGAGGGAGTCAAACTATTCTCCAAAGCACCTGAGGGTAGAACAAGAAGCAATGGGTGGAAACTAAACAAGGAGAGAAGCAACTTAGAACTAAGGAGCAATTTCCTGACAGTTAGAACAATTAATCCGTGGAACAGCTTGCCTCCAGAAGTTGTAAATGCTCCAACACTGGACGTTTTAAAGAAGATGTTGGATAACCATCTGTCTGAAGTAGTGTAGGGTTTCCTGCGTAAGCAGAGGGTTAGACTAGAAGACCTCCAAGGTCCCTTCCAACTCTGTTATTGTTGTTGTTGTTATTATTATTGTTGTTTTTGTTGTCGTCGTTGTCATTATTATTATTATTATTATTATTATTATTATTATTATTATTATTATTATTACTACTACTACTACTACTACTACTACAACAACAACAACAACAACAACAACAACAACAGAGCTGTGGGTTTCCTATTTTCCGTGTCCTTTGGACAATTGCCAAGTCCATTTCCCTATATCTGTCTGCTCTCAGAGGAATTGGGGAAAAAAATATGTAGGTCATCCCCATTAGTCAGTTCCTAGGCTGTTGTCTTTGATCAGGGGGAAAAAGCAGGAAAGGAGGGAGGAGGAAAACCAGCTGTCAAACCTTGTTTTATCATTTGAACAAAGTCAGCAGATCTGCACTGGCAGTTTTCTAGCCGTATTAAGCCAGGAGTAATGGCATTTCTCTTCCTGGGAGAGAAAGAGGCAAAGAGTTTGTGTGCGTGTGTGAGGGTGGGCGTGTGTGTGGGTGTTTGTGTGTGTGTGTGCAGCACAGCAGGGGGCATCTTCTGTGAGCAATGATGTCAGGTGTCTTGCAATTTCCTTGTGCAAATGCATCGCAGGCGGGCAACAAGAAGAACATCGTGGTTAAAAAAAAGTGTCAGAATCCTGCAGGGCAGGGTAGTCCTCTGCTTACGACCACAATTGAGCCCAACGTTTCTGCTGCTAAGCAGGATATTTGCTAAGCCAGCTTTGCCCCATTTTACGTCCTTCCTTTGCCACCGTTGCTAAGCAGATCGCTGTGGTGGTTAAGTTAATAAAGATGGTTGTTAATTGAGCCTGACTTCCCCATGGGGATTTTGCTTGTCAGAAGGTCTCAAAAGGGAATCTCATGGCCAGAGGTGGATTCCTACTGGTTCTAACTGGTTCTTTAGAACTGTTAGTAAACCAGTGATGATGTCATGGAGCCGGTTCTGTCGGTGCCGGTCCGTGGGCGCTGCCATCTTGTCATTGGCTTCTGCGCATGCGCAGGAGTTGTTTTTTTGCTTCTGTGCATGCGTAGAAGCTGAGTTTTCGGCACTGCACATGCGCGGGAAGAAGCGAACCGGCAGCGAGGTAAGTTACAATCCACCCCTGCTCATGACCCCCGGGACGCTGCAACCGTCATAAATATGAACCAGTTGCTAAGCATCCAAATGTAAATCACATGATCATGGGGATGTTGCAATGGTCAGAAATGTGACAAATGGACATAAGTCACTTTTTTCAGTGCCGTTGTAATTTTGAATGGTCACTAAGTGAACGGTTGTAAGTCGAGGACTACCTGTAATATATTAACTGATTATCAGAATTGAAAGGTACCTTGTAGGTCATCTAGTCCAACCCCTCCCTGCCCAAGCAGGAGACCCTATACCATTTCTGACAGAGGGCAGTCCAGTCTCTTCTTGAAAGCCTCCAGTGATGAAGCTCCCACAACTTCTGAAGGCAACTTCTGTTCCATTGATTGATTGTTCTCACTGTCAGAAAATTTCTCCTTATTTCTAGGTTGAATCTCTCCTTGATCAGTTTCCATCCATTATTTCTTGTCTGTCCTTCAGGTGCTTTGCTATCTGTTCGTCCGTCCGTCCATTTGTCCGTCCGTCTATCTATCTGTCTATCTGTCTATCTGTCTATCTGTCTATCTGTCTATCTGTCTATCTGTCTATCTGTCTATCTATCTAGTGGTAGATCAAATCATGGAGAGAAGTAACCAAGACTAAGGAGAAATTGCTTAACGGTTATAGCAATCTGTCAATGGAACAGCTTGCCTTCACAAGGTGTGGGTCACTGGAGGCTTTCAAAAAAGAGATTGGACAACCATTTGTCTGAACTGGTATAGGGTCTCCTGCTTGAGCAGGGGGTTGGATTAGAAGACCTCCAAGGTCCCTTCCAACGCTGCTATTCTATGTCTTCTACAGCCCTGGCCTTGTTGTACATGTGTGCATCGTTATATATGCATACATTTATTTTGTAATTGCGCACGCTTGCAAAAGGAGCTGGGTTTTTATCACGATGCTGGACATTTTTGCAAATGTTTCATGTGTGTGTGTGTGTGTGTGTGTGTGTGTGTGTGTGTCACATACACACCCTTAGATGACCCCTACCCACATCCCACCCTCCCTGCTCTCTAGCCCATATGACAGCTCTGTATGGGTGTGATGGATTTGTTTACGCAACAAAGAACCAAATGAGGTGGACTTATCAAGGCATTCACCCCCTCTTCCTCCCAGCCTTGCTTATAATATTGAAAACACCCACAGAAAAGAGTTCTGAATTTATCTCACTCCCTATTGGTGAGCGATGAGATATATAGAGGAACTGCATTTCCCTCCGAAGACAAGCTTTCTTTCCGGCAGTAAATACAATGTTTGCAGAATGGAAAAGAGCCATTTCGGAGCTGTTACAAGTCTACTGAATAATTGAATTATTACTCATTGGTGACCAGTGGAATTTGTTACCTGCATGGTTCCAGGCCTGAATCAAAGTAATTACACTCACAGTGTCAGCAAGGTGAAATAATAGCAGCAGGCTGTTTGGAATGCATAGGCAATTCTGAACAGAGGGCTTGGGGGGAAGGGAGGGGCCGTAATAGCACTGGTAGAGTCGCCGCCTTGCTTTCTTCCTGGTTCCCGTGACTAAATACATTCATTCTGTTTTTGCTTCACCCGGGATGACAAAAAGAGAGCTGTAACATCCATCTTCGGAGAAAATTAGCACAGTCTTAACACAAGTAACATGAATGGGCTGTCATTCCTACACCATGAATGAACCCGCACTGCATATCGGACATTAATACAATCGAGAGAGTCCAGAAATATTTCACAAGAAGAGTCCTTCACTCCTCCGCTCGCAACAAAATACCTTATTCCACCAGACTTGAAATCTTGGGCTTAGACAGCTTAGAGCTACGTCGCCTTCGATCTGATCTAAATGTAGTTCATAAAATCATCTGCCACAATGTCCTTCCTGTCAATGAATACTTCAGCTTCAACCGCAACAACACACGAGCACACAATAGATTCAAACTCAATGTAAACCGCTCAAAACTCGACTGCAGAAAATACGACTTCAGCAACAGAGTGGTCAATGCCTGGAATGCATTACCTGACTCTGTGGTTTCTTCCCCAAACCCCAAAAACTTTAACCTTAGACTGTCTACAGTCGACCTCACCCCATTCCTAAGAGGTCTGTAAGGGGCGTGCATAAGAGCACCATTGTACCTACCGTCCCTGTCTTACTATCCTATTGTCCAAATGTACCTACTTTGCTTTTGTTTATGTTTATACCATACCTGTTATCTTGTACACGTTTTGACAAATAAATAAAATAAATAAATAAATAATGAACCCTACAACCCAGCTGATGCTACTACAGGTAGTTCTCGACTTACAAGGGAGCCCAACATTTCTGTTGCTAAGCGAGACAGTGGTTCAGTGAGTTTTGCTCCGTTTTATGCCCTTCCTTCTTGCCACAGTTGTTAAGTGAACCACTTCACAGTTGTGAAGTTTAATAACACGTTTGTGGGGTGAATCTGGCTCCCCCGTTGACTTTGCTTGTCAGAAGGTCGCAAAGGGTGATCACACGAGCCCGGGATGCTGCAACCCGTCATAAATACGAGTCAGTTGCCAGGTGTCTGAATTTTGATCAAGTGACCAAGGGGATGCTGTAGTGATCATAAGTATGAGCTCTGTGAGATTGGTTGTTTGCTTGTAGGCAGGCATTTCATTACCCAACTAAGTAATAAGAACACTCCCACCAACACTGAGAGAGCAAGCTACTTGTACATAAGCAGAGCACAAGCCCCACTCCCTTCTGGCATGATGATGTTACCTAGTTTGGTAATCAAACGTCTGCAAGAAAGCAACGAAGCTCAGAGAGCACCAAGGACCCTAGAAATAGAAAGGCAGAAGCCCTTGTGTTCTGACCCAGTTCCCCAAACATGACAAACCCCCTGAAGTTAACTCAAAGATTCCTTTTATTAAGAGCGCCAGTAGCCCCGGAAAAAAGTTTCTCTCTCACCACAGGCTAACAAGTCCGTCCAGCCAGAAGATGAATAGTTGTCTGCCACATCCATTCATCTCCTCCCCAGAGGAGGAGCTAGCGTGGGGCTTCGTTTTATCCCCAGAGCTAGGGTGGGGCTTCACTAGCGGTGGTGGCTCTTCCTTCCCAAGGAGCAGCTCATGGATTTCCACTGCTCTCCTCTCCTCTGCCTTCTGTGCATCCGTGTGTCAGGCACTGGACTCAGCTGTTCCTCTTCCTCATCAGCCACCTCCAGACCTGGGGGCTGTTGACTCTCCATCTGAGGGCTGACAGACGGCCCAGGCTCTGCCTCTCTCTTTCTCTCTGCCAGCTCCATTCCCTCTTCCCCCTTGGAGCTCTCAGGTTGCCTTGATGCTGGCCCTGACTCCCACGCCTCCTCCTCATCTGATTCGGCTGTTGGAGGGGCTGGCGGCCGACAGGCCACAACACCTTGTTAATCAACTGTAAATCCCCCAAATATCCATCAGCTTGTCTACCTTCTGTTTATTATATCTATTATAGCTTTTGGACTATGTTAGGGGAAGGTAGATTTCTTTTTGTTTTCATTTAATGCTTCTCTGCTTTTTACTAGGGGCCACACATTACAAGAAGAAGATGGGACAAGAACACAAAGCTCAATTTCATGAAATGCAGGGAAAAGCATAAATTAAAGCAGGTAATACAATAATTCAAGAGCCCTGGACCCCCCACCCCAAATTTTGTGCTTGTGCTTTGGAGGACAAATGCATCAAGCACAGCGGTTCCCAACCTGGGGGTCGAATGACCATTTTCCAGGGGTCGCCCTGGCATCCTCAGTTCCCCCCCTGCCACAAGCCTGGCCATATCGCGCCCCACAACCCGCACCCCGCGACCCACCCCGCCACTGCCATTTGGGTTCTTTTACCCTCTGTGCATGCGCAAAGCATTCTGCGCATGCGCAGAGGGTAAAAGAACCCAAATGGCGGCGTCCGGCTGAAGTCTCCAGATCCGGGCGAGGTCTCCACTCACTTCGCGTGTTCCCTCTGGGAGCTTTTTGAGCCCCGTCGTGAAAGACGTGCACGACTTCGGCGAGGCCGGGACAGGCGGCTGCCCGGAGAGAACCACCCCCTTTGCCCCGAATGCTACAGGTAGACCGGAGAGACTCTGCGAAAAACCCAAATGGCGGCAGTGGGGTGGGGCGCGGTGGTGGGGTGGGGGTCATGGCATTAGGAGGGTTGGGAACTGCTGATCTAGCAGATCACTTGGAAGAAGACAAGGGATGTTTCTGTCATTAAAGTCAGATTATATTCCTGTCACAACATGGTCTCCAGGAATCAATGTGAATTGCCCTGCCACCCCCATTTGTGACTCCACCTTGCTATTTATCCCGATTAAGCTGATCATCATCAACAGATGCAGAAGGTTCGGGCAACTGTTTGATAAAAGCAGAAGAAATCCAAGCTATCTGATAAAAAAAAATTGCTGGCTGCTGTAAGACAAAAGTTCATGATTTCAATTATTGGAGCACTGCCGTCAAAATCCTTTTGCAAATTAGATCCACTCAGAAGCGAACAGAGTCCCTGGAGTGAATTCATAATTTAGAAGACAGAAAGACTTGGCTCATTCAAGACGAGGTCATGAATTCCTTGGCTAATGAAATGTTACATGAAATGTTTCTTTCACTTTAACAAACGCACCATTTCATGCTTCTGGAAATGACTAGCAGGAGAATTTATAGGTGTAGGTAGCAATTTGGCCTCTTGACAGGAAGAAAACGGACTCCATATCTGTGCAGTAGGGAACTAAAAAGTTCCATAAGATGCTACTTGTTGTAGGATGAGTTCCTCTATGTTTGGACTAGCGATTCAAATAGGTACCAAGCTTTTCTCCTTTCATTCCACATAGCTGAATTTACCTCAGGAAAAAAAAGCCATTTTGCTTTATGCTTCATCACTGAATATACAGTGACCTTGATAAAATAAGGAGAGGATTTATTTATTTATTTATTTTATTTTGTGAGATATATATACCGCCTCACAGTGCAAGCACTCTCTAACGGTTTACACCAGTAAGCAATGTATATTTATATTGCCCCCAACAATCTGGGTCCTCATTTTACCTACCTCGGAAGGATGGAAGGCTGAGTCAACCTTGAGCCGGTGAGATTTGAACCGCTGACCTGCAGATCAGTGTCAGCTAAATTGGCCTGCAGTACCTGCCTCTAACCGCTGCGCCACCTCGGCTCTAGGATAACTAGAGACCTGGGAATGCAGAAATAATAGAGTGCATTCAAGACCTATATGGTCCTTCAAAAGAATGACAATTTAGGATTTCAATCTGGCACTTAAATGAATGTAGATTGAGATTATAGAGAACCATGGAGATAATTTTGGAGAAGAACATGGTGGCTTTTAGCAAAACATGATTTAACCCAAGAGAACATTAGGAAAAAATTAAACTGGCTCTCCTATAGTTAAAGAACCCATGTATTTGCTTGTCTGAATATAGGTTGTCCTTGATTTGCAACCGTTTGCTTAAACAGTTCAAAGTTACAATGGCACTGAAAAAAGTGACCTACGACCATTTTTCACACTTACCACTGTTACAGCATTTCTGTAGTCATGTGATCAAAATTTAGACACTTAGGAACCGGGATGTATTTATCATGATTGCACTGTCCTGGGGTCATGTGATCACCTTTTGCGACCTTCAGACAAGCAATGAGGTCAATGAGGAAGCTGCATTCACTTAATAACCATGTTACTAACTTAACTGCAGTGATTCACTTAACAGCTGTGGCAAGAAAGACCATAAAATGGACCAAGACTCACTTAACAACAGCCTCTCTTAGCAAGAGAAATTTTGGAGCTCAGTTGTGGTTGTAGTTTGCATAAGCTTAGTAAGCTCACTTTGGGAGAGCTACATAAAAAGTTGTAATATATGCGTTGCTGTGAAACGGAGACCAGGGAAGACCCCGGGACTGCTACAACAAGTGGTTGAGCCAACCCAACGATGGAAGGAAATAGCCATGGACTTTATAGTAGAGCTCCCAGAGAATGAGAGGAATACTGTAATCTGGACTGTAGTTGACCTGTTCTCCAAGCAAGCCCACTTTGTAGCTGGTCCGAGCCTCCCATCAGCCCAGAACTAGCCAGGATATTTCTGCAGCAGATCTATAGACTGCACGGAGTGCCGAAATGCATCATCTCAGACAGAGGGGTGCAATTTACCACAATTTACTGCTACAAAATGCAGAACTAAGCCCCTGGGAGGACCCTATTAGCTTTATGAATTCATAAAGCTAATAGGGTCCTCCCAGGGGCTTAGTTCTGCATTTCATCCGAGCACGAACGGAGCCATGGAACGAGCTAATGCAATGGTGGAGCAGTACCTACATTGCTATGTCAACTATCAGCAATCAAACTGGGCAGAACTCCTGCCATTTGCTGAGGTTGCATACAACAACGTGGTGCATAGCAACACTGGACTCATCCCGTGTAAAATAGCTACAGGGATGGAATATGTGTCCATGCCATTCTTAGCACATATTCATTCTTAATTCTTAGCACATATTCATGATCCTTATCAGTCACTGTTTTGCAGCTGAATCATCTTGTTAGATTCCCATGTTGTTTGTTGGACTCAAGTAGCAAAATAGCCTAGACTGGTCCAACATCTTCATCTAACATTTATTTGATGTCTCTATTGAAAGCTTCAAAGGATTATGCATCCAAATTGACAACCAGAACTCAAAATTTCATAAGGATTATTGGCTACAAACTAAGGGATGGGTGGATCATGGTGCTATTATATCATTGTTGACTCTCGATGACCACATAGATACAATTTCTCCATGATTATTTGTCCCAATCTGGTCATCCACATTACAGCTGGTCTTCTCTTTCCTTCCACCTTTCCCAGCATTAAAATCTTCTCCAGAAAATTAGGTCTTTACAACTTGTGAATGAAGTAGGATCATTTAAGCCTGAATAAGGAATAGATACTTCAAAACAAGCTTTCCAAATGAAGGGATGAATGCTCTGGACGAATGCTCCTGCATAAGAATCTGAAGAGGAATGTCGCCTAAGGATTGAGTCAAAAAGCAATTTATGGCGTGAACATCTGCATTCCCTTTCTTTCCTGCTTTCCTATAATAGTCTTGACAGCAGCGAAATACCTACAATATACTAGCACAGTGATTTAGACCGCGGACAGTTTCTTTTGAATGCAGAATCCAATTATATGAGAACACCTGGAGTGGTTGATACGAAGCTTTGCCTAGACAGAAGAGCCAGCTAAAATATGTTGCTTCAGGTGATGACAATGGTTATGTCACGTGTGGGGCACTTTGGCACGGGTCTAGAAAGACTCTTACAATGCAAACGAAAATTAAGGACAAGCTGACAATTTAACAAATGCTAGGACCAGTGGCAAAAATTATGCACATCTGAAGAAGACAATGTCTATGCTGCAGTGATAATTACAGGACCAGCTGTGTTGGAAAGGAGTTAGAAAGCAGGTTTCATGGAGAATCATTACAAAGAAAAGGAGAAGGGAAAAATATATTTTATGTATAAGCAGAGAGATATGGCCCTGTGTCTTACTTTCTAGCAAAGTTTTTTTTTTAATGATTGGCTATATTTATTCTTCTGGGCTGCCACCAGGAATCAGCATCACTCTCACATTAATAGTTAATTTTTTTTTACAAATATGAAAGGTCACATTAGATATTCCTCTGTTGCCTGTGTATCGGTCATAATATATGCCCTCTTTTCCCAATGCACACTGGTTTCCACAATATCGCCCCTGGTACTAAGTGTTTTGTGAGCGCTTAAATGAATGGCCCTGTACTGTACTTGGGAGTTGAAATACTTCATCACAAAATTGTGAAAAGTTTCAGTTTTAGCATGAAAACTGGGTATTACCTTGAAAGGTTAGAATTCAATCATTTATTTGTCAGATTTTATTTGTGAGATTTATATACCGCCTCACAGTGCAAGCACTCTCTAAGCGGTTAATGATAATCATGGATACTTTGATAGCCTTAGTGATTATTATTTATTTAGCATATGACATATGGACTAGCAATATATATTCAACTTCACCTTCATTAGTAAAACAATAAAATATAAATGTTAAAAAGGTCTATGTTCAAATACCAATGGCTCTAGGCCAGGGGTCAGCAACCTGCGGCTCTGGAGCCACATGTGGCTCTTTCATCCCTCTGCTGCGGCTCCCTGTTGCCAGTCGGCTCCACAATTGATAGGGCTTTCAGTTAGGACAGGTAGAGGAAAAAGGACACCGCGCAGGAGGAGACTCTATGGTGGGGGAACCAGACTTCCAGTTGGCAGAGGAAAAAGGACGCCGTGCAAGGAGGAGACTCTATGGTGGTGGTGGGGGAACCAGATTTCCGGTCAGCAGAGGAAGAAGGATGCTGCGCTAGGAGGAGACTCTGGTGGGGGAACCGGACGTCTGGTCGGCTCCAGAATTGAACGGGGGACTTCCGGTTAGGGCCTTTGTGGCTCTTTGAGTGTTTAAGGTTGCCGACCCCTGCTCTAAACCATCTAACCATTGAAGTGCAGCATCATTTATTTTTTAAAAAAAATATCTTCCAACTACAAAGTGTCAATCGTCTTTCCAACCTGCTTCTTCAAAATCCAACTTTCACTTCCATAGAGTGTCACAGAAACTACCATTGCTTCCATGGTTCTATTTGTAGGTACTGTGTAAAGTCTCCTTAATGTCCGAGCTGAATTCCCTAATTTTGTAAGGAAGAAATGTGAAATTTTGCATTTTTTTTCTTAAAAAGAAAAAAAAAGTTTCCCAATGAAGCAAGAAAAATGAAAAAGCATTTCTGACTTCAGAAAATATGCTTTACTTTCCCTGAACACTAAGATGTGATATCGAAGGTCATCCTAGCATATTAGGCACCATGTTCCTTGGGTTGCATACATGCCCATTACTTCATTCAGATGTTCTTCAAGGCCTCCTTGTTTCCTCTTAACACATTACACCTTGCGATGCACAGCTTGGGGTCTTCTTACCAAGAAGGAAACATTTCACAAAGTTGAGGAAAAAATAAAACTTTTGTGTTGCTGTTCTCTTTCTCTTTCTCCGTGGCTAAATTCAAACTTTTCTGTCTGAGGATGCACCTTAATCCTGAAATGAAAAGGCTGCAAGGCACCGAGTCACAATTGAGGTGACTCTAAGGTGGGACTTTTAACTAGGCTGGTGTTGTGGCCCACCAGCGGCCAGCGGAGATGGTGGCAGACTCGGATAGTGAGGAGGTTGGGGAGGAACATGGGCCGGTCCTGGAATCTGGGGAAGGCTCTGATGAGAGCTCTGCATTGGAGGCAGAGATGGGGCCAGGGCCGTCGGACAGTTATCAGCTACCTTCGGAGTCGGAGATAAGGGGGCAGAAGAACAGCTGGAGCCTGTTCTCAATGTGCGCATGCTGTGTGAGCTGTGAGGAGAAGGGAACAATTAAGGAACAGGGGTCGACTCGGGAGTAAAGGCAGAAGTAGACACTGAATGGCCACTCCCCTAGGGAATAAATAGGAGCAAAAGGGGAGTGGTGTTTGCAGGAGAAAATTAGTTCATTTATTAGTGTGAAGATTGGCTTATCTGATTTCATGCCTCACAGAGACTCCTTGCCAAGTATTTCATTGTACAGTAGTTGGGCCTGGAAGCTCTCGGCCTGGCAACTATCCAAGGACTGATAAGGTCTGTTGTTACAATTCACCATTGAAAGGCTTATTACCAGGACTTTTCTGTATGTGAATGCTAGGAATTCACATTAGCCAAATAAAAAGGGAATTTTGGGGGGACAAGGAGTCTCTTTCCTGATTTTGTGAAGCCTAGGTCAGAACAGTTAGCATGCATTCCATCCAGTGGTGGGTTCCTACCAGTGTGGTCCACTCTATAGCACCGGTAGCAGCCCGCTGGTGACGTCACAGTACCGGTGCGGTCGGTTGCCGGTGCCTGGGCACCGCCATTTTTTAAAAAAAAATTTACATTTTTAAAAAATTTTCTTCTGTGCATGCCCAGAAGCCGAGCTTCCGGCACTGCGTATGCGCTGCCTTCCTACCCCACAGTGAGTCCAAGAAGGGGAGGATGGCTGAGGGAGCGCGTGAGACGCTGAAAGAATGGGCGGCAGGAGCTATCTCCATTCCCCCTCCCTTCAGCAGTCCGAGAAGCCACAAATGCGCGGTGATGATCCTAGGCATTTTCGCATGTTTGAGGCTTCTCGAACTGCTGAGGGGAGGGGGAATGGGCAGCAGGACCTATCTCAGTTCCCCTCCCTTCAGCAGTCCGAAAAGCCACACCCACCCGGTCACATGGCTGGCAAGCCACACCCACAAAATAAGCCACGCCCACAGAGTGGTAGTAAAAAAATTAGGAACCCGCCCCTGATTCCATTCTCTGTATTTCCTCTTTCATTCATCAGAAGACTTACAAGAATTCTAGAGTAGCAGCCAGGAGAGGCAGCCGCAGAGAGGGAATTTTTTTTTAAAAAAAAATACAGAACTGATTCTGCCTAAATACAGATAACTGAGCCACAAATATTATTCATTATTTTTAGAAGGCAGGGGAAGATCACCCAAGATCATTTGAAGGAAGTCAGAAGCAATTTATTTTCTGCAGTACTTACATTCTTTGGTTAGCAACGGCTGTAGATTAAAGCCTATTTACAGGCTCGGTATGTATTGTGAGTTTGGGAGAAAGGAGGACAGAATAAATTATAGCCCTTGGCAAATAACTGGGAAGCTGACTCTCTCGTGTTTAAGATCATCATTTCTTTCTCAATCGCTCTGGGGAATGAAGCAGCAAAGGACTAAGCATCAGAAGACTTCTGAGAGATTTACAAGGGCAGCCGAAAGGATGGTCATTTTTCCTCCTGTTTCCATGGCAGAGCTCCCATGCCTTGAAACAAATATATCTAGAAAAGTATTGCAGGCCAGGAAAGAAATAATAGTTTGAAAGGCTTTCCCTATTGAGACTTTGTGAGGCATTTTTATACCAATAGCATGTAGACTTACATACCGCTTCACCAGGGGCAGGTTCCTAATTTTTTTACTACCACTCTGTGGGCGTGGCTTATTTTGTGGGTGTGGCTTGCCAGCCATGTGACCGGGTGGGCGTGGCTTGCCGGTCATATATTAGTTATTTCAGAGAGATGTTACTACTATTTTTGCTATTTTATACCTTACATGAAAAGTTTTGCATACAAAGCGTGTGTTACACCATGGCAACACAGCAACCTTTATATGCAGAAAATGCTATAGTTAAAAGACAAGTGAGTCTCATACAGCATTTTTGGTTTCAGTCATGGATTCCTTAGACGAAAATATTGAGGACTGTTAAAAGAACAGTATCTTTTAACAGTCCTCAATGTTTTCGTCTAAAGAATAACAGTATAAAACTGTATAAAATTAACAGTATAAAAGGTTAAGCTTTTGGAAAACGCCCACTTTGGGAAGCTTTAGGCAAAAGCGAAGGAAAAGTGTCAAATGCGAGCTTCTTTTTATTTTCAAGTGAAGGGATGGGGAAAGACTTAATTGTCAGGTTTCTGGGCATGTGCAGAAGAATTTTTTTAAAAAAATTTAAAAAAAACATTTTTTAAAAAAATGGCGGCACCCAGGCACCGGAAACCGACCGCACTGGTACTATGATGTCACCAGCGGGCCGTTACCGGTTCTATAGAGTGGACCGCACCGGTAGGAACCCACCACTGCGCTTCACATAGCCCTCTCTAAGCGGTTTACAGAGTCAGCATATTGCCCCCCCCAACAATCTGGGTCCTCATTTTACTGACCTGAGAAAGATGGAAGGCTGAGTCAACCTTGAGTCGGTGAGGATCGAACTCCTGGCAGTGAGCTGAATTAGCCTGCAATACTGCATTCTAACCACTGGGCCACCACAGCGCTTATATCTAAGATAAGGATGAACAAACTGAGGGCTAGAGTGGTATACACGCCCAAACATCATTTGGTTAGACAAAAGCTCCAAAAAATTGAATTGAACACAGTTCAGATCAGGTAAATTCAGCCCATCTCAGACCAGACCAGACCAGACCAGCCCTGCCCTGCACTGCCCTGCACTGCCCTGCACTGCCCATCTATTCAGAATGCAGAATACAGAATAATAGTGTTAGAAATGACCTTGGAGGTCTTTTAGTCCAACCTCTTGCTTGAGCAGGATACCTTACACCATGAGCCGCGGTGGCCCAGCGGTTAGAGTGCAGTACTGCAGGCTACTTCTGCTGATCACCGGCTGCCAGCAGTTTGGCAGATCAAATCTCACCAGGCTCAAGGTTGACTCAGCCTTCCATCCTTCCGAGGTCGGTAAAAGGAGGACCCAGATTGTTGGGGGCAATAGGCTGACTCTGTAAACCGCTTAGAGAGGGCTGTAAAGCAATGTAAAGCGATATATAAGTCTAAGTGCTGTTGCTATTGCTATTGCTGTTTCAAACAAATGGCCTCCAGTGATGGAGCACCCACAACTTCTGAAGGCAAGCCATTCCAGCGGTTAATTGTTCTCACTGTTAGGAAGTTTCTCCTTAGTTCTAAGCTCTTGGTGATTATATAGATCTATATAGTGTACCTACAATCTTGGAAATTCTTAGAAATGTCTCATCCAAGTCCCAAGCAAATCCACTCTTGCATAAGGGTTTTGTTCTTGTTCTATATTGTATTTCTGAGATTCCACATGTTTGGCTAGATACTTCTACTTTTTTTAAAAGAAAAAGAAAAAGATGGCAATCAATTTCTGGTGATTTTGAGACAAAAACCTCTATTGGTATCCCTGGAAAGGGTTCAGAGAAATGTAAATTGTAAAGAAAACCCTAAAACTTAGCAGGTTTGGACTTGGTAGTACTTCAATGGAAGACCATTATGGAGGGTGACATATAAAACCACAGGCCCAGTTTTGTTAATAGCATTGTGGTGAACATCTACTTGACTTTGGTTTAACGTACCCTACAGACACCTCTGGTGGAATTATTAGGGTAGCAGACTAAACTGAGAACTTCGCGGGAGGAGATGACTGAGAATAAAAAGGCAATGAAAAATCAGTACCATATTATTCCCAAGAAAATTCATTCATGAGATCAGCAAGAACATCTTGCAGGAATCTTTCTCTTATTTAGCCAAATGACTCTACAGACAGTCCTCAGCTTATGACCACAACTGAACCCAAAGTTTCTGCTGCTAAGGGAGGCAGTTGTTAAGTGAGTTTTGCCCCATTTTGGCCACCGTTGTTAAATGAATCACTGCTGTTGTTAAGTGAATCTTGTGGTCATTAACTGAATCTGGCTTTTCTGATTGAGTTATTGCTTATTGGACGCTGGCGGAGAAGGTCACAAATGGTGATCACATGGCCCCAGGACAGTGCAAACTGTCACAAACACAAGCCAGTTGCCGAGTGCCAGAATTTTGATCATGTGATCACGGGGAATGCTGCCATGGTCGTGAGTGTGAAAATTGGTCTTAACTCACTTTTTTTCATTGCCGTTGTAACTTCAAACAGTTACTGAACGAATGGTTATAAGTCAGGCACTACCTGTATATAGAAACTTCTGTCTGCATCATTTCAAGGATCATTTTGGGTACCAAGCAAATCAATTCCCTCTTATTCTTTTTTCCTCCTGGTTTGTCATTCACTTGATGGCAGAGAAATTTCCTTTCGATGTTTATTTTGAAAGAGAAGGAAAAATCAGTGGAAAATCTCACAGACAGACTGTGGCACCTTTTCACAAGAGAGGTTGTCAGGTCCTGAGTGTGAATCACATCCTCTCTTTTTGTTGTGGTCCGCCAGTGGCCTGTTGTGGTCCACCAGTGGCCTGCAGAGCTGGCAGCAGAGTTGGACAGTGAAGAGGCTGGGGAGGAACATGGGCCAAGCCTGGAGTCTGGAGAAGGCTCTGTGTCGGAGTCAGAGATGGGGCCCGGGCCATCTGGGAGTTCTGTGCTGTCTCCAGAGCCTCCAGAGGCTGACATGAGCGAGGCAGAGGGACAGGGGGAGCCTGTTCCCAATGTGCACATGCGCAGAGCTGCCAGAAGGCAAGAACATTTGAGGAAGAAAAGGACTACTCAGGAGTAAGGCTTGGAGATGATTGGCCCCTCCCATAGGACATAAAAGAGGAGCAATCGGATGTGCTCGTTGCAGGAAGCAACTTGGTTCAATTCTGGTTGGTGTAAGTCAGCAGCTCTGTTCTGACTCCGTGTTCTGTTTGGCCTTGCAAAGCTTCTAGCCAATTAAGTCTTTGGCAGCATGTCAAGAGCGATAAAGGTTGGTGCTTATCAGCCCTCTTCCGAAAGACTGTGGCAGACTTCTGTCGGACTAATTAACATTGTTTGGGACTTATTATGGCTGTGAATGAACAGAATTCACAGCCTTTGAAATAAAAAGAGGTTTTTGGGACTACGTTTGTGTTTTATGATTTATCAGGAAGCCTAGGTCAGAACACTTTTGTTGTGAAATTGTCTTCACAGAAATGTGGACCTCCCTGGTTTCTCACACGTGTTAAAAGTGAGGACATTATGACACAATTCTCCCATAGGGCTCTTTAATAGCAGGCATTTTGTCACTTCTAACCAAGAATCCTGCATTTTATCTCTTTCCTGAATAAGGGTGTAGGAAGAGAAATAGGAATTTACTCACCTTGTTTCTCTGCCCGCAAATTTTACTAAGAAGTTTTAAAGACCATCTGGTGACAAATGTCCATCATTTTATCACTTGTCTACTCCCGAACTAGGAATCTGAAGAGTTTTAAAATCTCCCACAACATTGAACACTTAGGTGAGCAATATTTTTTGTGGTGATGGTGTTCTTCCTTATTAGCTTTGGGGAAAAAACAAAACACCAAGTTTTATAGAAGATCAAATGAGATATAATTATATTGCCAGTGGTGACAGGACTGGAAAATTTGGCCTCGTTTGCCAAAGCATTAAATATTAGGTTGACTTCTGCTAGAACAGGGGTGTCAAACTCGATTTCATTGAGGGCTGCATTAGGGTTGTGTTTTACCTCAGGGTGTGTGTGAGAGGTGGACATGGACAGGGTGGGTGTGGCCAGCTCGATGTCATTCATCAAGGCTCCGTTTTCAGCCACGATGGCCCTTCTGGGCTCTGTTTTCGGCAGTGACAGCCTCCTGCAGCCCTCTGCCACGCGGCCTCCCCGAGCTCCGTTTTCACTGGCAGAGAGTTGCAGGAGGCCATTGTAACCCAAAACAGAGCCTGGGAGGGCTGTGTGTGGCCCTCCCAAGCTCCCTTTTGGCTGGCAGAGGCACTGCGGGCGGGTCCTTCACTGTTTTCAGGGTGGGCCTGCAGGCCAGATCTAAGCACCCTGTGGGCCGGATCCAGCACCCTTATGGGCCTTGAGTTTGAGACCCCTGTGCTAGAAGAACTAAGAAATTAAGGCATCAGGCTAAAAACCAGGAGTCTGTGAGTTCTAGAGCCTTAGGCACGAAAGCTGGCTGGATGAATTTGGGCCAATCACCAGGAGACTGTGAGTTCTAATCCTGCCTTAGGCATGAAAACTGGCTTAGTGACTTTGGGCTAGTCATTCACTCTCCATGCAGAATAACAGGTTATCTTGGGGGAGGGGGGAGTTTTAAATCTGGGAAAATCTGGATAAATCAGATGTGTGGACTAAGTTAAGACCAGAACTCACAGTCTCATGGTGATTGGCCCAAAATCACCCAGCCAGATTTCATGCCTACGGCAGGACTAGAACTCACATCCTCCTGGTTTCTAAGGCCAGCACCTTAATAGTGGTTCCCACAAATTTGATCAAATTAGCTATTTTCTGGGGAAGTCCTAAACAAACTGAAAAGAGTTTGGGTTTTCTAAACAGACTAAGTTACCAAGTGGTTAAAATTAACCAGGGTTAACATGTTGTGTTTATGAAGCTGCAGGGTTGTTTGTTGATCTGAAAACAATCCCACTGTGAATTTAGCAGGAGGGTTTTCTGAATATGTTTACCCCAGATTGCCGCTCTTGAGAGCTATATCTAGGTTAGGATGAAATCAAACCTAGGAACTTCTCATTCCACAATGTGTTTTCATTGATATATTTGTTCTGTTTCTATTCCTGTGAGAGCTACTGACCCATTTTATCTTCCAGCCTATAGCATCTGCTTCCCTCCATGCTACGCTCTGTGGGTGAAACTAGCTAGCAAAAATAGCTAAATCCAGGCATATTTGATGCCGGGCAGGAAAATCAAAGAATCACAGGATCCTGATTGCAAAATCATGGTTGCCATCTTGACTTTTTTGACCTGTGGGCCTATCTGCTAAATCCCTCATCATTTATGATCAAGCTCTTGTAGTGTAGAGGAATGTGATACAGTAGGTTAACAAGGAACGATTTACGCAGGTTTTATATTTGGGATTCTTTGTTTGTTTGTTCTCGCTTGCTTGATACAATTTAATGCCCTGGGCCTTCCTACCATTTAGTATCCAACTGCAACATTTGGTGTTGAAATGCAGACACCTAGAAAGGAGTATGTCTGGGGTCTGTTACTGATTTTCTTTTCCCCCTTGCAGAATTATCTACCTAATGAGCAAAAGCAAAAGAAATGTTATACTGCCACCTCTTGGAAAACCTGTGTCTTTCGGGGAGTTAAATTTTATGTTGCTTTTGAAGGCATTGGAATATCTGCATTTTAATAAGAGCACAGTGCAGTGATTTAAAAATGGGGAGGGAGGGAAGGAAGGAGAGGGCAGGGTAGGGCAGGGCAGAGGGGAGGAGAGGAGAGGAGAGGAGAGAAGAGAAGAGAAGAGAAGAGAAGAGAAGAGAAGAGAAGAGAAGAGAAGAGAAGAGAAGAGAAGAGAAGATTTTTTTATTAACCAAGTGTGGTAGGACACACAAAAAATTTGTCTCCAATACATAAGGGAAGGGAAGGGGAGGGAAGATTCTTTATTGACCAAGTGTGATTGGACACACAAGGAATTTGTCTAGATACATAAGGGAAGTGAAGTAAAAGGGAGGGGATGGGTGGGGAGGGGAGAGGAGGGGAGAGGAGAGGAGAGGAGAGGAGAGGAGAGGAGAGAAAGGAAGGGAAGGGAAGGGAAGGAAAGGAAAGGAAAGGAAAGGAAAGGAAAGGAAAGGAAAGGGAAAGGATGGAAAAGAAAGGGAAGGAAAGGAAAGGAAAGGGAAGGGAAGGATGGAAAGGAAAGGGAAGGAAAGGGAAGGAAAGGGAAGGAAAGGAAAGGGAAAGGATGGAAAGGAAAGGAAAGGAAGGGGAGGGGAGGGGAGGGAAGAGAAGGGAAGGGAAAGGAGGAGAGGAGAGGAAGGAGAGGAAAAGGAAAAAAGGAAAGGAAAGGAAAGGAAAGGATGGAAAGGAAAGGGAAGGAAAGGGAAGGAAAGGAAAGGGAAAGGATGGAAAGGAAAGGGAAGGAAAGGGAAGGAAAGGAAAGGAAAGGAAGGGGAGGGGAGGGAAGAGAAGGGAAGGGAAAGGAGGAGAGGAGAGGAAGGAGAGGAAAAGGAAAAAAGGAAAGGAAAGGATGGAAAGGAAAGGAAAGGAAAGGGAAGGGAAGGAAAGGGAAGGAAAGGGAAAGGATGGAAAGGGAAAGGGAAAGGATGGAAAGGAAAAGAAAGGAAAGGAAAGGAAGGGGAGGGGAGGGAAGGGAAGGGAAAGGAGGAGAGGAGAGAAGAGGAAGGAGAGGAGAGGAAAAGGAAAAAAGGAAAAGGAAAAGGAAAGGAAAAACATGCACACACAGAACTGGCTTGGGAGAATGTATAAGCTACCATATTATACATTCTCCCAAGCCAGAGGGGTGTGTGTGTGTGTGTGTGTGTGTGTGTGTGTGTGTGTGTGTGTGTGTGTGTGTGTGTCTTTCTTTCCTTTCCTTTGACACCTATAGATAGCATGTAAGAAAGAGAAAGAGAAAGCACCTCAGAATAGGAAAGACTGGTTTGCCTAATTCAACCACATCCCCAAAGAGGTTTGGTATACAGGATGCTGTACTGAAGCTGATGGCCACAAGGCCATCTTGTTCCGGTGAATATGAACCACTGAACGTCCTTCAAGGCAAGAATGCATGTCGCTGGCCTCTAGCCAATTGCAGTCCCCAAGGAAAAGGAACCCCCTTCTCACTTAGCAACGTCAATTTTGAGCTCAGTTGTGGTTATAAGTCGAAGACTACCTGCATATACTGCATGTATAAATATTGACTTTCTGCATTGTCCTTCATGACTACAAAATTTAAAGCTGTTTCAGAAAGATTCAGAAGGAAGCTATACAACCTGTTCGCCTGGTGCACCAATGGCGACCCTTCTTGGAGCAACCCTTCTTGGAGCAGGAGGCCTTACTCACGGTCACTCACGCCCTCATCACCTCATGGCTTGACTATTGTAATGCGCTCTACATGGGGCTACCCTTGAAGAGTGTTTAGAGACTCCAGTTGGTTCAAAATGCAGCTGCGCGAGCTGTGGTGGGTGCACCAAGGTACACCCACATTACACCAATTTTCCGCCAGCTGCATTGGCTGCCCATTAGTCTCCGGACACAATTTAAGGTGTTGGTTATCACCTTTAAAGCCCTATATGGCTCAGGACCAGGATATCTTCAGGACCGCCTACTACCACATACCTCTCTGCGACCACTTAGATCCCACAGCCAAACAATGTCGGTTGGCGGGACCATGAGGGAGAGCCTTCTCTGTGGCGGCTCTGACTCTGTGGAACCAACTACTGCCGGAGATCCAGACCATTCCCACCTTGTTGGCCTTCCATAAAGCCGTCAAGACCTGTCTCTTCCGGCAGGCATGGAGATAGAGACCAGCGAGAATGTACTAAAGTGGTCACCCCGTGTATGAATGATAGAAATTGTTTTTACTTTTATATGCATTTTAATTTTTTTATTGCTGTTTTAATGATTGTTCATCTTTCTGCTGTACGCCGGCCAGAGTCCCTTGGGAGTTGGGCGGCTTATAAATTTGAACAATAAAATAAATAAACCCTTCACTTCTAAACAACACCCCCCCTCCCAAAAAAAAAAGATTACAGCTGTGTTTGCAGAGATCTTTTGCTGCACGATGTGGACTGTTCAACATGGCAATTTTATGGAACTTATAGATAACGCCATTCTACTATGGTAAACAACTTATGTTCCGTTTCCCTCCTGACTTTACTCCAGATAAGGATAATTGCCTGGAAATTCTCTTTACTAAATTGTCATTTTTCTCCCTTGGACAGTCTTTATTGCATTTCTTGTTATGGGATCCACAAAAATAGCCTCACAGCAAATCTTTGCGGTGTGAAATTCCCCTGTTTCTGTACTCAAACAATGGCACTCCACAAATGAGTCTGTTATTAGTATGTAAGGCAAATGCCCTCCCCCCCCCCCACGAAACAGGGGAGGGAAGGAATATCATATTGATTGAATTTATGAATTTATGAATTTATGGCCTTGTTGCAATATTAGAATTGCTCTGAGCAAACTCCCGATTCCACGGGAGAGGCATTAATTCAAAAAAAGGAAAATAATTGTTAAAAAGGAGAAGGAAAGGGACAGGGTTGCAACGATTATGCTGCATTTATTCCGCGACTTACAACCATTCATTTCTAACCGTTCAAAGTTACAACGGTACTGACAAAAGTGACTTGTGACCAGTTTTTCACACTTACAACCGTTGCAGCATCCCCCCGGTCACGTGATCAAAATTCGGGCACTGGGCAACTGGCATGTATTTATGACGGTTGAAGCATCCCGGGGGCAGAGGTGGACCGGTTCTATAAAACCGTTAGTAACTTGGAGGCCTGGGTCGCTGGAACCGGCAGTGACCCAGGCCTGTCCCGCCCCTGAGCCGGTTCTCTCAGCAGCGTCATAGGTGCCGCCATCTTGTTTTTTGCTTCTGCGCATGCGCAGAACCTTTTTTAGTACTGCGCATGCATGCAGCACACAACGCATGCCCACCCGCGTGGTGCGTCCCTGAGCGAACCGGCAGTAGCAGAATCCGGAACCCACCCCTGCCCGTGTGTGTGTGTGTGTGTGTGTGTGTGTGTGTGTGTGTGTGTGTGTGTGTGTATGTGTCATGTGATCACCTTTTGTGATCACCTTCTGACAAGTAAAGTCAATGGGGGGAAGCCTGATTCGCTTAACGACCGCATGATTCACTTAATAGCTGCAGTGATTTGTTTAACTACTGTGGCAAAACAGTCATAAAATCGGGTGCTGCAACTCCCTTAACCACTGCCTTGATCGGTGATGGAAATTTTGGGCTCCATGATGGTCATAAGTCAAGGAGTATCTGGCATCTGTTCAGAGGTGGGTGCCACATACTGTAACAACCCAGTGGTGGGTTCCTACCGGTGCGGTCCAGTGTGCTGTTCCGGTAGGGGCCCACCGATTGTGCAATGTTGGCGTGACAGCTCTGGTGGTTTCTTTGCTGGTCCGTGTGCACCACCATCTTTTTTTTGAAATTTTTCACGCTTTTTGGCTCTCTGCGCATGCGTGGAAGTAAAATTGTCCTTCTGCACATGCGCAGAGAGCCAAAATCGCATGAGAGGATGCATATGTGCGCGCGCATAGCAAGCGTGTGTGTGCACAATGTCACGATGTGCACCGGTAGGAAAAGATAAGAAGAACCCACCCCTGTAACAAGCGGTTCGCCCAGCACAGGAAATGTGAGCATGCGTGCGCCGTCAAAAATCATGGCAATTCGCTTGTGCCATCCGCACATGCATGCGCCATCAATAAACTCAGCAATTCACTTGTGTGTGGCTTCCACACATATGTGCAGCATCAAATACACAGCGATATAGGATGAGATTGCACCTGGCTGGGGCCACCCGCAAGTCACAACTACTGGTTCGCCCAAACCGGTCTGAACCGGCAGCAGCTCACCACTGCATCTGTTTCTCCAAACAGATTATTCGCCAAATAATTACCTATGAATTATGGATGCCATCAGACACAGGCCAAGACAACCAAACATGCCCGGAGAAAGGACAATGGTGCAAACTAATGTTTCTCAACCTTGTCATCTTGAAGAGATTTGTGTCAAGCCGATGCCACAGTTTGGAGGGAACCTCGGCTTGCCACACATATTCTTAGAAGGCCTACTGACTATGGGAATCTGGGAGGGGGGATTGCATGAGGGACGTAGAAGTAGTCATAACACATTCCTTCTAGATTTTCAAGGTCATCCTTTGTCCAACACCTGCCCGGAAGCTGCGGGGAGGAACGGCCACGTTGGCAGAAGCTGAGTGGGCAACATGATGGACTTGGGGGTGTAGGGCAAGGATGTAAACTTTAAACTGGGTGGGAAACCCCGGTAGCTTTTAGATTCGGGTTTCTCACAGATGTGCCAGCATGGCTTCACCAATAAATTGGAACTTTGAGGAAGACTTTGCCTGGGACTCTGACTTAAGGTTGGATGCTATTTGGAACCCTGACAGTGTGGACTTCAACTCCCAAAATTTCCCAGCCAGCCAAAGCTGTCAAGGTTGAGAAACATCGGTATAAACAGTGGCAGATAATTCTGCCAAAAAGTCTAGATTAACCTCAAAATCAGCCCTTGTTTGACTGTGGGAGAAGCTTCCTTCCTGTTCTTGTAAATGTCAGCCATTTTATAATGCTTCCCAATCTTTTCCTATCGAGGTATCTCTTCCTTTTTTCCTCATCTTTCTTTTTATCCTTCTCTAACTACTCCTTCCTCTTATCTCCTTTCTTCTTGTTGTTGTTTTACCTTTTCTGCTGAGATAAATACATGGATGAGTGATACGTTTGGGTGCCACCATTTTTTGTGCATGACAGAATAGTTAACATATGCAGATTGGCAGTCAATTAACGTTATAAATGGACTACCTTTCCCTTACAGGCTATTAATGTTAATCAGTCATTAAAATCACTGATTTGTCATTTGTATTATTGGCGTCCCTCATCTCTGCACCAGCTAGGCTGGGGGGGGAAGAGTGCCACACATCCACAAGTAAGCTTAATGCACTCATGTATGAAAGGTGGGGGATAGTCAATGTGTGTATTTGTGTGTGTGTGTGTAAACGTGCATGCACATCATTTTTACTGAGGGGGAGGAGTTGTTTTACATTTAGAATTGCCTGCATGGTTTCAGTTTGGTAAATGGAAAAAGAAACAGAGGGAAAAGCAGAGCGTTTTGTTGTTGTTGTTGCTGCTGCTGCTGTTGTGTTGTTATGCTCTTGAAATGTCGCATCTGAGAAGGGAACTGATGGGCAGTAATTGGGAACACAGCACAGGAATGTTCTTGATGCATCATTAACTTAGGAAACTTATGAATGTCAATGAAAGGAAACATTCATATAGTTCCACAGGACATCATTGCCAATAGCTTGCACCTGTCTCCAACAGAGAAGTGTCACAGGTCAGAAAGCATCCTGCATCCAAAAAGGCTCAACACCCATTTGCACTATTCAGGTGACCCTGAGGACACAGACAAACCTCCAAGTGGCCTCACGACCCTCTAAAAAGGATGCAAATGACCAGCTGCCTGCAAGGAATATTAATCCTTCCATTCCTCACCATCCTGTCAGAGCTGAAGAAGCTTCTTGGATGGGAGGCGAAATGTCATCAAAGAAAAACAAGAAAGTCCAGTTGCCTCCTAAAAAAGCATCTTTGGGAAAAAAATAATGTCCTATATCAAGAGAAAAACATCTTCACACCGTATAAGAAAAAAAAGGATGGGCAAATCTGCATTTCCTGAAAGAGAAACTACGGACCAAAAGGAGTTCATAGTATGAAAAATAATAATACTAATAATAAAATACAATGTGTAAATATTCAGACATTAGGAGTGGCATGCATGAAAATAAATCAAACTATTCATGTAGAAGTTTGGCAGCCAAAGGTATCAAGATACACAGAAATGAAAACAAATACTATGAGTGACAAGTTAGAGCATGTATTCTAGCAAAGTTTTTTTAAAAAATGATTGAATCATTCTCCTAAGCCTAACAGTGATCATTTATTTATTCCTCTCTTAATTATTTTTACAAATAATTCAAGGTGGCGACCATATCCAACACACCTTCCTCCTCCTATTTTCCCCACAACAACAACCCTGTGAAGTGGGTTGGGCTGAGAGA
Organism: Diadophis punctatus similis; assembly: GCA_023053685.1. Classification (NCBI taxonomy): domain Eukaryota; kingdom Metazoa; phylum Chordata; class Lepidosauria; order Squamata; family Dipsadidae; genus Diadophis; species Diadophis punctatus. The sequence goes on from JALIGW010000016.1 coordinate 16,820,473, forward strand.
GAGTGACTGGGCAAAAGTCACCAACCTGGCTTTCATGCCTAAGGCAGGACTATGTGGGAAGCCCCCAACCCACCCCCGAGAATGAAATATCTTGGGGAATATTAAGAGGCAGAATGTTATATTTCCCCAAAGGAGAATGGAGTAACATGCTCTTAAAGGCAGAAAGCAGCCCCAGTTTACTCCATAGTAAAGCAGCCCCCAGCAGATGCCTGATGGATATTTTGTGCCCATTAAGAAAGACTGGGCCAATCACCTTCACCTCCAGGTGATGGGATTAAGAATTTGCATTCCCTCCACCCAAATTCTAAGGATAGGACGTGACCTTTTAGGACATAATAGGATTAACCCACCAATAGCAAAAGACACAGGCCCTTTCATTGCATAATCCTCAGAACAGTTCAAACGTCAAAGTCACAGAAACCTATAAAGATCCATCCACTCATTCAACTGTTTGGTCAGCTGTCCCAGAACTGCATGCTGTGGTTCTGCTCAACAATAAATGGAACCCTTCTTTCCAATCAGCCATTTCCATTTTATTTCCAGCGCCTTTATCCCGGCTTTGAACTGAACCAGATGGATTTCCAACAACTAGAATTCACGATCTCCCCAGAAGTGGTATTCTGCCGGTTCTGACCAGTTCGGGCGAACCGGTAGTGCCGACTGAGGGTGGCCCCGCCCACCCGCCCGGACGTAATGCCGTCCTATTTAGCCATTTTTTGTGCCTGGGCACATGTGAGTAAAGAGCATGCGTGGGAGGCTTTGCACATGTGCGGAGGTGGGGAACGCACGCACATTTGCGAACCGATAGGAAAGGTAAGTGAAAACCACCCCTGGATCTCCCACTTTCTAGTCTGGTGCCACTAGACCAAATGGCTCATTACTGGTCAATCTGAGGAACGCAGATCCCAGAATATTCCAGAATCTTCAGCCATGGCCGGAGACAGGGGTGGGTTCCATTTACCTTTGCCACCTGTTCGTACCGTGACGTTTCGCGTGCGAGAGAGAGAGGAGCAAGTCCGCACACGTGCGTCCCCTCATGCAATTCTGCTTCCACACCAGCAGTGAAATGCTCCCGGTTCGCTTTTGCCTGTCGGTCATCGGAGGGCCGATTGCGAAGGCAGCGCGACGCTCTGCCCACCCACCGGGACACCGCCATTTGAGTTCTTTTACCCTATGCGCATGCACAAAGCGTTCTGTGCATGTGCAGAAGGTACAAGAACTCAAATAGCAGTGTCCCGGCGGGTGGGCGGAGCATCACATTGCCTTCGCAATCGGCTCTCCGACGACCGACAGGCAAAAGCAAACCGGGAGCATTTCACCCCTGTTCCACGCATGCTCAGTAGCTATAATCAGCCCGAAACACAGCTGAGGAGCTGATCAGCTGTGCTTCGGCCGAAGGAATAAAGGTAAGTATAAACCCAGGGGTGGGTGAAGGACCCTTTTTCAAGCAGCAGCAGAGGAAAAAACTTCCAAACAGTAAAAAATTCACAAAAAAATCCAAAAAAAAAGAGATGGCAGCGCTCACGGACCGGCACCGACCGAACCGGATCTGTGATGCCATCATAACGTCACCAACAGGTCGCTACCGGTTCGGGTGATCCGGTCCGAACCGGGAGGAACCCACCCCTGGCTGGAGAATTCCAAGAGGTGAGGTCATTCTTGTTCAAGGTACTTACATCTGGCAGGCTAGAGTTCCCCATGTCCCCTTAACTGTACAACCTACCATACACCAGATGTTTTTACTCTATGTCAGCATTTTCATAACAGATGTGCAAGGCTTTTTTTTCGGCAGACCAAATGATATGGAAAGAAGTCCCTAAAGATTTTTTTTTAAACTGGAAACCCAGACAGTAGTCCAACCAATTTAAAACAATTTTTGGGATAGTTATCAGTGTGGTGTTTTTTTTTCTTCCTCCCAGATGGTTGGGGAGAATGAGAAGCAAACATCAATGCAATAGCCTGGATAACATTATCTCTGACACATGTAACAAGTCTAATTTCACTGCTCCAATTATTTTATAAAATGTCAGCATCTTAATTCTAGCAAAAGGATTTGCATTCCCTGTCCCAGAGTTACAGACGGATACTTTATCTACCATTCGGAGTATTTGCCATCCCACCTTCTCTGCTTTTATTTACATATCCTAATTCCCTCTTCTTTTGAAATAAAAGTTTGTTTTGACTCTGAAAGTTATCCTTTGGAGAAATAATTGCTAGGGGTTTTTTTCCCCCTCCATCCTTAATCTCTCTTTAGTTCTTGGCTTAATTTTTCTTTTTCTGTAGAAAAGAACAACAAAGAATATCTTGGCCTGAAATTAATCTCTATGTAGTGTCCCAGATTTTCATGAAATGTAAAAAGAACAAAATGCATGCCAATTTCAGGGTTCTTCTATTACCATATCAAACACAAACACACCCAAAATCTGATCCAATCCAATGATGGGAAAACCCGAAACCAAATTGTCATGCATTTCAGTGGAAATGGAAACGGGAGTTTTGACAGTTATCAAAACAAATTTCTGCACAATCTGGAAAACAGCACAGTTGGAGGCCACTAACGTTTCTCCTTCCCTTCTCAAAATTCCTCAAAAGGCTTTTTGTTCATTGAAACATTCAGAGGACTACAGTGCGCGGTGCAGATAAAAAAAAATGGGGCACACCACCAGCTTTGCAAACTTAGAAAAGCTGCAAAGGAAAACGCATTGACAGACGCACCAACCAATTGCACCTATTTGCATTTTGCAGCGTTTTTCTAATTTGCAAAGTGTTTGCAAGATTTCTCTTAGTAGCAATAGCAATAGCACTTAGACTTATATGCTGCTTCATAGTGCTTTACAGCCCTCCCTAAGCGGTTTACAAAGTCAGCATATTGCCCCCAGCAATCTTGGTAGTAGTGGTAGTCCTCAACTTACGACAAAAATGTATGTTGCAAAGTGAGAAATTTGTTAAGTGAGTTTTGCCTCCTTTTACGACTTTTCTTGCCACATTTGTTAAGTGAATCCCTGCAGTTGTTAAATTAGTAACACAATTGTTAAGTGAATCTGGTTTCACCATTGATTTTGCTTGTCAGAAGGTCACAAAAGGGGATCACATGACCCTGGGACACACCAACCGTCATAAATGTGAGTCAGTTGCCAAGCATCCGAATGTAAATCACATGACTATGGGGATGCTGCAATGGACATATGTGTGAAAAATGGTCATAAGTTACTTTTTTCAGTGCTGTTGTAACTTCAAACGGTCATTAAGCAAATTATTGTAAATTGAGGACTACCTGTATGTAGTGTGTGTGTGTGTGTGTGTGTGTGTGTGTGTGTGTGCGCGCGCGCGCCTCAGCATCCATCTTATCTGAGCAATATAAACTTATTATATAAATATAAATATACATATTTATTATGTTACTTATTATATAAATATAAACATAAACTGCAAACTCGATTGCAGAAAATATGATTTCAGCAACAGAGTGGTCAATGCCTGGAATACACTACCTGAGTCTGTTGTTACATCCTCAAACCCCCAAAACTTTAACCTAAAACTGTCCACCGTGGACCTCACACCATTCCTAAGAGGTCTGTAAGGGGGCATGCATAAGTGCACCAGCGTGCCTGCCATCCCTGTCCTACTGTTCCCCATTATTCGTACTCATTTCTTATGCATATACTTTACCTGTTTATACTTATATGTTTATATGCTATGTACATACTTATAATTGTTCTCTCATATATTCTTGATGAAAGAAAGAAAGGAAGGAAGGAAGGAAGGAAGGAAGGAAGGAAGGAAGGAAGGAAGGAAGGAAGGAAGGAAGGAAGAAAAGGAAGAAAGGAAGGAAGGAAGGAAGGAAGGAAGGAAGGAAGGAAGGAAGGAAGGAAGGAAGGAAGGAAGGAAGGAAGAAGGAAGGAAGGAAGGAAGGAAGGAAGGAAGGAAGGACAGAAAGAAAGAAAGAAAGAAAGAAAGAAAGAAAGAAAGAAAGAAAGAAAGAAAGAAAGAAAGAAAGAAAGAAAGAAAGAAAGAAAGAAAGAAAGAAAGACAAAACCAGAGTGATTCGCATAGATTGCTACAGTTCGAGCCTAAAACTCTGAATATTGAATACTCTGACAGTACTGCCAACTGATGTTTCTGGCATCATCAAAAAACTCTAAAATCTCAGCTTTGTCCTGAGAAGCTGCTTAAATAAAGATTAAGATCCAAGCAAGGCACGGGAGGTAAATGAACAATCCTACATTGTCAAGAGAAGGGTCTCTTGAGTATGCAAAGAACGAGAATTACAGAACTTGCAAACATCCTCCTGTCTGAGTTCGCATACGGCATTAAATCTTGGCTTGTTATCCCATGAATTATTGAATAAATCACAGGTGGCTGAGTTCAGCTCTGGCAAACCATAAACCAGTGGTTTACAAACCCAAGGGGACAATGTTTGCCCTGAAGAAACCTGAGGAAACAATTGTGACTTAATTCACGGCGAAGCCAACCGCTGTCATAACAAAGTTAATTCAATTTTAAAGGCTTTAAAATGGCTTCTAGCATGACCCTTGTAATAGGCACCACTATAAACGTCCAGAATTCCCCATTAGATCAGAATACACACTGAACTACCGTACGGATGAATCCCTTTTAAGGTGAATAAATTATTTCCCATATGGCCTGCTAGGAGCATTGTTGGGAAAAGAATTGGGGGGGGGGGAAATCCCAGAAGCCTTCCGCTCTGGGCTATATCTTCCTTACTTTTCATTTTGTCCAATTAAACTGAATTTCATTTATTTATTTGTTCATTGTTATTTTTACAAATAGCAGAATAACAAAGTTGGAAGGGACCTTGGAGGTCTTCTAGTCCAACTTCAGGAAAACCTTATGCCATTTCAGACAAATAGTTGTCCAATCTCTTCTTAAAAACTTCCATTGTTGGAGAATTCGCAACATCTGGAGGCAAGCCGTTCCACTGATGAATTGTTCTAACAGTCAGAAAATGTCTCCTTATTTCTAGGTTGCTTCTCTCCTTGTTTAGTTTCCATCCATTACTTCTTGTCCTGCCTTCAGGTGCTTCCAACACACCTTCCTCCTTCTATTCTGGCCCTATATGGTTAAGGTGACCAGACGTCCCGCTTTTGGCAGGACAGACCCGCTTTTTAGCAGTTTGTCCCGTGTCCCGCGTCGTTTCAGAAAAGTCCCGCTTTTTAATTTGAATTTGCTAGTTCGTTTCTTTTGTATTTCTTCTCTTCAATGAGATACATCCCATCATTTCTAGGGCTTCTGCAAATCTCTATTCAGGGATTCCCACCTTTTAACCATGAAATAAACAAAGGAGATCTGTTCTTTTGGGTAATGCAAAGTGCCATGAGTTCCTGCCGGTTCGGCCCGGCCAGTCGTTCGGCGTAGAGCTGATGGAACTGGCGGCGGTTGCGGCGCGGGGCTTCTCCCGCCCGCTTCCCCCGGCCGGCTGGACACCACCATTCAGGTTATTTTGTCCTCTGCGCATGCGCAGAGACAAAATAACCTGAATGGCGGCGTCCAGCCGGGCGGGGGAAGCGGGCGGGAGAAGCCCCGCGCCACGACCGCCGCCAGTTCCATCGGCTCTATGCCGACAAACAGGTAAGCCTGCGCCAGTAGGAACCCACCCTGGCTGCGATGAAGGGGGGGTGTTTGGGGGGGGTGCACAAAGCTGCAGGATGAGACGGACCCCTCCCATCTTGCTCCCCTAGAAACCCCCCCCGTCAATGGTGTCCCGCTTTAAAAAAAAATCTGGTCACCTTATATATGGTTCAGGGCCAGAGTATCTTCGGGACCGTCTTCTACCGCATACCTCCCTGCGCCCGGTTAGATCTCACAGGGTGGGCCTGCTCTGGGTCCCATCAGCTAAACAATGTCGGCTGGCGGGCCCGCGGGCGAGGGCCTTCTCTGTGGCTGCTCCAGCTCTTTGGAATCAGCTACCCCCTGAGATCCGGACTGTCCCCACCTTATTGGCCTTCAGGAAAGCTGTGAAGACCTGGCTTTTTTGGCAAGCCTGGGGCCAATGAACCATTGATGTTTGGCCCATGTAGTGACTGGATGATTGAATGGTTTTTAAAATTGTTATATAGTTTTTTAATCTGTTTTTAATGTCTATTTTTACCTGTATTCCTGTGAGCCGCTCAGAGTCCTCGCGGATCGAGCGGCATATAAATACAAATAAACTAAACTAAACTATTTTCCCCAAAACAACAATCCTGTGAGGTGGGTTGGGTTGAGACAGAGAGAACTGGCCCAGCTGGCTTTCATGCCTAAAGTGGGACTAGAATATACATTCTCCTGGTGATTGGCCCAAAGTCACCCAGCTGGCTTTGACAACTGAGGCGGAATTAGAACTCACATTCTCCTGGTTTTTCCCCATTGAAGAGAAAAGCAACTAAGTGAGCCCTTTGGGGGAGTTAACTAGCTGAACTGATTTATTGGCTGGGTTTGCAGGCAGTTAAAACAGGAACAGATAATCTGAGGTTCAGTATGGTTTTTTAGTCAGCTAGCTCTCGCCTTAAAGCAGCGGTGTCAAACTCCCTGTCATGTGACATATCACAACTTTTTTCCCCTTCGCTAAAATGGGGGTGGGCGTAGCCAGCGCATAACAGGCCGCGAGTTTGACATCCCTGCCTTAAAGCATTATGGGAACCGGATGATTGTGTTAAACCATGATATGCTTTTGCCTAAGCATGAGAATGTGTAGAGATTCTCAGTCATCCAGGTCATGGTTGTCCAAAAGGTGCTTTTTCAGGAGGCAACTGGACTTTCTTGTTTTTTCTTTGAAGACGTTTTGCTTCTCATCCAAGAAGCTTCTTCAGCTCTGACAGGATAGTGGGGAATAGAAGGATTTATATTCCTTGCAGACAGTCGGTAATTTTAGAGGGTCTTTGAAGCACTTGGAGATTTATCTGTGTCCTCAGGGTCACCTGAACCAGGAGCACCACTCAGGTGATCCTGAGGGCCCAGATAAACCTCCAAGTGCTTCAACAACCCTCTAAAAGGATGCAAATGACCAGCTGTCTGCAAGGAATATAAATCCTTCCATTCCCCACTATCCTGTCAGAGCTGAAGAAGCTTCTTGGATGAGAAGCGAAACGTCTTCAAAGAAAAAAACAAGGAAGTCCAGTTGCCTCCTGAAAAAGCACCTTTGGGACCAGGCATGAGAGGTTATGTGAATACAGAAATTATGCTTTGTTAAATTGGATTGCTGTATGAAGTCTGCCACTGATTTTTCATTAGGTCTTGCAGTTGCTTCTCACTAGATCAGTGTTTGGCAAGTTTAAGATGTATGGACTTCAACTCCCAGAATTCCCTAGTCAGCCTGGCTGGGGAATTCTGGGAAATGAAGTCCACACATCTTCAAGTTGCCAAGATTGAGAAAGTCAGCCCTAGATACACACCTCCACACCTCCACACATTTAACATTAATTGTAACTATAGCACTTAGCAATAGCACTTAGACTTATATACCGCTTCATAGTGCTTTACAGCCCTCTCTAAGCGGTTTACAGAGTTCAGCATATTGCCCCCAACAATCTGGGTCCTCATTTTACCCACCTCGGAAGGATGGAAGGCTGAGTCAACCTTGAGCCTGGTGAGATCTGAACAGCTGAACTGCTGAACTGCAGTGCTGCACTTTAACCACTGCGCCACCTCGGCTCTTAGAGCTAGAGCTCAGATAAAACCGGACTTCTCTGGAATTGAATCAAATGTAGTTTTTGTTCCTGACTGGCATCTGATTGGCATCTGTGGGCTGCGAACAAAAAAATCAAGAGATATAAAAAAGAATAGCATGATCATCTTGGATTTTCTCACACACACACACACACACACACACACACACACACACACACACACACACACACACACACACACAGACACACACACCAAAGATATTATTGTTGAAACTCAACATTCATCATTCAGTTGCATAGCTGTTGCATTGCATCTTAAGATATAGATGGCTTGGTTTGTTTCTGAGCAACTGTAATGTATTGAAAGACTGGAGAAGTTCTCACTCCAGTCCAACCAGGGATTTGCATAAGCGTAATCTGATTGGCTGCCTGTTAGCCAAGCTCCTATTGGCTGCCAGGTTTGCCAGCGTTACCTGATTGGCTGCCTGCTAGCCAATCTCCTATTGGCTCCAGGTTTGCCGGCTCCTATTTAAACCCCTGTCAAAACCCTTTGCCTTGCTGAAGCATGTACTGACTGACCAAATAAAGAGCTGAAGTCACAACGTGGCCTCTCGCCTCTTCTGTGGGAACTCAACAGCAACCAAATCAAAATCCAGGATTAACAAGTTCCACCACAGTAATTTTCTTAGGTAGATTCAAACTAGGGATGCCAAGAACTCAATCTTGGTAAGAAGGAAGAAAAAATGGGCAAGGACGCTCAACTTTATTTCTGAGTACTGGAAATTCTAAGTATTAACTTCATCCAGGAATATACAATTTAGTTTAGACTTTAAATAGGCTGGTGTTTTCTGAATTAGGTCCTTCAGTGCCATCTACTGCTACCTTTATGAACTTCCTATATACAGTATTTCAACCAAAATCAAGTATTAAAAATTCAGTTACAGTGAAAGGAGCTTGTTAGTGCTTAACATTTTATATTTTAAACAGAAGAGAAAGCATGTTTAGGAATATAATAAATACAACAGTATTCTTAGCTATCTACAAGGAAACTGAAACGAGGAAAATAGGAAAACATAACATTTGGATGAAAAAGAGACCAGCCTAAAATTCTGCCATTGTGTACTTGCCTAACAAGATGGCAGCACAAAGCCAACCTTGGTTGATCTTGAAATATGCTAAACAGGATTGCCAGTGTAGAAAGGTAGCACCCACCCCTCTCCTAGAAGAATAAAATATTTTAGGAAATATTAAAAAGAGAGAAGGTGACATGGTAGCAGTGTTCCAATATCTCAGGGGCTGCCACAAATGCTCTCGAGTTGCCATAGGCAAGAAGGGGGAAAGCTGATGGAGCAACACGGCAGCAACCAGAAGCACATTCCACACATACCTTCCTCAAGGTCGCAGCCTAGGTTACCACAGCCAGGTAGAGAGGCGTGTTGTCTACAGCCTGGGAAAGTGCTTCATTGGAGAATGTGATTTATGACACACTTTGGGAGGAGGGGGGGAACAGGGTCATAGTTGGGACATAAATTACGTGGGACAGATCTGACTCCACTTGGGTATGTGCCCGACATGTTGCTCCTAATAAATAACTGGATTTCTTTTGAAACTTGGCTCGAGTCTCATAAATTAATTAGGGCATCCGTCTAGGTTGACTCCCTCTTCTTTGTGGCAGCCCCTGAGATATTGGAACACTGCTATCATATCACCTCTAGTCCTCTTTTTCATTAAACTAGAGATATCCAATTCCCGCAACCATTCTTAATATGTTTTAGCCTAATCATTTTGTTGCTCTTCACTGCACTCTTTCTAGAGTCTCAAAATCTTTTTTATATGGTGGTGACCAAAACTGGATGTAGTGTGGTCTTCCAAGTGTGGTCTTACACAATGGTATTAACATTTCATGTGATCTTGATTCTAGAGATTGAACAACCGTTTATCTGAAATGATAATATAGGGTTTCCTGCCTGAGCCGTGTGTGTGTGTGTGTGTGGACTAGAAGACCTCCAAGGTCCCTTCCAACCAGTGGTGGGTTCCTACCACTGCGGTCCACTCTATAGCACCGGTAGCGGCCTACTGGTGACGTCACAGTACCGGTGCAATCGGTTGCCAGTGCCTGGGCGCCGCCATTTTTTTTTTAAAAAAATAATTTTTTAAAAAAAAATTTCTTCTGCGCATGCCCAGAAGCTGAATTTCCGGCACTGCTCATGTGCTGCCTTCCTACCCCACAGTGAGTCCAAGCAGGGGAGGATGGCTGAGGGAGTGCGTGAGACACTGAAAGAATGGGCAGCAGGAGCTGTCTCAGTTCCTCTCCCTTCAGCAGTCTGAGAAGCCACGAATGCACGGTGATGATCCTAGGCATTTTTGCATGTTCGAGGCTAATCGAGCTGCTGAGGGGAGGGGTATGGGCAGCAGGACCTATCTCAGTTCCCCTCCCCTCAGTTTCCCTCCCTTCAGCAGTCCGAGAAGCCACGCCCACCCAGTCACATGGCTGGCAAGCCACACCCACAAAATAAGCCACGCCCACAGAGTGGTAGTAAAAAAAATAGGAACCCGCCCCTGCTTCCAACTCTGTTATTCTGTTCTGTTAAAGTCACTAAGCAATCATAAGTTGAAGACGTCCAGTGTTTTTGCAATCAAGAGGCCACATCCAACCCAAAAGGAGCTGTAAATAACCACCAATGTTGCAGTCTTTGCAATCAAGTGTGCCCGCTTTCCAAAGTCACACTGACATCATACATGGAAATCATTCCATTATTATACTTGTCACAGTTAATAAGAATGTCAACAACAGCATCTTAGACAGCAGTAAAAGTGGGACTTAATGAGCAATCATTACTTCTAAATAGCTGTCTTTAACATAGCTTGTGAGAACAGAAACTTTTAATGATCTCTGAATGATGGGTACATTTCTTGATGGAGACCAATCATTCATAATGCAAAAGATGCTTAAGTAGAAAACTGTCCAATTAATTTCTAGAAGTACAAGAAACAACTGTTTATTTTCAATCTGGGACATATCTCCGTCAATGCTGCGGTTAAATAATCTAGGATTTGCATACTGTTAACTGCTCTTCATATCTAATTGTATTTGATCTCTGAATTGTGGGTAGCAATTCAATCATTTTTGTAATTTTGGTGTCTTTCCCATTGGAACTGTATTTGGCATCTGAAAAAAAATGTTTTGAAGTTTGGTATAATATTTGCTCTATGTTTCATGGGGCAGTGGGACAGTTGAGTTTTGTTATTCCCTAGATCAGGGGAAACAAGGCCCGCGGGCCGATGTGGTCAGATCCGGCCCGCGGGGCCGTCCTGGAAAATGTAAGGGGCCGGCCCACGTCGCTTCGGCCCAGTCTAACCAATGCAAAGAGGAAACATGTCAGCAGTTTGGAGAGTGATGTCAAGTCGGCCACGTCCACCCAGTCAACCATGCCCAATGAGTGGCGTCAAGATGGCCAGGCCCACCCAGTTGGTCAAACCCACCCAGTCAGCCACGCCCCCATGCCCTCTCCCCCCCGAGGTCAACCACAGCCCTGATGCGGCCCTCAATAAAATTGAGTTTGACACCTCTTCCCTAGATTTAGCAATACTACAGGTAGATCTCAAGTTACAACCTATAGTCCTGCAATTACGGTTGTAAGTCAATGGGGGGGAAGCTGGATTCGCTTTATTTATTTATTTATCTATCTATCTATCTATCTATCTATCTATCTATCTATCTATCTATCTATCTATCTATCTATCTATCTATCTATCTATCATCTATCTATCTATCTATCTATCTTTATTATTTATTTATTCATTCATTCATTCATTCATTCATTCATTCATTTATTTATTTATTTATTTATTTATTTATTTGTGCAATTTATATACCGCCTCACAGTGCAAGCACTCTCTAAGCCAGGGATCTCCAACCTTGGCAACTTTAAGACTTGTGGACTTCAACTCCCAGAATTCCACAGCCAGCAAAGCTGGCTGTGGAATTCTGAGAGTTGAAGTCCACAAGTCTTAAAATTGCCAAGATCGGAGACCCCTGCTCTAAGAGGTTTACACCAGTAAGCAATGTATATTTATATTGCCCCCAACAATCTGGGTCCTCGTTTTACCTACCTCGGAAGGATGGAAGGCTGAGTCAACCTTGAGCCGGTGAGATTTGAACAGCTGACCTGCGGATCACAGTATAAGCTAAAGTGGCCTGCAGTACTGCACTCTAACCACTGGGCCACCTCGGTTCTTTTTAATGACCACATGACCCACTTAACAACTGTACCACAGCAAAAAGGTCATAAAATCAGGCACAACTCACTTTGTAACAGAAATTCTGGTCCCCGTTGCAAGACTTAACCAGAGACAACAAATAACAGGGGCAGAGGGGGAGCAAAAATAGGGGAGGGGGTATTCATGGGAATTACTTGCAAGTATTTCATTAACATTCGTATATAACACTTAAAAGGTTGTCACAGATGGGGTTTTTTTGCACGGGGTTGTACCGCAAATATTTTGAAATGAGAATTTATTAGCAATAAACATTTGTTGTTGTTTCAGTATTTCAAAGCATACACTGTGCTCTTTAGGGAAAACTTTCTTTCTCATCATTAATTTTCCTTTTCAAGTTCTGAACATTTAGATGCTGAAGAGCACAATTTTGGAACGTCTTCAAAAAAAAATAAGTCTTGAAACTGTATAGAGAAGGCTTAGCATATAAAAAGGCCAAGCAGTTTGAACTAGGCAGAAAAAAACCTGCAACAATTCTTCTTGCTTTCACTGAAAATTTTTAGCCTGGTAGCTGCTTTACAACAGAACAGTGGGAGCTGCCCTAAAGATCAATAAAAAAGCTTTGATTTCTGTAATTGTGATTAGCCAGCAAAGGAGAAGCATCTTCTTTTGAAGTCAGCAATGTTTGTTTCCTCTAAGCAATGTGGCTGGGGTATTAATATTATAATTGGTAACATATTCAGCCAAATATATAGACTGTGTTTGGCATTTTTGTCCAGCTATCAAGCCCTTCCCAATGATCTGGGAGAAGAAGATATTGTTGCCATCTTTTATTATTATTCCTGGTATTAAATGGTACTGTAAGCTGTTCCAAGTAAAGCCGCCTGTTGCAATTCACGGAGGGCGATTTTGTCAATGCTAACAGTGTTCAATTGGTGGCTCCTAACTCCGTTCAATTAAAAGTGGTATCATTTAATTTGGCCACCTAACGAGAAGGAAGGACTCACTGGAGAAGAGCCTAATGCTGGGAACAATTGAGGGCAAAAGAAGAAGGGGGACGGCAGAGAATGAGGTGGCTGGATGGAGTCACTGAAGCAGTCAGCGTGAGCTTAAATGGACTCCGGAGGATGGTAGAGAACAGGAAGGCCTGGAGAAACATTGTCCATTGGTCAGACATGGCTTCACAACTAACAACAATAATTTACCGTATTTTTCGGAGTATAAAATGCACCGGCGTATAAGGCGCACCGTAGTTTTTGGGGAGGAAAATAGGGGGGAAAATCTGCCTACCAGTTATTCATCTGGCTAGTGTCCTTAGTCTGGTCAGCTTCAGCACATTATTTTATCCCATGGTTAGGGCTTTAAAAAACCTTATTCGGAGCGAGTAGCAATGAAAAGGTCTGCAAGTCCGGAAGAGCTGGGAAGATAGTTAGCGCCTCGTTAGGGCTGAAAAAAAAAGCTTTGAAAAAGCTACATTCGGAGTATAAAACGCACCCAAATTTTCAGCCTCTTTAAGGGGGGGGAAAGATGTCTTATACTCCAAAAAATACGGTAATTCCCTTCCAGAATCCCCACTTCATCCTCATCACTGGGAAATAATGGAGGCTCAAACCGGCATTGATCGAACTGGCCTCTTTACACTGCTGCTGAATTCATAAGTATGATGTTGTGTTTTTATGTTGTGCCTGTTAAGACTACATTTGGGGGATGTCTTCAAAAAATAATTGTTGCATTGCTTCATTGCTGCCAAGCGGACAGAAGCGTCCTAGAAGCAACTCTTTCTAGGATGCTCCATGCTTCTCCTCTCCTATCTGTGCTTTGCACCTGTTGGAAGGAAAATCCACCTGGTTCAGTTCCAAGCTGGAAGAAAGACGCTGGAAACAACATGGAGGCTGATTGGAAAGAAAGTTTAATGGTGAACAGAACCAACAGCAGTTCTGGGTCAGCTGAAGAAACGGTTGAATGAGTGGATGGATCTTTGTAGGTTTCTGTGACTTTGAAGTTTGGACTGTTCTGGGGGTGGTGCAATGAAGAGGGCTTGTGTTCTGAAAGGGTGTTGGGCAATTCCTATTGTGGCTAATGGCTTTTGTCCTGTGCTGGATCTTGGGTGAGGGGCTGCTTGTTCTAATCCTACCATTCTGCCTTTGTTAGCTGTCAAACTTTGCTGCAAGGAGTTTCCTTGGATGGATTTCTGCCTGTAGTATTTGCTTTGCTTATGAGTAGAGCTATCTAGATAGTTGGTTTCCTCTTTCAATAAGCTCTTTATCTCCTTAAGTGCTGGCATCTGCTGTGGGCTATTAAGAAAGACTTGGAGGCTGCTTTCTGATTCTAAGAACATGTTTCTCCATTTCTCCCTTGGGGAAATATAATATTCTGCCTTTTTTAATATTTCCCAAAATATTTCATTCTTTTGGGTGGGGAGCTTCCCACATACCCATTGCTCTTGTCTTGCAAATGATCCGTTCACACATGTCTATAGAGATTCTCAGTCATTCAGATCATGGTTGTCCCAAAGGTGCTTTTTCAAGAGGCAACTGGACTTTCTGGTTTTACTTTGAAGACGTTTCGCTTCTCATCCAAGCAGCTTCAGCTTCAGCTTCAGCTTCAGCTTCTTCTTCTTCTTCTTCTTCTTCTCTCCTCCTCCTCCTCCTCCTCCTCCTTCTCTCCAAGAAGCTTCTTCATAACTGAAGAAGCTTCTTGGATGAGAAGCGAAAGGTCTTCAAAGAAAAACCAGAAAGTCCAGTTGCCTCTTGGAAAAAAAGCACCTTTGGGATCCGTTCACACGTAACCTTCCTTAACCCAGTTCTTGGACAGACCCAGTTCCCAGGTTCGTGCAAGACCCAAAACGGGCCGCCCTAGCTCCGCTACAAACAAGCATTTCTTGACCCAGTGAACAATAACCAAGATTAGCTTTTGCAAACAAAAAACAAAAAAAAACAGTTGTTTAATTCGCTTCTCTCGGATAAACTCGTGCACAGCGGCTCCCTAATGCGCATGCGCCGCTCGTCCTCCCCCCTCCCTCCGGTTCCACGAGCCGCTGGGTTACGCTTCTGCGCCTGCGCCCGCCGCCTCAGCTCGACGAAGTTTCGCGAAGGTTCCCGAAACTGCAAACTGCTCGGAAACCCGGAAGAGGCGGCGACTTCCTTCCTGTCAGTCATTCGGCCCCTCTCAGTCAGAAGCGACCGGCGTTTCTCCTTCGTCGGCTATGGCTCTGCTCTGCTACAACCGGGGATGCGGCCAGCGCTTCGACGCCGCCACCAACACGGAAGGTGAGCGCGGCTTTTATCCCCTTTCCTCGCACCGTCGGCTTTGCCGCCCTCCAGAGAGCGGGGACTACAGTGTCCGTGGTGCGCCGCCAGGCACGGCCGGGGGAACTCTGCTGCTTGGGGCGATGGGATTTGGAGCCCCTCAGGAGGGAAGGCCGCGATGCGGGTGCTTATGAGGGGTATTGGTTGCCCTGCTAGCCTGGGAAGGTCGTGGAAAGTTGCTGGGTGAAGGTGTGGGAGGCGAAAAAGAAGAAGAAGAAGAAAAAAAAACCTAATAAATATTAAATTTATTGGCAGCCCATCTTATCCCCAGGGTAACTCTGGGCGGAGTTGTCAAACGAAAAGGCAGGGATCAAGCTGGACTCAATCTGGGCCACTTTAAAGATGGCTGGACTTCAACTCCCAGAATTCCCCAGCCAGCCTTTCTAGCGAGAGGATTCTGGGAGTTGAAGTCCAGCCATCATACAAGTGGCCCAGATTGAGGGACATGGATTTAAAGCAGAGGTTCCCAAACTGGGCAACTTTAAGACTTGTGGACTTCAACTCCCAGAATTCTCCAGCCAGCTGGCTGGAGAATTCTGGGAATTGAAGTCCACAAGTCTTAAAGTTGCCAAGTTTGAAGACCTCTGATTTAAAGCCTCCTTTTTGAGTCCAGCTTGACCCCTGACTTTTCTCTTGACAACTCCCCCCAGAGTTATCCTGGGGTTAAGATGGGCTGCCAGTAAATTTAATAAATAAAAGGAGAAAGCAGGGTTGCCTTCTTCCTGGATGGGGGTTCTGACCTTCCTGCCAAACGGACAGCTGTGAAATTTGGTCTGACTCCTTTGGACTGTCAAGGTCGCCTAAGGTCACTGGTGCTAGTCATTGGTGGTAAAACCCTATAGCACAGCAACACGGGAGTGGTCCATCGCTGCCTTTTTTGTTTTTTGTTTTGGATGCTCTTTGACTTCTTCACAACTCAACACCTGTCTGGCCTGCAGCCCTGGTAGTCCACTAAGTGGCCTTTTGAGATCTGTAAAAGCTTGCTAGGGATAGGAAAGAGGAGAGTTATACACAATTGTTGATCGTAGACGATATGTCAGAATTTTGCGTGGAAGGAGTATACAGTAACTCAAGTTGGCTGGTGCTTTGGAGTTGCTCTCGTAAAATGTCCCCTGTAGCCAGAAGCTCGGTTATTGTCAAGGTCATAAGTGTTCATTTTCTGATGGGTTTTAATTTTAGTTTTGATTTCAGTTGTATGAAGCTTATGGTCTGTAGTGATTCTCGGTCATCCAGGTCATGGTTGCAACCCAAAGGTGCTTTTTCAGGAGGCAGCTGGACTTTCTTGTTTTTTCTTTGAAGATGTTTCGCTTCTCATCCAAGATCTGATTGGATGGTGGGGAATGGAAAGATTGTCTTCATCATCTATCTCCAGTCTGCAACACAGTCCTTTCAGCAGTTCCAAGAAGGCTCCACATCCATTTGCACTACTCAGGTGACCCTGATGACACAAATAAATCTTTCCATTCCCCACCATCCAGTCAGAACTGAAGAAGCTTCTTGGATGAGAAGCAAAAAGTCTTCAAAGTCCAGTTGCCTCCTGAAAAAGCACCTTTGGGATATTAGTATTATGATATTAGATATTTTTTTCATTTTTATTGCCATAAGCTGCCTTGGATGTTGTAATTAGCTGAAATAATAAGTACATGTGTACTTCTCGCCTATTGGCAACTCCTTAAAAGTACAGTATGTTTCTCACTGTAGCTGTAGCCCAATCCCTGTTGATGGATGACAAGTTCCAGCAGGTGAAAACATGTGGGTTCCTTCATTGATTCATTAACAGCTTTTCCCTCTTCAGATCTCGATCACTGCACATCCCTCGTTACATAATGCAGCATTTGGGATATTAGCAATTTTTTATGTGTGAGCATTCTTAGCCCCCTTTTGCATATGTGCAAATGTTTAATTATAACTTCTAATACATAAACTGAAATCATTGTCTTGTTAAATACTGTTCCTTGATGTTCATATATAAATCATATATAGAAGAAAGAAATCAGGAGTTGCCAATGTGTACATGGCTATCTCTTTCTTCCATGTCTCTCTTCAGCAGCAATTTTTCCCACATCTTTTTACCTGATGATACCTTGTGATAATGTTAAAGAAGAATCCTTTGTCAGAAAGAAACTGCATGGATTGAATGGTTGAAACACCAGCAGACTCTGATTGCTGTGTTCCCATCTCCTTCCATGTCTTCTACCTTTGGGAAAGGCACTCAACTGAGAACTCTGGCTTTAACTATTATTTTTCAGAATATTTTCCCAAACTGGAAAGGTTCTTTCCTCCATCAGTAAAGAGTTGGCAACGACATAGCAGAGGGCTAGTGAATGTAATGTACAGTCAATTCTCAATATTTGTAGTAGTTACTTTCTATAAAGATGCAAACATTGAATTGGTCAATACTGAAACCTCAGTTGTGAATGTGTCAGGCGACTCAATGTTTTTGTTCTTCTGCATGTCTGTGAATGACCATGAAATGAAATCACTGCAGATATTGATTGCAGTTACAAATTTTAGCAAGTAGGCAAATTCACAAATACAGAATCTGTGAATGATGAGAATCTACTGTATTTATCCCCATCCCCTTATCTGATGTTTAGATGTCTTGAATATGAAGTTCATTGATTGTTTTGCTAAGTTCCTCCTTTTTTAAAAAAAACATGATCTAAATATTTGTGAGCTAATAATATTTCTGCGGACTTTACATGGTGGTCATTAAGGAAGAACTTTATTTCTCTTGCACAGTTAATAGTTCAACCCTATTTTAGAAGATAAGTTTAAGCAATATGCATGATGCCCATGTGGAATGTACACTTATAGTGCCTGGAGGGATATGAGTTATACAAATGAAAATTTAATATAACAGAATTATGATTTGCCAAGAAACATTTCAGATTTATTTCTTTATATAACAAAATATTATTACATAATACATTGTGACAATAATAACTAAATGACACTCTTTCCCTGAACAGCCTAAATTCTAAATTTAGTCTACCAGAACCCAGCAGAGATGAGAGAGAAGCAAGGACAATCAGCCAGCAGAGAAAAGGAATTTGTAGGGAATTGCAGGCTTTATTTCATATCTTGAAAATATCACTGTTGTATAAGACTAAATTGTTCTGCTAAATACTGCTCATATAAAGTTACTCACTTGAGTTTAGCTAAGCTATCTGCTTTTTCATTTTTAGAATCATGCACCTATCACCCAGGCGTACCTGTCTTTCATGATGCTCTTAAAGTAAGTGGGCAAATATAATTATTTCAGTGGCTTTTAAAAAAAACTGAAACTAAATCATACACTTGACACTAGATAAGATTTCAATGTCCCCATATTTTTACAGGGCTGGTCATGCTGTAAAAGAAGAACGACAGACTTTTCTGATTTCTTAAGCATTAAGGTAATGTATTAGTAGCTACATAGGTTTTTATTTAACTGTAGTATGATATTAATGCTTGAGTGCCAAATTCAGTCAATTAAATTTTCCTTTGGCAAACACATGCAAAAGCTAGCTGGATTTATTTAATTTCCGGCAAGTATACTACATGGCATATTGTGTTTAAATGGAACTCTATTATCTAAGCTTTTCTAAAGCACAGGAACTCTGCTATCCTAGCATCTTACAATACTGTGAAGAACAGAAGTTGGTATAGGTATACACATATGATTAGTCTAGTTTAAAAAAAGGAATATCTGCTTAACCAAGCATACAAATTAGAATCTGAGAAAGAATAAGAAAGGAGACATTTTCAAGTACATTGATTGAACTGAGTAACAATTTGTATTAAATAGGGGTTTTTTTACAACAGGGTTGCACCAAGGGCTTCCATAATAGTGAGAAACCCCCTGAACCAGTCAAACCTGAAGTGAAAACTACCTCTGAACGAAAAGAATTAGCTGATCTGAAACCTAAATTTCAAGAGCACATAATTCAAGCACCAAAGCCAGTAGAAACAATTCAAAGACCAAGGTAACAATATTGTGATAATACCAATTAAGACTGGCATTAATGCCAAATCAATTTCATAGGTTATAACTATTTATTTATTTATTTATTTATTTTGTATTTATTACCGTGTTTCCCCGAAAATAATACATGTCCTGATATTAAGCCCAACGGCATGCATTGAAATAAGCCTTCCCCCCAAAATAAGCCCCCTTCCCCAACTACGTACACGCATCCCCTGCCCCATCTGCCACCCCCAAATTTTGCCTGAACATCTTACCAGACTGTGGCAGCTCGCCGCTTCTCTTTCTCGGCCAGTCTTTGCAGGGAAACTCCTTGAAATGTAAAGAAAAACTTCTTGCGAGTGCGAGCAATTAACTTCTCTCACTCACAAGAAGTTTTTCTTTACTTTGCAAGGAGTTTCCCTGCAAAGACCGGCCGAGAAAGAGAAGCGGTGAAGCTGCCAGACGCTGGTAAGATGTTCGGGCACAATTTGGGGGTGGCAGGGGATAGGGAGGGGCGGGCCGCGAGACACGCATCTTACCAGTGTCTGGCTTCTCTCCGCCACTACTCTCTCTCTCTCTCTCGGCCGGTCTTTGCAGGGAAACTCCAATGTAAAGAACAACTTCTGAACGAGCTGCCGCTGCCCGGGAAAATAACGTGAGTAATGGGCTCTTGCAGCGCCTCTTCTCTCTCTCCTCCCGAGTGGCAGCCATGTGTCCAGAGATTGGCAGGCCAGATTCAGTGAGCCGGACGCACCGCTGCCACTCAGGAGAAGAAGAGAGAGAGGAGGTGCTGCAAGAGAGCCCATTTCTCATGTTGTCCTCTTCCCAGGCGGCGGCAGCACGTTCAGCTCCCCGAATCTGGCCTGCTGATCTCGGCCGGTGAGAGGGAGTGCCAGGTGGGGAGGGGTGGGGCAGCGGAGAAACGAGACACATGGAGCGAGGTGGGGTTCCCTTGCCATCTCTTCTCCCCCACTTGCCGGGCCTGCTGATCTCGGTTGGCCAGGGGGGGAGCGCCGCCTCTCTCTCTTCTTCTCCCGAGCCTCGCAGCGCCTCCTCTCTCTTCTCCTGAGTGGCAGCCGTGCGTCCAGATTTGGTGAGCTGAACGTGCTGCCGCCATACGAGTGGAAAAGAACATGAGAAATGGGCTCTCTCACAGCACCTCCTCTCTCTCTTCTCCCAAGCGGCAGCAGTGCGTCCAGCTCACCGAATCTGGCCTGCTGATCTCGGGCGGCAGGGGCTCTGACCCAATCCTCGCAATGCTGCAGGTGAGAACCGGCCACGCCGATCCCGCTTCATGGCTGCACCCCGAAAATAATAAGACACCCCTCCCCCCGATAATAAGGCCAAGGCCATATTTCGGGGGTCAAAAAAATATAAGACAGGTCTTATTTTCGGGGAAACACGGTACTTGCTGTCTAAGTGTAATGTCTAAGTATATTTTATTTTACTTTTTTCCTGGAGAAACCCAAAATATCTTTGTAAACCAATCTTGGATAAAATTGTAAATCTATACGATACAATCCATTTAAATCATAAGAGTAACTACCAAGAATATTAATATTATGAACTCTTTTTAACCTCCTTAAAATATGCAAAATATTTAGTTGTTGAGACTGAATAATCAAAATGATGCATTTTTTTCCCTGTGGTTCCTTAGTTCTGATGAACCAATGAGCTGCTTGCAGTTAAAAGTATCAGCGTCCTTGAAACAATCGTTAGAAAAGCTAAAGCTATCATCGGAAAATGAAATAAAAAAGGGTATGTAGCTTAGTAATATTCCAAGGTGATTTTACCAAAGATTGTGTTGTGTCCATTATTATTATACTTCATTTTTGCAGTGTGTATGGTGCTATCGTTTGAAAAGCAAGCATCTTGTGCACAAAATACTCAGTGTGAGTGCTCCTCTGATCTCTTATACCAATGTTGGTGAACCTTTTCGGCAGCGAGTGCCGAAACGAGAGTGTGCGGGGGGGGGGAGAGAAGCGCTAGAAACCGGAAGAGCAGCTTGCACCGGAAACCGGAAGAGCAGTTCCCCGGCACACACTTCCGGTTTCTGGTGTGCTCATGCACGCCGGTCACCTGGTCTTCCGGTTTCTGGCACGCATGCGTATGCGAAGACCAGCTAGCGTGCCGGAAATTGGAAGCTCAGCCAGGGAGCTGCTCTTCCGGTTTCCGGCACTCATGCATGCCGGAACCCGGAAGAGCAACGGGCGACAGCTGGCGTACCCGGAGAGATGGCTCTGCGTGCCACTTCCAGCACACGTGCCATAGGTTCACCATCACTGTCTTATACAGTACATCCCAATCCTTCCAAACTCCCAAATTTCTTTTAAGCATGAAAACTTAGAAAAATGACCTTTAAAGCCCTACATGGCTCAGGACCAGGTTACCTCCGGGACCGCATCCTACCACATACCTCCCTACGACCAGTTAGGTCCCACAGAGTTGGCCTCCTCCAGGTCCCATCAGCCAAACAATGCCGGTTGGCGGGTCCACGGGGAGAGCCTTCTCTGGGAGCCCCATCTCTCTAGAACCAACTCCTACCAGAGATCCGGACTATCCCCACTCTACTGGCCTTCCACAAAGCCGTAAAAACATGGCTCTTCCGGCAGGCGGGGTGAAGACGATTGGATTCCCCCATGAATGAATGGTTTTTAAAATTATATAATGTCTTTTTAAAATTAGTATGTATTATGTATATTGTTCTTATTCTTGCTGTACGCCGCCCTGAGTCCTACGGGATTGGGCGGCCTATAAGAACTTTAAATTAAATTAAATTAAATTAAAATTAAATTAAATTAAATGTTCTAAAAGAGGGTTCTTATTTTACAGAAGATGATAGCGATGAGATAAAGATTGGGACTCTCTGCAAAAATGCAGGCTGTTCAAAGGTAAATATTTTTAAATCTTATTTAAACAACACAGTGGACCGTCTGTTTATTTCACGTTGTTGTTGTTTTTCAGTACAGACCCGCCAACCTATGTTAGATCAACATATCCCACGAATAGTTATCATATGTATATATCAAAGTGCATTTTCTTGCATTCACAACCAAGGGAGTTTTCACCCATTTTCTTATTTTTAAATACACATGAATCATAACAACAATAAGTTATTATTTTAAACAAAGTCTAAAGTTCCCAATGTTGATCCAAATCTGCATAGGTAAATATTTTTCGAACGCCCCTTAAAAGATCCAGAGAAAAGCCTTCCCTCCTCCCCCTTTTTTTTTCATGCAAACAGCTGGAAGAAACTTGGCTCATTGTGTAAGGCTTTCAGCTGATGACCAATGGGAATTGCAAAATAATAAAAATGGCTATGGCCATGCATGACTTTTTCCTGCTTGGCAAGCACTGGGATGTAACCTGCTGTAATTCAGTGGCTAATGAACTATTTTCTGTTAACATGTCCCTAGACATTTGAAGGACCAGGCATCACCGAAGACGCGTGTATCTATCATGCTGGTGTGCCTATATTCCATGAAGGGTGGGTATCATGTGCCTAAATTCATTCTTAAAATTATTTATAGACTAGCAACATATTTGGATGACTAGCAAAGATGCTATGTGATTCTATGTAAGTTTTATTTCCCCCCCTGCCCTTTGTAATATATATAGGATGAAGTACTGGAGTTGCTGTAAGAGGAAAACATCAGACTTTAATACTTTTTTGGCTCAAGAGGGCTGCACAACGGGAACACACCTATGGATTAAGAAGGAAGCCGTAAGTAGTTGCAGCTACACTGTTTGGCTACGTTGATTGGGAAAATATAAATGTTTTTGGCTTTGCATTTAGTCCATTTGTACCTTAAGATAAGAACTTGAAATCTGTGAAATTTTAAATAGAGGGAACAAATGGTAGTTTGAATAGTACAGGAAGTCCTGTACTGTTGATCACATGACCCTGGGGATGATGCCACGGTTGTAAGTGTGAAAAATGGTCATAAGTCACTTTTCAGTGCCATTGTAACTTTGAATGGTCACTAAATAAACTGTTGTAAGTTGAGGACTTATATTTAGAGAATATACTCTATAGCAGTGTTTCCCAGCCTTGGCAAGTTGAAGATGTCTGGACTTCAACTCCCAGAATTCCCAAGGTTGGGAAACACTGCTCTATAGAATGAAATGTAGCATTTACTGTATATATTAAACCCATTTACAAACATGTTTATTTGAGTAGTTCTGGCAGTTTGTAGTAAGTTATACTATGTCTTATTACACAGATTAATCTGCTTTTCTAAAAATGCAGTTGTACCAAAGGTTTAGCTGTAATTGTCCTTTTTGAGACACATTGCCAGCAAGTTTTTTAAAAATATTTATTTTTACCTCATCTTTATTACTTTTATAAATAACTCAAAAATTAATACACCGAAAATGACACTGATGGGTCCGAGAACGGGAAAGTTTGGTAGAAGCGTATGTTCTGTTTTCCATGCAGCGTTAAACCTTAATCATACAGATTCCTTAGAATTGTCCATAAAATATACTATGTAGTTTTCTCCATTTTCCACACCAGAGGAGGGTCTTCTGAAATCCCTCTCACTTGCTCCAATAGATTGAACTATGGCTAGAATGGAAAAGAACACCTTCCCACCGTTTTCATGTCATGAGACATGAGCCCTGGTGGCCCAGTGGTTAGAATGTAGTATTGCAGGCTAACTCTGACCACAGTCTGCAGTTCGATCCTGATGGGGCACAAGGTTGACTCAGCCTTCCATCCTTCCGAGGTTGGTAAAATGAGGACCTAGATTGTTGGGGGAAATATGTTGACATTGGAAATATGTTGACACAACCGCCCAGAGAGTGCTGTAATAAGTCTATAAGTGCTATTGCTATTTTGCTAACAGTTCCTGCCTAGCTCTCCAATAAGCAAGGTGTATGCGGAGCTGTTTCTCTCCCGTTTAGCTCTCCAATAACTCACCAGAATTTCTGTTGCTACCCTAGGCAGTTGTTAAATGAGTCCCATCCAGTTTAACAATCTTTCTGCCATAGTTGTTAGGCGATTCTCCATGGCTCTGACAGGGGAGTCCAGGATGGGTAGCTCTAGTCCTCTAGTTCTATGACTGAGCTGAATTTCTGAGGACCGCCTCCCTGTCAACGGTCCCCAGTTCTTCAACTCAGTCCAAGCTCTTCAGTCGCTCCTCAGTGAGCTCCGGAGCTTTGAGGAGAAGAATTAGTGATTAGGCTTCATAATAGACTCCCTGTCCAGTACAGCAAGAATAACGAAGAAAGCAAACAAAGTCTAATTTTGGCTGTCAGACATCAGCTGTTCGGCGGAGCTCTCCGCGGCGGCGGATCGAGCACAGCAGCGGCCCGCTTTGCCGGATGCAGCTCTGTGAGGCTTGCTGGCTCCGGGATCGGAGCCTGCCAGGACGATCGCCCCGCCGAGCCCTCTAAAGGGCTTTGACAGCTTGGCTGCGACCCTTGGCTCACCGCAACCGGCGGATCGCAGCTTTGAGGGGGTGGCCATTTTGGTGCGAATTTGAACAGCGCCGACGAGTTGCAAGGAAATTGTGAGCTACAGGATCGTGAGTGAACCCAGGAGGAGGGAGACGGGCGGTTATTTCGCAGTGAGCCCAGTGTCTCCAAAGATTATTTGAACTTGACCGCCAACCCTTGGCTCTCTGCTTCTGCGGATTGTAGCTTTGAGGGGGTGGCCATTTTGTTCTGACAGAGAGGCTCACCACGCGGCTCTGAGCGGCCATTTTGTCGGCTGTTACAAGGCCGGTTACTAACATAGCCAGAGCCACGACGAATGATGATCCCCAGGACTCAGGACAATTCAAGCATCATAAACCCATGTCAGTTGCCAAGCGCCCGAATTTTGATCACGTGACTGTCTGCTGCGACAGTTGTAAGTGTGAGGACAAGTTTTAAGTAACTTTTTTCAGTGTTGTTGTAACTTCAAATGATCGCTAAATGAATGGCTATAAGTTGAGGACTACCTGTATTTCTTTTTATGACAGTACTATTTAAAAGAGTCTCTTGCAGTGAACTTGCTGGAGTAGGTAATATAAGTAGATAGGAGATGAAACAGTGGGGTCTTCCAGACAGTTTGGGCCTACCTTTCATAACCTTAGGAAAACTTTTAAAAAAACAAAAAAACTTCCATGGCTTGTCCTACCTGGTAGGGTGGAAAAATTTAGCTTGCTTTTGTTATTTAAAGACACTGCTGCCTATATTCTGCCAACTGGGGGAAAATCTTCCTTTTGCATAAATGTTCCCATACGGTTTTTAGGGAGAGTTTTTCCAATCTGTGGCCGACAATGGCGATCTCCACTCCAATGAAAAAATAGATAGCAGTGATTTTTTTAAAAACATATATTTTGAATGAAAACATTAATCGTGTCTGTCTGCTCAACTTTAAGGGGAAGAAGGTGGTGCCATGCAGACACGACTGGCATCAAACTGGACGTGAAGTGACAATTTCAATCTATGCGAAGAATTCCATTCCTGAACTTAGCTGGGTAGAGGCAAACAGTACATTGGTAAGTTACTTTTTTCCTTTGGTGGGGCTGATGTACATGCACAAACTTTTGATTGATTGATTACATGCCATCAACTCAGTGTTGACTCTGTCCCAAAGGTTCTTTTTCAGGAGGCAGCTGGACTTTCTTGTTTTTTCTTTTGAAGACGTTTCGCTTTTCAGCCAAGAAGCTTTTTCAGCTCTGACAGGATAGTACGGAATGCATATGGATGACTGAGAATCTCTACAGACTTTTAGCTATACAATTTGGGATGAACACCCTTTGAATGGTGTGGGACTAGGAATGGATTTCCAGAGAAAAAAATTGCAGACTACAGGAACCAGAAGCACTACTCAGGTGACCCTGAGGACACACATAAACCTCCAAGTGCTTCAACGACCCTCTGAAAGGATGCAAATGACCAGCTGTCTGCAAGGAATATAAACCCTTCCATTCCCCACTATCCAGTCAGAGCTGAAGAAGCTTCTTGGATGAGAAGCGAAACATCTTCAAAAGAAAAAACCAATAAGCCCAGTTGCCTCCTGAAAAAAAGCACCTTTGGGACAACCATGACCTGGATGACTGAGTGTCTTTACAGACTTTCAATGTTGACTCAGTATATATAGAATTTCCCTATGGTGGTCTGCCCCTAATCTGGTACTTCAGATCTTCCAATCATGTACGTATGGCCACTGTAACAGAGTGCATCCATCTTGCTGCTGGTCATCCTCATCTTCCTTCCTTCCTTCAACCTTTCCTAGCATTTGAACTTTTTACAGGGAGTTAGAGGTCTGTACCACCAGAGGAGATCATACTGCATTAGAATGCAAAGTATGTGAGACATCTTCCATAGAGCAACCTGACAATAAACTATGTCTATTAAATTAGTTGCAGTAAAGTATATGCACACAGAGATAAACATATAGAGATGTCTTAGTTCTTTGTAGGTCCTTTTATGTGAGGCTGATTAAAAAAACTAATTATGTGTTGGATGGAGGGCATGACAATGTAATTAATATATAATTGGTTCAATAATCACATCCAAAAAGTAATCACCAGCAGCTCTTCATCAAATTGTAGAGAGGTTTTAAGTGAGGTGACACATAGTTCAGAACCAGAGCTTGTAATTTTTTAACATTTGTATTGGATGAGAACATAACAAGATCACTTACCAAGTTTGTAGAGGCCACTACATTGGGTGGCGTAGTTAATACTTCAGAGGACTTTTTTTAAAAAAAAAAATCAGGTTAAAGAGATGGGCTGAAAATAGCAATGCAATTTAATAGAAGCAAATACAGAGTTCTTCCCTTAGAAATTTAGCACATGGAAACGAGGTGGCAAATACTGGATTAATAACAGCAGTTGTGAAAAAGAGCTTGGGATAAGGGTTCATTGGCAAATTGGATATGAGCCAGCGGTATGATGCATTTGCAAAAAAGGCCAATGCAATTTTACACTGCATCAGTAGGTATACAGTTTCCCAATTCTGGGATTAATAATTCTGCTCTTCTATGTTTTGTTTGGGTATCTGGTGTATCAAGTTTGGGTCACCATGCTTTAAGAAGGAATCAGAAATCTGAACAAGTTCAGAGAATGGCAGTTAGATAATCTAGAAATGGAGTTTTGTAAAGAGTGGTTGAAGGAATTGGGAAATCTGTTTTTCCTTTCATACAATGTTTTTCAAGCTTAGCCAGTTGAAAATTGGTGGACTTCAACTCACAGAATTCCCCAACTGGCTGGGGAATTCTGGGAGTTGAAGTCCACCTATCTTCAACTGGCCTAGCTTGAGAAACATTGCTTTCATGCATTTAAAGGGAAGGGTTACTTCCAAGTAATAATAGACCTGTTTGGATAAATGTGAGTAAACTTGCATTTCTCTTTCATTGCATACACCTTTTTCTTTTTCTTTTTGCAGCTAAATATCCATATTGTGTTTGAAGGTGATAAGGTGTTTAACCAGAATCTGAATTTATGGGGTGTAAGTACATAATTCTGCTACAAATCTTATGCTGCAAAGTTTCCCTTGAAGTCTTTTTATGGATTCTGTTGTCAGACTTTTCTAATGCGGTGTGATTGTGTTTGAAGAAATATGCAAATGTCTAGTTGACAGTTGTGGAAGTGGTTGATGAATGGATTCTGTGCACTTAAGTAATCACTGAATGTGTTTTTTTGCAAAATTCCGTATGGCCCAGTGAATCAGTTTTTCATTCATCACAAATCACAGCCTGTTATGAAACAAGTTAGAAGCTTAACTGTTGTGTCCTTTGACTTTCTTGATATAAAACTGTGACGTTTAGGGAAGATTATATGAACGCTTATTGATCTCAGAAATCTCGATAAGAAGCCTTCAAGACTACTGTTAACTAGTCTCCTTCTATTTTCATACTTTGGGAGCAAAATTTCCAATTTCCCTATTCATTTGCCAACTGCAGATAGTCCTCGATTTATGACCACAATTGAGCCCAAAATTTCTGTTGCTAAGTTAATTTTGCCCCATTTTACGACCTTTTCTTGCCACAGTTGTTAAGTGAATCTGGCTTCCCCGTTGGCTTTTCCTTGTCAGAAGGTCGCAAAAGGTGATCGTATGACCACAGGATACTGTTATGTAATATGAGTCAGTTGACAAGAGTCTGGATTTTGATCACATGACCATGGTGATGCAGCTAAGGTCATAAGTGTGAAAAATGATCATAAGTCACTTTTTTCAGTACCGTTGTAACTCCGAGCAGTCACTAAACGAATTGTAAGTCGAAGACTACCTGTATTCATTTCATGCACAATTCATGTGTTCTGCTTGTATTGGGAAGTACGATAATATTTAGGATAGGGATGCATCACCCTGCATAGACTCACAACTGACAATATTCACATCGTGACAAACTGACACCACTATTTTCCTCTTCCAGGTGATTGATGTGAAAAGGAGCTACGTAAATATGACGGCTACAAAGATCGAACTCACCATGAGGAAAGCTGAGCCCATGTTATGGGCGGGCTTGGAACTCCCAGCATCCAAATTGCAACACAAAGAGCCTCAAAACATTGTAGAACAAGCCTGAAATCTGAAAGTTTTCTGGTTCCTTGTGCCTGGTGAAATGCTGACTTGGTATTTTAACACAAATTGATTTTATAGGCAGCCACTTTTTTTAAAAAAAAAAATTCATTCCAGTTCGAGTGTAGTGCATGGCTTTTAAGCAGTAGGGCAGAGCACTGGTTTTGTTGTACCGACTCCTCAATTTGCCCAATTTCGGCTGATGCTCGTGGAAACCTTGCAAACCTCAGAATTTTCTCTGCGGTCGTATTGTTATAAAAGGATCACATGTTCTCATTGTCCCAAATGAAATAACATCTAGAAGCTAGTCATCTCTAGCATCTTCTAGGAAGCAGTCTCTTATATATTGAAAATCCAGGTTAAATTCTCATTAGGTCGTTGGATGTTTGCAAGATTGTTTCTCGGTCTATAGCAAGGAGAGCACAAAGGGTTATTGCTGCATTTCTGTATCATATATTTTTTTAAGTTATTAAATGCAGAAATAGAACGGTAGAGAAAAACCTGGTGGTTTTAAACTTGCCTGTGCAAAGAAGCTGGTAATTCTTCTCTTGTTTTTATTCCTTGGGATTCAGGAAATATATTTGTCAGTGAGCTGCTAAGCTACCTCTGCGCACTTATTCAAAAAGCCAAGACTTTCCAAAAACCAGGCACTGGAAATTTTGGGTCCGTTTCGTTTGCTTCTCTTAAGCCTTGCCCTCATCCAAAGAGGAAATAGCATAGAGTAGATAAAATGTCCATATTTGCACATCTGATTTTGGTGGCTATTCTTTTCTGATTGGTTTTTCCATCTCCTTTGTGGTAAAGCAAGTAAGGCAACTTGGTTTAAACCAAGACATTCAGTTTGCTACCTTTTTTGCCAGAAGAGTTACTTTTAATGGGAGACGCTGGGAGGGCTGAAATATACGCAACAAATACAAAATGGTCAGCTTTCTGCAAAACTAGGATCTTTGTGTAAGTGGCGAATTGTGTTGCAGAATAAGTTGCAGAACTTTTTATATACTTGAAGATGGCAAAACTACTATAGACGCAGAATGACTCATTGGCGTCACTCAAGTTATAAGGGATTGCACGAAGAAAGGGGCCTTTTTTAAAAGCACGTGTTACTTGTATTTATAATGTTTTTTAAGGTTTTAATCTGGCAGTTATAGGAGGAAAATAAAGCAGCCTTTCGTGGCTGTAATTCTTAATAAGCGTTTGAGACAGTTTAAACTGAATTTTCTAAGAAAAGGTTACTCTAGAACAGGGCCCCCTCAACCCTCAGTCTGCAGCCCAGTGCCAGGCCATGGCCTGTTCGAAACTGGGCCCGCAAGCAGCAGGCGAATGTGCCCGCACAAAGCTGCATTGGTGCAAGTGGTGTGCACGCACACGAAACAGTCCCCTCTCCCTACTTTGCTGCCGCCAGTCCGCAGAGCTTTTCTGGATGGTCTGCATCTTTGCATTTCTGCCTAAAAGCCAACGACACTGTACCCCAATCACCCTTGAATGCAAGTATCCTGCCTTCAGGGGTCTGGAGAAGCCATTCAGTGAGTGACAGACCCTCCCAGCAACTTACGTTGTTCTACCCAGGAGATTCTTTTGGTGATTATAGATCTTTCCTGTGGCTTGACCGCTGAGCAAGACAGCAAATTGCATAAAGACAAGTCAAGCAGAATTTTAATTGCAGACAAAGTACAGCATGGTGAATACAAACACTTCTGATATTTGAAAGCAAAAAAAAAAAAGATTGCTCTTCAAGAACAAAGCCATGGTTTAAAATAACATGTAAAAATTGGAGAACGTGCAACAAATCCAAGTTGATCTTAATTGTCTACTTAAAAGTTTCCGGAGAGTAATTTTCCAACAAGAGGTCAATTTGGTCTCAGAATATCAAATGGTTGCTCTTTGTTAACAATTGTAATTTTACTTCCCAGCATTGTCGGGCTTCATTAGCATGACACTTGGATCCAGTTCATATTACATACCAGTTTGTTCAAAGGCAGACGGCTCTAGCAAGACTTGAAACCAATAGCTTTGGGAGAACAGTTCTCCATTCCCCAGATTGTCGTTGCGTGTTCATTTACTTGCCTTGATAAAAGTCTTGATTTTTAACTACAGAAGTTACCTTTACTGGGTTTTTTTTTGTTTTTTCTCCCCTGCCCTTGAAATAAGCCGTTGGCACTTGAGGTGCAGTGAACAGTTTCCCCAGGCTTCTGTGGTTCAGGCCTGTTTAGGAATCGATTCATTGTATGGAATCCTTCCCAGCACTGTGTATTCCTGATGGGATTTGACAACATTCTTTGTCTGCCATTTTTGTAGTCTCCTCCTATTGAAGAGATCCTCAATTTTAGCCATTTTTAAGGCTTGTGGACTTCATACTCCCAGAAATTCTGGAACTTGAAGTTTGCAAGTCTTACAAATTCTGGAACTTGAAGTCTACAAGTCCCCAAGATTGGGGACCCCCTTTTATTGGGCAAGGAAAAAAAACCCTGGTCAATCATTTAGCTTGGAGTGTTACAATTGCAAGGCCTCCTGTAGGTCTTCATTGGAGCAGTTGCTCAATGGACTCTGCCATTTCAAGCACAATTTTCATGCTTATAGTTGAATCACTTCTTTTCCAATGAAGCGCATGGGCATTCTTAAATGCAAAGCATGTTTAAATTGGGACCCAAGTTTTATTAAGTTATTAGTGCTATACAGCCAAGTCACCATTTCCACAGTCAGTACTGTTGGTTTTTTGTCTCGGAAAAAAAAAGATCTATTCTGTATAGTAATAAAGATATTTGCTTTAAATTATAGCATGAGAATTTTTTTTAAAAAAATCAGTGGCTGTTAACTTTTTTCATACCGTACCTAAGAACTTCCAAGTTGTGTATGAAAAGTGAAGAAGAAGGGTGTCTGGAACACTAGGTTTTTCAAATGCTTTTCTTTTTCTTTTGGTTTTCCCATGCATGGATGTTTATTTTAGGAGCTGAAGTGGTGCAGTGGTTAAATGCTGCGACTGCAGGCTGACTGCTAGTTCAGCAGTTCAGCTGTTCAAATCTCACCAGGCTCAAGGTTGACTCAGCCTTCCATCCTTCCGAGGTCGGTAAAATGAGGACCCAGATTGTTGGGGGCAATATGCTGAACTCTGTAAACCGCTTAGAGAGGGCTGTAAAGCACTATGAAGCGGCATATAAGAAAAGTGCTATTGCTATTGCTATTTTAAATTGTGTTGGAAGATGTTTGTGGTTTCATGCCTTCAGATATTTTTTATAAATTTTGAAATAAACGATTTAGTGCCTAATTTCTACCTTTTTGGAAGAATTGTGAGAATATTTTGTTTGTTTGTTGCACGTAAGACCTGTTTGCTCAGATCCATCTAAGATTAGTTGAGTATTCTGACTTATATTATGTAAGTTTGTGCAGTTGGATGTATCTTATTGACTATTTCCATCAAAGCCATTGGCAATTTAATACCACAGAAGGGCCCATAGAGAATGCTTTTATCATACGTGGAGCAAGTGTTACTTATCATAGAAGAGCTGAGAGATTGCTTTAAGCGAAGTTCAGGTATATATTTCTCAAAACAAAATCAGATTCTTCCACAGAGGATCAATCTACCCCATTCTTCTTTCTCAACCTGGTTTGATGTTAGTTGTGCACAACGAGCAATGTAGCCTCGACACATTTGAAGAATACCATTTGGAGAAAAGCTGAACTCTGTGCTATTAGGTAGCTAGGAAAAAAACCCCACTCTGTTGGAGGTGACATGTAGGTGACATTTGACATGAGGGATGTACACAGGTATGGAAAAATGTTGTATCTAACATGGAATAAACTACAGATACACCTCAACTTATGATCGAGGTGGCGCAGTGGTTAAAAGCAGCACTGCAACCTACTTCAGCTGACTGCTAGTTCAGCTGTTCAAATCTCACCGGCTCAAGGTTGACTCAGCCTTCCATCCTTCTGAGGTCGGTAAAATGAGGACCCAAATTGTTGGGGGGGCAATATGCTGAACTCTGTAAACCGCTCAGAGAGGGCTGTAAAGCACTATGAAGCAGTATATAAGTCTAAGTGCTATTGCTATGATCGGTCCTTAACCATGAAGTTAGGGCAGGCCTCCCCAGAGCTATTTATGGCCCGT
This sequence comes from Diadophis punctatus similis, assembly GCA_023053685.1. Taxonomy (NCBI): domain Eukaryota; kingdom Metazoa; phylum Chordata; class Lepidosauria; order Squamata; family Dipsadidae; genus Diadophis; species Diadophis punctatus. The sequence goes on from JALIGW010000016.1 coordinate 16,853,197, forward strand.
TTATGATGTGTCACATTTAGATTTATTATTAAGAGTTGGAAGGGACCTTGTAGGTCATCTAGTCCAACCCCCTGCTCAAGCAGGAGTTCCTACACCATTTGAGACAGATGGCAGTCCAGTCTCTCCTTGAAGGTCGCAAGTGTTGGGGCTCTCACAACCTCCGCTGGCAAGCTGTTCCACTGGTTGATCGCTCTCACCGTCAGAAAGTTTCTCCTCACTTCCAGGTTGAATCTCTCCTTGGTCAGCTTCCATCCATTATTCCTTGTTTGGCTTTCTGGTGCCATAGAGAACAGCCTGACCCCCTCCTCTCTGTGGCATCCCCTCAAGTATTGGAACACTGCTATCATGTCACCCCTGGTCTTTCTCTTCGCCAGACTGGCCAAGCTCAGTTCCTGCAACCGCTCTTTGTATGTTTTATTTTCCAGACCCTTTATCATCCTGGTTGCTCTCTTCTGCATGATTGCATTTTTGGGCACTTGGAAACTGGCTCAACTTTATGGCCATTTGCAGTGTCTTGCAATCACATGACCACAATTTGCAACATTTTTTGTTTTGCCATTTTCCAGCCTTTACTTCTGGTTTCCAGCAAAAGAAACCCAAGCCCATTCAGCAAAAACTGATTTGTTTAATGACCGGCATCTGTTTAATGGTAAAAATTGGTTGTGACTTCAAATCCAGTCATGGAATGCCTCAACTTACGACCGCAATGACTTTCAAGCATAGTTCTGGGCTCTATTAAAGTTGAAACTACCTGTATTGCATTCCAGAGGCTCTGCTGGGACATTCAAGTCAACCACTGATTAGGGAGATCGAAATCCCACAATGCTTTCAGTTGCTTATTTATATTTCACATTCCTGCACCATCTCCTTCAAAGGGGCTTGTTCCAGGTTTCAAGTCAAGCCAAATCTCGGGCGAATGTTGTGGCCCGCCAGCGGCCAGCAAAGCTGGCAGCAGATTCGGACAGTGAGGAGGTTGGGGAGGGGTGTTTGCAGGAGACAGTTCATTTGGGCGAAGATCTGTTCCTGCATTCTTGCCAAGTATTGTCGGTTACAGTGTGGGGTCTGAACAATATCGGCTTGGCAGCTCTCCAAGCCTGATAAAGGTCTGTAATTGGGAAATATCTTGAAAAACTGTTGGCCGGGACTTTGCTGGAGAGGAATTCACTGTAAACTAAATAAAAGGGGTTTTATTGGCTTCATGCTTTTAGGGAAGCCTAGGTCAGAAAAGTGAAGCTGTGTACATTAGCACCTCACTATGAAGATTCTCAATCATCCGGGTCATGGTTGTCCCAAAGATTCTTTTTCAAAAGGCAACTGGACTTTGTTTTTCCCTTGAAGACATTTCTCATCCAAGAAGCTTCTTCACTTCTGAATGAATGGTGGAGAACGGAAGGGTTTCTATTTCTTGCAGTCGTCTGGTCCTTAACACTCTCTTTGAGTGGCTTGGAGGCTTATCTGTGCCCTTAGGGTCACCTGAATAGTGCAAATGGGTGTGGAACCTCCTTGGAACTGCTGAAAGGATTGTGGTAAATGAGATAGGTGGTGTCACATTGAGAGAGGGGTGCTCAATTTTAACGTAGATGGCCTCTTGATCTCTCTTTCAAACCAACAGTCCTCTCTGTCCAGAAAGAAGGGTCAAAGAGGCCATCTGCGTTAAAATTGAACAGCCCTCGCTCCACAGAACGGGAGGGATACAGCATCACCTATCTCCCATTTACCGCCCAGTCCTTTCAGCAGTTCCAAGAAGGGTTCCACACACATTTGCACTATTCAGATGACGCTGAGGGCACAGATAAACCTCCAGTTAGCCTCAGCAAGTCTCAGAGAAAGTAGTAACGACCAGATGACTGCAAGGAATATAAATTGGTGGCGCAGTGGTTAGAATGCAGTATTGCAGGCTAATTCTGCTGACTGCTGGCAGTTCGAGCCTCACCGGCTCAAGGTTGACTTAGCCTTCCATCTTTCCAAAGTCGGTAAAATGAGGACCCAGATTGTTGGCGGCGATATGCTGTAAAGCACTGAAGCAGTATATAAGTCTTTAAGTGCTATTGCTATAAATCAGCGGTTCTCAACCTGTGGGTCGCGACCCCTTTGGGGGTCGAATGACCCTTTCACAGGGGTCGCCTAAGACCATCGGAAAACACATATTTCCGATGGTCTTAGGAACCGAGACACCGCTCCTCTATCTATTACCAGGCGGGTCCACCCACATGCAAATAGACTACTGCAAAAAAAAAAATCTGTACCATGGGAACTTCTAAGCATGTGCAGAAGCCAAATTTCCGGCACTGCGCATACATCGCCATCTTGTTTTTGACTTTTCCTCCAGCACTGTGCATGCGTGCGCGTGCAAAGCACGCCCACGCAGCCGGCCACGCAGCGCAGGAGGAAGCGAACCGGCAGAGAGGTAAGTTAGATCCCACCCCCGAGTTTCCTAATAATTTTATTATTTTATGGTTGGGGGTCACCACAACATGAGGAACTGTATTAAACAGTCGCAGCATTAGGAAGTTTGAGAACCACTGCTATAACTCCTTCCGTTCTCCACCATTCAGTCAGAACTGAAGAAGCTTCTGGGATGAGAAGTGAAACGTCTTCAAGGAAAAACAAAGTAAGTCCTGTTGCCTTTTGAAAATGCACCTTTGGGACGCTACCACTTCCCCCGCTTCCCCGGGCTTCCTGAGCTGCATAATCCCATCACTCCAAATTTCCCCAAGACCCTCCCTCTTTAACTGCCAGCACCGATGGTCCACCATAGCATGTGCCATTCCCTTCCCTGCCCCTCAATCCTTCCAAGCGTCTTCTCTCCCTCTGTACTTGTGCTACTGCTTCTAATGTTGCAATATCTTCCACTCAGCCAACCATTTCGTGTCCATCCATCCCCATACACTCTTATGTTTGCCATTTATGCTCAGAAAAAAAAAAACCAGCCATATTTTGTTTCATGCAAAGAGCAAAGCAGCTTCGTTGTATTTTGCCGCATAATCCAAAACACCAAAGCAGCCACGGGCTGTCTGAAACCAGTTACTCCGTTCACAGGCCAGTTTTGTGGACGGACCAATGTTGACATCCTTAGGCTCGATCACTTGAAGCTAGACGTTTGGGACTGCCTTAAGCAACTAAAAATGCAGATAGTCCTTGACTTAACAACCAGTCATTCAGGAACCTTTAAAGTCAGAGCAAAGCTGAAAAAAGTGACTTGCAACTGGTCCTGGCACTCAATGAACGTTGCAGCATCTCCACAATCGTGTGATCAAAATTTGAGCACTTGGCAATTCGCATGCATTTATGACAGTTAACAGTGTGCTGTGGTCCTCTGATCGCCATTTGTGGCCTTCCCAGCCAGTTCCTGACAAACAAGGCAGTGGGGGAAGCCATATTTCTTTAACTATCCTTTGATTCACTTAGCAATTGCAATGATTTGCTTAACAACCATGGCCCAAAATATAAAATTGGACATGACGTACTCAACAACCGCTTTGAAGCCAAAAATATTCTGGTCCCAATTGTGGTCATCAGTCAAGGACTACCTTGTGGTTCTAAGAACTACCTGTATTTATTTATTTATTTTATTAGTGATATTTATATACCGCCTCATAGTGCAAGCACTCTCTAAGCAGTTTACACCATTAAGCAATGTATATATTTACATTGCCCCCAACAATCTGGGTCCTCATTTTACCTACCTCGGAAGGATGGAAGGCTGAGTCAGCCCTGAGACGGTGAGATTTGAACAGCTGAACTCAAATGTGTTGGAGTAAAGGGGGGGATTTCAAATTTTCATTCCCACTTCAATCAGAGGAATAGGACAAGAAAATCCTGATGATGTTACCTAGTCTGGTAACGAAACGTTCAGAAACTAAATCGAAACAAGCTTGGCGAGCAAACGGCTGCCGAAAACCACTTGATCAGCGTTTGAATCACCAGTATTGGAAGCAGCATTACCATGACGTGCTGGGATTTTAAAATTGCACACGTAATCTAAATTTTCCAGCCATGCACATCAAACTGGCCGTTTCTGTTCAGTTGCCGTCGTCTTACAAGACCCTTCCAGAGTCCCTGCAGCGGCCTGCACGGTGAAGGCTGCGATAGAGACCTGTCTCTTCACTTCCCGCCAAGCTTTCTGCAGATCTGTCCTTCTGCCTATATCAAACAGAGCATCGTAGATCCCTGGGAATGACATCCCTGCGTATTTGTTGCGGCTGCTTGGAGCAAAAACGATGTGTCTGTAGAGCAAGAACACAGAGGTAAAAATAATTAGCAAAGTTGTGCAAACTTAGCAGAAGCGAAGAAGCTTTCTTGGATGCGAAGCGAAATATTTTCGGCGGGGGGGAACCAAGAAAAGTCCAATTGCTTTTTGAGAAGCACCTTTGGGACGTTGTGCCACAATGCCAAATCTTAACTCTAAATGTCGGGCTTTTAAAGTGCCTTCTGTGAAAGCTTGCAGGAACAATGTTTAGCAAGTTATAAAAATAAAATAAAAAACCAGGACAGCCTGAAACATCCTTAACAAGACTGAAATCAAAAAGTTTTTTTTTAAAAAATTGCTTTATTTTATATCAGAGAACAACGTACATTAGCTGTTTCCTGAAGCTGTATCAGCAAGAACTTCACAAAGGGTAGAGGGTGCGCAGAGGGTGAAAAAGTGTGCTTGACGGTGCACACATGAGCGGAGCAAGCAAGCGCGTGCAAAGCGCAAGCTTCCGAACCGGTAGGGAAGGTAATTAGATTTCACCACTGCTTTTACCTTCCAAGATCAGTAAAATGAGGATCCAGATTTTTGGGGACAATATGGTGATTTTGTAAACTGCTTAGATAATGGTAAAGGTTCCCCTCGCCTACCGTCCCTGTCCTACTGTACCCATTTGTATGTACTCATGTGTTTATGGCTATGTTTTGCTTCTTTATATATATTTATTTGTGCCATTTTTTTTCATTTTTTGCACTTGTTGACAAATAAATAAAAATAAAATAAAATATGTTCTAGTCATTCCCAACTCTACAGGGCGGTGCTCATCTCCATTTCAAAGCCGAAAAGTCAGCGCTGTCTGAAGACATCTCCGTGGTCATGTGGCTGGCATGACTAAATGCCAAAGGCGCACGGAACGCTGTTACCTTCCCACCAAAGGTGGTCCCTATTTTTCTACTTGCATTTTTTACATGCTTTCGAACTGCTAGGTTGGCAGAAGCTGGGACAAGTAATGGGAGCTCACTCTGTTACGCGGCGCTAGGGATTCAAACCGCCGAACTGCCAACCTTTCTGATCGACAAGGTCAGCGTCTTAGCCACTGAGCCACCGCGTCCCTTTTTTTTTTATTCAAAAAGTTTTATTAGTACAAACTTACATAAGTAGTAGCAAAATATTAAATATAAAGTACAAACATTTTTGTTTTTTTTTCTCCCCCCCCCCAAACCCACCCCCTTCCCTCCCCACCTCCCCCCCCGGACTTCCCAGAGATAGTACAGGGCATAATAATAAATTTAAATTGTTAATAAAAAGGAAAAAAAAGGGAAAAAAAAGAACACTATTTTTAAAAAGCTTCAACTCCAGATTATACACTAATAATATATCGCATTTATATACAATAGTAAAGATACAAAAAAGAGAAAAAAGAAAAAGAGAGAAAGAGAAATCTCTTTAACAATACAAACAAACAAACCTCCTACCTCCTCCCTTCAATCCTCTATCTTATACAAAGTAAGTGTTATATAAATAATAACTAAATATAAAATACAAAAATCTTAAAGTGATATTATTGACATTAAAAATAACCTCTAAGATAAAACTTAACTAAATATTACATAAGTAATCATCAAATATTAAATTTCATCACGATATTAATAACATAATATTATTCTAAATTAACTTACTAACTTCAATAAACAAAAAAAAGAAAAAGAAAAAAGGAGTAAACAAACAAATCTTCAACAAACTATATTTATCTAATATTATTAACATTAAAAGTAACCTCAAAATTATATAAAACTTAGCTAAATATTGCATAGATAATCATTAAATAGGGAAAAGGAAAAATACAATCATATTAGTCTCCATCCGTCCAATATATTTCAACATCACATCGTTTTGTATCTTGATAGTTCATCTTTTAATAGTTCAGTAAATTTGAATTTGTCGACTCGTCTCCCATCTGATCCCAAACCTCCATCTCCTTCTCCCCAGCTGTCTGGTTCTGGCACTCCTTTTGGGTTTTTGAATCTCTTTCCTTTTGATCCAGCAAAGATGGCTTCCCCTCCTCCTCCTCTTTTATTTTCATACATCCTTCCTCTGGAATCTTGGATATATCAGCCTTTAAAACATTGACATAAAATTCAGTAGCTTTTTTTATCGTGTTGAGCCGGTATCTTTTTCCAGAAAATTTCACTGCAACTCCAACTGGCGCTTCCCATTTATATTGTAAATTTAATCTCTTAAATTCATCAATAAAAAAAGTATAGCTTTTTCTGGCTTTAAGCATTTTAGAGGGGATTTCTTTCCAAATCTTTAGTTCCTGACCATTCACCATGAGATTATTGTTAAACGTTGCTTGTATAATTCTATTCCGTAAAGCTCTTGTGGTAAAATATATGACAATGTCCCTTGGTAAATGCTTTTGTTTGGCGTACCACGAATTGATTCTGTATATTTTATCGATTTGTGTAGCCAATTCCACTTTAGAAATTCCAGACACCTGATCCAATACATCAACCATCCTTCCTTTTAAATTTTCATATAGTCCTTCTTTCAAACCTCTGACCCTTATAGCAACTTCCATGGACCTGAACTGTGTCATCAAGACCTCTTTTTCAAAATTTGCAATATCATTTTGGATTTTATCTATGTAATTCACCGAGGTTGCCAAAGCTTGTTTATTTGTTTCAATACGTTCTGCCAAAACTTCAATATTTGTTGCTAAACCTTTGCAAACCTCTAACACATCAAATCTGAGTTGTTGATTCATATTCTTCAAAGCAGCCTGCATTTTTTTGTCTATCTCACTTATTTTCTGATTAAATTCCAGAGTAAGTTCATGTTTCATAATCTTTAAATTATTTAATAAATTTTCAGGTGTCAAAGGCTGTGGAGGTGTTAACTCCGTATTAAGTTGCATTTTAGAAATATATCCAGATGGGTAGTCATTTCTTTTAGTCAGAACAATCTTTCCAGATTTTGAAGCCATTATGGTGTTTCAAAAGAGTACAAAGAAGAAAGAAAGCCAGGTGCCTGATTAAAATTCTTTCCAGTTTAAAAACCAGATAGTCTTTTATTATTGAAAGTTTTTCAATTATAACTTTAATCCAGGGTTAGGAGACAGAGGAAAAAAAACCATTTTTCCAAATTGAAAGTTTCCATAAGAGAGAAAGAAAGAAAAAAAAAAGCCTCTGGGAAAACGAAAGTCACTTTCACTTCTCAATCGCCATGTTGTTACTTTGTTTCCTTTGTTCCCTTGCCGAAGTGAAAGCTTGCCCAGGAGTTGAAAAAAAGAGAAAAAAGAGGTTTCAGTACTTGCCCATCTCACACCTGTTTCTCTCTGTCTGCTTCTGTAGTTTAAATATAATTATAAATCCCATTCTTGAAGCAGTGGCTGGTCACGACATCTAGCTCTGCAAAGGCAGAGGTTTCCTGATCTTCGGAGCTGGAGACAGGCTGCATGGGGAGCTCTTCCTTCGCGCCCTACCAGATGGCTCCTAGGGCACTGGGGGGGCTCTACCCCACCTGTCAGGCTCTCATCTCTCCCCTTTGCCCGGGGAAGAGATTTCAAAGCCGCCAGACAGCTGTTCTGGCGGCTTTTAACGAAGAACGGAAAGGCGTCCAACAAGGGGACGTCCGCGATGAAGCGCTCCAAACCGGAAGTCCCGCCACCGCGTCCCTTTTAGACAGAGCTGTTAAATCACTATGAAGCGATATATAAGTCCGAGTGCTATTGCTATCGCTATTTGCAACCTACCCAGCCAGCTTTGGACAAGGAGAGTCAATGAGTAAGCCGGATTCGTTTAATGACCTCATAATTCACTAAACAACCGAAGTGATTCATTTAACAACCATGAGAAAAATGATTGCGAAATGGGGTGCTGTTCCTTTAACCACCACCTCGCTTACCAATAAAAATTCTCAGTTGTAAATTGAGGACTGCTTGTGACACAGCAAAAAAGGTCAAGTGTTACTAAGTCCTACTTAGCAAAAAGTCTCACTGCACTTAGATGCTTTACCTGTAGAATGGTCTGCCTGGCAAGCCAAGAGGGTCAATGAAAGCTCTCTCGAGAAACATCAACTGATCATTCATGCACCGTACAGCAATGGGGCTGCAAAAAATAGAAGACCAAGGAAGGTATCAAACACCCCTGTACTATTCAGGATAATATTTCTCAACTTTGACAACTTTTAACAGGGGTGGGTTCCTACCGGTGCGGTCCAGTGCACAGCTCCTGTAGGGACCCACCGATTACACAATTTGCACGCGACTGCTCCGGTACCGTCTTCACCGGACAGTTGCGCGCGTCGCCATCTTTTTAAAAGATTTTTTCGGCTTTTTTGCTCCTGCGCATGCGCAGAAGCAAAATCTCACCAAAATCTCATGAGGGAACGCGCGCGTGCATGAGATTTTGCTTCCGCGCATGCGCAGAAGCAAAATCTCGAAGAAATCACGCTAGAGGGCGCGCGCGCAAAATGTGGAGTTGCGCGCGCAGCGCACCGGTATTGGTAAGTAAGCAGCCCTGACTTTTAAGATGGGTGGACTTCAACTCCCAGAATTCCCCAGTCATGCATGAATTCTGGGAGTTGAAGTCTACCATGCCGTGCTGAAGCACTGTGATGTAAAGCAAAACTTTCTCCTAAAGATGAACGGATGAATGATTATCAATAACACCAATAAAGTTGCATCCACTTTTGCAGAAATATTTAAACTTACTTATTCATGTCAAGCTGTGAAAGCCTGCGGTGAAAAACTGTTGCTACAGACGCAAAATGATTCACGGCAGAAAACAGGGCATCTGCGGACAGAAAAGTTGCACAATGAGCTTCAAGCTTTGTGATTTCTGTAGTTTCAATGAGATCGAGAATAATAGTCCTGCACAGCTTCTGGAATCCATTTTAACACCATCAAACTAGCTCTGTTCTGGGTCATATGACCAAGAAGGAAGAGGGAGGGGGGCTTAGGATGGAGGAGTTGGCAATGGATTGAGCCCCTGTTCAACAGCTTCTATAGGAATGCATGGGAAGGGAGGAGAATGTTTTTTTTAATTTTCCACCCCCCCCCAACAACTTTTACATTTCCTTTGCCAAACATAAGAATTAATTAAATGGCATTTAAAAATCCTTCAGATTCCACGATTCTGTGGACTTTCTATGTGTGAAATACAATAACAGATGGTTAACAGAGGGATATGAAGATTAGAGTAACATTTGGGTTAACCTATTGACTGGTTTATATATTTATATATATGTGTGTGTGTGCGTGTGCGTGTGCGTGTGCGTGTGCGTGTGTTTCTGTCGTATTTTCATTTATCAGCAAAAAATGCTATACACACACACACACACACACACACACACATATATATCTGGAGCTCTGTTATTGGCTACAGAGGCCTTCAGGAAAGCCTTGCCTGCTGTAGAATAAATTTCTGAAGGCCTCTGACAGCCAAAAGGAGGCCTCGGATGACACGCGCAAGTGAGGTGAGTCAGTGGTCGACATCCCCCCTGAAAATAAGATCTGGTGCTGTTTTGGGTGGCTATATTAAGGTGACCAGACGTCCCGATTTTGGCGGGACACACCCGCTTTTTCGCCATTTGTCCCGCGTCCCGCCCGCCCTCTTAAAAAGTCCCGATTTTTTAAAACAATGCCCGACTAGGGCATTCTTTCAAAAAATCGGGCCTGCAGGCACTCGAGGACGGCCAGGTTGGGCAGCAGCAGCAGGCCCTCTCAAAACGGGACGTCTGGTCACCTACGAGCTTAAATTGAGATGCTGCTGAAGGCGAGGGCAGGAAAAAGTCCCTCGCGCGACGTCATCATCCCGCGCCGGATGTGAAGCGCAGGCCCGACGGCCAGCTTCCGGGCGCTCCGTCCTCCGGCGAGTGGGTCGCGTTAAAGCAGCGGCCGCGGTGCCAGGGCCGTGAGGGAAGGTGAGGCCGATGTCCGGCTGGGCCGTGCTCCACTTCTCGCAGCCTTCAAGGACGTTTGCGAGGTCAGCGGGCGGCGCGGGACCCCCGGGCGGGCGGGGGGGGGAGGGAGGAGGAGAGCTCCCCTTCGCAAGCCAGCCCAAGCCACTGCCGGCTTCCGAAGGGGAGGCGGGAGGCGAGGAAAGGCCTCCCGCCTCCCCCCCCCACCTGGATGCCGACATTAGCCGTCTTTTGCCCTCTGCGCATGTGTAGCGTTCTGCGCATGCGCAGAGGGCAAAACTCAAATTGCGCCCCCCCCCCCATGTCCCGCTTAAAAAAAAAAATCTGGTCACTTTAGGCTATATATATATATGTTTTTGGTGTATGTATGTATGTATGTATGTATGTATGTATGTATGTATGTATGTATGTATGTATGTATATATGTATATATATATATATATATATATATATATATATATATATATATATATATATATATATATATATATATATATATATATATATATATATATATAATAAAAATAAAAAATAAAAATAAAATAAAAATAAATAAAAATAAAAATAATAAAAATAAAAAAATAAAAATAAAAAAATAAAAATAAAAATAAAAATAAAAATAATAAAAATAAAAATAAAAATAAATAACCCAGTCTTATTTTCGGGGAAACACGGTATTTGTAGACCTGTCATATATAAAACCTGTCACAAAATAAGGAAAAAGAAAAAAAATCCAAATAAATCTAATATTAAAACATAAAAATGCACCCCGGTTTGATGCTGAAAATAAATAAATAAAACACTAATAGGTTATCTTCCCCTTATATGACAGGTCTACAAATACCGTGTTTCCCCGAAAATAAGACCGGGTCATATATAGATATGCATTTTTATGTTTTAATATTAGATTTATTTGGATTTTTTTTTCTTTTTCCTTATTTTGTACACAAGATTTTTTTTCTTTTCACTCTTAGTGTTGGATGTTCGGTTTTCTGTTGTTGTTTTTTGTTCTGAATTTTATTTTTGTTGTTCAAAGAAAATAAATATATTTTAAAAAGATGCTATGATTCTACCCTTGGTGGACAGAATGATGGTGAATAGAAAGCTCAAGCACAAATTTATGGATTCCGAGTCAGGTTCGAGAGAAACCTTACCAAATGAAACTTTGTACTTCTCAATTTCTTCCTTGTGTTTCTTGGCCTGGTCATAGATTTCATTGGCGTAGAGTCTCAAACCTTCTGCATAATCCTGACAACGGAGAGGAAGGACCGGCGAATCTGAAAGCTCATAAACCAGGCCTGCACGTATCTGAGCCACGGTGAGCTGTTTCTGGAAAGAGGGGTCGTAAAACCGCTTGACCAGCTCAAAGGTCTCATAGGTAGTGTGGTAAACAGGATAATTACTGTATTTGTCCAATTTCTGTCAAAAAGAAAAAAAATGAGTCAGCAGAATGAAGTCCATATTCAGCGGCAAAGTTTCAAATTTCCATCCAAAACATCTTATTCAAAACCAGAGGTAAGTCCACAGCATCCCAAATAATCAGACACTTTTATACTTTAATTTTTCTTCAACTTTAAAACCTCTGTGGGAAGAAATATCCATCTGGTTCAGTTCCAATCCGGGAGAAAGGCACTGGAGATAAAATGGAGGCTGGAGGCTGATTGGAAAGAGGGTCCATTTACCGCATTGATGAAGCAGAACCACCAAGCACATGTGATTCTGGGCAGCTGACCACATGGAGTTCAGAGTGAGGGGTTTTTATACCTTCTCTTGGGCTTTGCACTTGAGCTTCCTGTTCCTGTGCAAGAACATGTATTCTATTGGCTATTGTAGGGGTTATGTAGGGATCATAGCTGCCTCTATAGGTTTTCTGAGCTAAGTTTGGTTGAAGTTTGGTCTGCTCTGAGATGATGCAATGAAGGAGCTTGTGTTCTGAAAGGGTGTTGGGCAATTCCCATTATGGCTTAATGGCCTTGTCCTAGTTTGGATCTTGAGTGAGGGCTAATCACTCAAGTGAGCCCATTGTAACAACATTGCCAAAAAGGCACTAAGAGTTGTCAACCTAATCTTGCGTAGCTTCTTCTCTGGCAATATTACTCTGCTAACCAGGGCATACAAAACATTTGCCAGACCAATCCTTGAATACAGCTCACCTGTCTGGAACCCGCACTACGTATCGGACATAAATACAATTGAGAGAGTCCGGAAATACTCCACAAGAAGAGTCCTCCACTCTTGTACTCGCAACAGAATTCCTTATTCCACGAGACTTGAAATGTTAGGCTTAGACAACTTAGAGCTACGTCGCCTTCGATCTGATCTAATTGTAGTTCATAAAATCATCTGCCACAATGTCCTACCTGTCAATGAATACTTCAGCTTCAACCGCAACAATACAAGAGCACACAATAGATTCAAACTCAATGTAAACCGCTCGAAACTCGACTGCAGAAAATACGACTTCAGCAACAGAGTGATCAATGCCTGGAATGCACTACCTGACTGTGGTTTCTTCCCCAAACCCCAAAAACTTTAACCTTAGACTGTCTACAGTTGACCTCACCCCATTCCTAAGAGGTCTGTAAGGGGCGTGCATAAGCGCACCATCGTGCCTACCATCCCTGTCCTTCTGTCCTATTGTCTAATTTTTACCTATACATACATACATACTTTGCTTTTGTTTATGTTTATATCATACCTGTTATCTTGTACACGTGTTGACAAAATAAATAAAATAAAATAAATAAAATTAAATAAAATTAAATAATAAAATAAAATAAAATAAAATAAAATAAAATAAAATAAAATAAAATAAAATAAAATAAAATAAATAAAATAAAATAAAATAAAATAAAATAAAATAAAATAATAAAATAAAATAAAATAATAAAATAAAATAATAATAAAATAAAATAAAATAAAATAAAATAAAATAAAATAAAATAAAATAAAATAAAATAAAATAAATAAAATAAAATAAATAAAATAAAATAAAATAAAATAAAATAAAATAAAATAAAATAAAATAATAAAATAAAATAAAATAAAATAAAATAAAATAAAATAAAATAAAATAATAAAATAATCCTATCACTCTGCCTTTGTCCAGACTTTGCTCCAGGGAGTAATGGATTACCAAATCTGCATTTCTAAAAGCTGCCCCAGCTCAGTATCTGCTTGGGGACAGGGAGCTGGGGCTCTAAGTTTCTGTCTCCCTTAAGATTTTTTATTTCTCTTTTAGGGGAAATATTATATTCTGCCTTTTTAACATTTCCTAAAATATTTCATTCTTCTAGAAGGGGTGTGTGTGCCAACTTTCTACATATCCATGGCGATTTATACTGCTTGTGGAATTATGGCATTATGCAAAGGACACAAATTACATGATTCGTCTAACATTTGTAGAAGGACCATCACTGTGATTAAGTACTGACATTGAACTGACATTTGGGAGTGATGGATATTAGATTAAAGCAAGGTTTGGCTGCACTTTGGATCCACTTAGCTCTGATGAGGCCATTTTTAGAAGCTCTGTAGAATGTAAAACTGAGTTTTAATGACTTTGCGGGGCCTCCTGGCAGTTTATTCAACTGTTCAAAAATAAAGGCGTCACCAAGTCACACTCAGTCTTGCTATTTGCTATCGGTATCTAAAACCACCAATGAAGGATGTGATTGGCCTGTACCATTTGCTCCAGAAAAGGGGCTTGCTACGAACTCTGTCAATCAAGGAATTCTGACTGGAAGGCTGTAGGAGAAGAGTCTTTTTTCGCTGTGGTACCCGCCCTTTGGAACATCTTGCCACCAGAGATGAGATCCATCCCTTCTGGCCTTCTGGAAGGTCCTTAAAACCTGGCACTGCCAGCTGATTTGGGACCCTGATGGGGGTAGCCTATACTGGAGATGTTTGATGGAGTAAGAGAGAAGACCTTGCTTCCTTCCCATCCATCCCCTTGACTTTTAGGAACCCCGGTGGCACAGCGGTGAGAATCCTTTTTCCCCAATGTGGTTTGACCCACCTGCTGCTTTATGTTAGTACATTTCTGTTTTTAATCTCTAATTCCACCTGAGCCTACCCCCCCAAGTATGTATGTGCTGAATGGATGTTGTTGTTTTAAATAACTGTTTTAAATTTTGTACTTGTTTTTAAATTCTATGTAATTTTTGATTATTCTTGTATTTCTCCTTGTTGTACGCCGCCCTGAGTCCTTCGGGAGTTGGGCGGCATATAAGAATAACAAAATAAATAAATAAATAAATAAATACTCCCTGATTATCACTTAGAGTGGCTTCGGTGATTCAAGCAACTAAGAAATACCGATAGATTCACAGAATAAAATAAATATATTGACTGCTCTTTCCAAAGCTGTTGGTTACAGCTTTTTAAACAAGCAGTTTCGGCTTACCCGGTTTTTAGTGTAGCGGACTCTGCCAGACGCAATCCCTAATCTTTGAAAGAAAGCTTCAAAATCACTGCCTGATCCAAGCTTGTTGATCCTGGCCAGATAGGAGAAAGAAGGGGAGAATTCGAGATTCAATCTTCTTGTAACATTGGGCACTTTTATGTTGTTGATTTCCACTTCAGAATGTGGATACCTGAGTTCTGAGGAGGTGGCAGGAATTTAAAACAATATGAAGAAATAACAGGAGTCAGTAGAAACATCAGAAGCCACTGGTCTACAAGGAGAAGACTTTGGAAATGAAAGTAGCTTCATTTTACCAGAATTGGGTCACTAATAAAGGAAAATTAAGTCCTGAGTATTAATTGGCTCCAGTTTACAAGATACAGCTTCAGGTCAAAATTGCATCAAAATAATTCAAAATTACGAGGGGAATCTGCGATTATGCTCCATAACTTTTCTGCAAAGTTTCTCCTCAGTTCTAGGTTTTATTCCCACAAACATTTTATTCCCACAAACATTTGACACTTAGCAATAGACATTTGGGGCTCAATTGTGGTCCTACATTGAGGATTGCCTGAATAAGTCTGTACATGCTGTTGCTATCGCTACAACCATTGTAAACACATGCCAGTTTCCAAGCGCCCAAATTTTGGTCATGTAACCATGAGAATGCTGAGACAATTGTAAGTGTGAGGACTGGGCAGCAGTAACTTTCTTTTAGTGCTGTTGTAACTTTAATTGGTCACTAAATGAATGATTGTAAGTTGAGGACTATGTACACATATTATCATTATCATCATCAAGAACTGTTTTGACCTAGGCTTCCTGATAAATAATAAAGCTCAGTCCCAAAAACCTCTTTTTATTTTAAAGGCTGTGAATTATGTTCATTCCCAGCCATAATAAGTCCCAAACAATGTTAATGAGTCTGACAAAAGAAGACTGATATCACCAACCTTTATCTCTCTTGACACGCTGCCAAAGACCTAATTGGCAAGGAGCTTTGCAAGGCCAAACAGAAACACGGAGTCAGAACTGAAATGCTAAGACATGAATTGAACCAAGTTGCTTCCTGCAACAAGCACATCTGTTTGCTCCACTTTTATAGCCTATGGGAGGGGCCAATCATCTCCAAGCCTTAGTCCCAAATAGTCTTTTTCCTCCGTAACTGTTCTTGCCTTCTGGCAGCTCTGTGCATGCGCACATTGGGAACAGGCTCCCCCTGTTCCTCTGCCTCACTCATGTCAGCCTCTGGAGGCTCTGGAACGAGCACAGACCTCTCAGATGGCCCGAGCTGGATCCCTGCCTCTGGCACCAAGCCTTCTCCAGACTCCAGGCCTGGCCCACGTTCCTCCCCAGCCTCCTCGCTGTCCGACTCTGCTGCCAGCTCCGCAGGCCGCTGGCAGACCACAACAAGAACATCATTCTCCATTTGAGCCTAGCCTAGTGTTGTTGCAGGTCAGTGACGGAATAGAAGCACACTGCTTTTATAGTTATGCAGCAGATATAAAAGCTATAGTACTTCTCCCATGTGTGCAAAGGTCCCAAGGGCAGGTGTGCTAATAAAATATAGATAAGAACATATCTTACCTGGGTCGCTGATTATTTTCACTGGAAGGATCCTTCTCAAGCCAACTCTCATAGAGAGATTTTCCTTCATAGCCTTCATCAGGACTCGAGACCTGTGTAGGAAATGAAACTTGATCTATCATCCATATTGCTACTTCTTTAAGCATTTTAAGTGCTCTAAATCCAAGCTGGTTGATTCGTTAGTTGGTTTGAATGCAGAGGTGGTATTCAGCCGGTTCGCACCGGTTCAGGTGAACCGGTAGTAGCAACCTGCGGGTGGACACTCCGGCGCTATGCCCTCCTATTTAGGCACATGCTGCATATGTGAGCAAAGTGCATGCATGGAAGGCCACGCGCGCGCACACATGCACACTCACATTTGCGAACTGGTAGGGAAAGTAAGTAAATACCACCTCTGTTTGAATGTTTACCCAGCACAATCAAGACATTCTTCTGGGTTACAAACTTAACAATAAGTTGATAAAACAAGAAGCATTACTTAATTACTTTATTATTGTCATTGTACGTATATACACAGTATACCCATACAGCGAAATTCACATATTGGGCAGAAGAAAAAATAAATTTTAAAAAATCAATTTTAAAAAACAAACAAACATGGTGGCACCCACGGACTGGCACCGACAGAACCGGTTCGGTGACATCATCGTGACATCACCAGCGGCTTGCTACCGGTTCGGGCGAACCGGTCCGAACCGGTCCGAACCCACCTCTGGGTCCAAGTATACTGCCGACAATCATTTTGTGTCTAATCAGAGCTACCATAAAGTGGACAGGGCCAACATTTGTAGTTTTTGCTTTTGAGGCTGAGGGAGGAGGGGAGAAGGAAGAGGAGGAGGAGAAGTGGAGGAGGAAGAGGAGGAGGAGGAGGGGGAGGAGAAGGGAGAAGAAGAGGAGGAGGAGGAGGACAGAAATGTGGCCTTCCTCTACTTGCCCTGCCTGAGTTTGATTTCCATTGCATACCAGAATAACCAAAAACTATGTATGTTGGTTCTGCTGAACTTTGATGGAAGAACATCTGGAATTAGCAGTGCTTTCATTCCTGGCTCAAAGCAAAATGTTTTCCCCATGCTGTGCATTGTCCAACTATACCTCTTTTGTCAGATTATACACCAACTGGTTCAGAAGAGGAGTACAGTCAACCCTCAAAGTGTAGTTGCCTGTAACACAAATACAGAAATTGTTTTGAATCAATGTTAACAGTTCCCTCTCAAAAAAATACCCCCCTTTTAAAAAAAAATTCAAATTAAAACATAGCCTCCTCTACTTCAAACTGAATTTATCTACAGGAGCAAACCTTCTCTCTTTCTTGCACTCCAGGGAATTTTCCCTCCTCTCGAGAGATGTCAAGGCATAAAATTTCTGTCAGCTTGCATGTAAACAGAACGATACTTATATACATATCATGCACAACCATAAAACAACTCCTAGGAGACTGTGTAATTGACATCCCTTGACAAAAAAAAAAGGAAAATGCCGGCATCTCTTCTGTTCTAAACCAACCCATAACATTATTTCTGCACTTGGATAAATGGAATGTAGTTTTATACAGATGCAGTTCCTGGAATATGCTCTAAAATTCCTTATGGATTAAGGGGGCGTGATGGCTCAGTGGTTAAAGACCCTGAGCTTGTAAGCTGAAGAGCTGACAGCCCAGGTTCGAGACCCAAGTGCAGCTTAAATGGGTGAGTTCCCGTTCCTTGCTCCAGCTCCTGCCCACCTAGCAGTTTGAAAGCATGCTAATGCGAGTAGATAAATAGGTACCACTATCAGAGTTTGTTGCATAAAAATCAAAACCAGAAGCACACACGGATGACTGATTCAGCTGGATTCATAAACTTCTTTATAAACATAGTAATATATATATACAATACCACAAGTAGATTATTTCTTCAAGTAAACAACAGTTACAAACAGTTTCATTTCCAGCAGAACAGACAAGCATAGAGAGGGTTGAGAGTACAGAGAGGACTAGAGAACAGAGTGGACAGAGAGAAGAGAGTGGACTGAGCCATGCCCAGCCTTAAGCTTAAGTTTTTAGTTTCGATTCTCTGCACAGACTCAGAAGTGTTTAGCTGTCATTGGCTGACTTAGTTGCTATGCCTATTCATTGGCTAACCTTGTTAACATGGCTCTCCCAGTCATGAATATGCTGCCCAGAGTCCTTTGGGAGTTGGGCGGCATAGAAATGTAAATAATAAATAAATAATAAATAAATAAAATATTCTAACAACCACCTTGGGAAGATAACAATGTTCTGCACACTTTTGGCATATAGCCATGCTGGCCACGTGATCACGGAAATTGTCTTCAAACAACATCGGCTCCCTCAGCCAAAAACAGAGATGAGCATTGTGCCCTAGAGTTGGACATGACTGTCCAACCATTCCTGTTTTTTACCTTATGGACTGAATTGTTATGCATCTTTTCAAAGATTTCAGCGCAGGTAGTCCTTGAGTTATGACCATAATGGAGCCTGCCCATTAGAGTTGTAAGTTGTGATGATTGTAATTTTGTGACTTTTTTGCTGTGGTGGCTAAGTATATGCCTCCGTTGTTCAGTGAATCAGTGGTTCAGTTTGGGCCAGGTAATTGCTGGCATGTAACTGTGGGATGCTACAAACGGCCATGCATGCAGCTCAGTTGCTGAGCATCTGAAGTGTGGTCATGTGACTGTGTGGAGGTCCGATGGTCAGAACTTCGAATCCAAGTTGTTAGTATCCCCCAAGAGGATCTGCCGAAACTCTGAAAGGTTGCTAAGTGACCAGTTGTAAATCAAGGACTACCTATACCAGGAGTGTCAAACTCAAGTCCCGCAGACTGGATCCGGCCTTTGGGGTGTTTAGATCTGGCCCGCGGGGCCGCCCTGTGTTCTGACCCAGGCTTAACAGAATCACGAAACAGACTTCTTGTCCTGAAAAAAACTCTTTTTATTTGGTTAATGTGACTTCCTGACATTCACATCCAGAAAAGTCCCGGCAATAAGCCTTTCAAGGTTTCATTTCAAAAACAGACCTTATCAGTCCTTGGATAGTTGCCAGGCCGAGAGCTTCCAGTCGCAACACTGTAAAATGAAATACCTGGCAAGGAGTCTCTGTGAGGCACAAACACAAATAAGCAAATCTTCACAATAATAAGCGGACGAATTGTCTCCTGCAACCACCCCTCCCCTTTTACTTCTATTTATTTCCTATGGGAGGGGCCATTCAGCGTCCACTTGTGCCTTTACTTCCAAGTCAACCCCTGTTCCTTAGTTGTTCCCTTCTCCTGAAAGCTCTGCGCATACGCACATCTGGAACAGGCTTCAGCTGTTCTTCTGCCCCACTTATCTCCAACTCCAAAGGCAGCTGATAAATGTCGGACGGCCCTGGCCCTATATCTGCCTCTGATGCAGAGCACCCATCAGAGCCTTCACCAGACTCCAGGACTGGCCCAGGTTCCTCCCCACCCTCCTCACTGTCCGAGGCTGCAGCCAACTCCGCTGGCAGCTGACGGGCCACAACACCCTGGAAAGAACTGGCCTGCGATGCCTCTGCCAGCGAAAACAGAGGGAAGGAAGGAAGGAAGGAAGGAAGGAAGGAAGGAAGGAAGGAAGGAAGGAAGGAAGGAGATTATAATGAGAGGGAGGGAGAGTCTGAGGGAAATCCTGCCTCAGCAATGGCCACCACAGGTGCCCCCCCATATGACTGATGTCGGGCTGGCCATGCCCACCCTGGCCACCCTCCGCTCATGTCAAGGACAAACACAACCCTGATGCGGCCCTCAATGAAATCGAGTTTGACACCCCTAACCTATACAGTAAACATTATCCCATTTAAGTTTGTAATACCACCATCATTAAACAATAGTAATTATAACACTAATCAAGGAGACAACCAACCTAGAACTAAGGAAAAAATTCCTGAGAGTTAGAACAATTAACTAGTGAAGGGTTTGCCTCCAGAAATTGTGGGTGCTCCAACACTGGAGGTTTTTAAGAAGAAATTGGACAGCCATGAAATGATACAGGGTCTCCTACTTGAGCGTGGGGTTGGACTAGAAGACCTCCAAGGTCCCTTTCAACTCTGTTAGACTGTTAACATCAGTGTCTTAGAAACTTTCAGCACTTGATCAATCTTGCAAGAGTTCAGAAGCTAAGTCGGACCTCACTTGATTAGTATCTGGATGGAAAACTACTAGGAAATCCAAGGACTGGAGAATAGATGGAATTTTTTTAAAAAAATCGAGAAAGAAGGCGTAGCTTTCCCCACTAATGCCAAGAAAACTGCATGGATGTGTGAACAAGTCTACCAAATCACCAAACATTAGGCTCCACTCGAAGGAGACTGTACTTGAACAGCTAATAATAATCTATTTTTAAAATGAGCATCTGTTGCTAGGATGATGTTCAAGTTGACAGGGCTAAAAATGAATTTCTCTTTTTTTAAAATCTGTTTTACGTTTGCTAACCCTCATTCTGCTAGAGGAGAAATTATTCCAATTTTATTTCTTCTTCCCAAAAGAGAAGGGCATTTCAAGGGGGAAAAAAAACCTGAAAATCTCATAGATTATGGCAAGGTTCTTATGCTTACCTTACTTATAAGGTGGCTGAGGGCTGATGTTGGCAATCTGTCTGTCACTCTAGCTTCCCACTTAGTCACCGGTTACTTAATTAAATTCAGGGGAGCTTCTCCCAGGGGCTCTGTGCAGATTAGGATGCCAGCACAGCCCAACGGGGCTGCAAAAGATGGAGAGATGCTTATTAGAAAAATCAATTTTGAAAGAGAAACTGCCTAAGAATGAGGTAGCCTCCATCTCTGCGTGGTCTCCATGTCTATGAGGCACAAAAGACCAAAGCCACACATTAAGTTTCAATTAAAGATAAAGGTTCTCCTCGCACATATGTGCTAGTCGTTCCTGACTCTAGGGGGCGCTGCTCACCTCCGTTTCAAAGCCGAGGAGCCAGCGCTGTCCGAAGATGTCTCCGTGGTCATGTGGCCGGCATGACTAAACACCAAATGCGCACGGAACGCTGTTACCTTCCCACCAAAGGTGGTCCCTATTTTTCTACTTGCATTTTTATGTGCTTTCGAGCTGCTAGGTTGGCAGAAGCTGGGACAAGTAATGGGAGCTCACTCCGTTACCCGGCGCTAGGGATTTGAACTGCTGAATTGCCGACCTTTCAATCGACAAGCTCAGCATCTTAAGACTGGTTTATTGTTCACGCATATGTGCAGGAATCGAGTTAACTAATGGTTAGCACTATTTGGCCACTAGATAATGAGATTAAAGAGGGGTTGGACTAAGTCCATTTGTGGCTATTTAGTGATTCTAGGCTGATTTCTCTTTTGACCCAGGCTCTAACACTCCTTCTCCTACAATGTCTCAGTGTATGAAGGGTGTCCTTCAAGCCAAACATGATTCCTGGTGACAGATAGATGTTTCACACCTTTTTCTCTCCCACCATCAAATAAATAAATAAATAAATAAATAAAGAAAGAAAGAAAGAAAGAAAGAAAGAAAGAAAGAGAAAGAAAGTGAAAGAAATGTGTGTATGTAAAACATTTTTTGCTGATAAATGAAAATAAAGCGAGACTAATATAGATCTATTTCGAGCTATTTTGCTCTCGTCAGATAGCCATACCCTTAGTGGGATTTGAACCTGGGCAGTCTGCTTGTAAAGCAGCAGTTTTAACCTTTAGGCCAGGTTCTCTTCCCTATCAGCTCGTATATTGCCCCCCAAAATCTGGCTCCTCATTTTACCGACCCCCGAAGGGTGGAAGGCCAAGTTAACCTTGAGCCAGTTTGACTTGAACTACAGAACTGCTGGCAGTCAGCAGAATTAGCCTGCAGTACTGCATTCTAACCACTGTGCCACCACGGCTCTATCCAATCCTGTTTACAGTAGCTTCCTAGTCCAAACTAGGATTGTGTGTATATGATCTGGTTTAAAATGACATAATGCAGTTAACTAAATAATCTGTAGCTTGTTTTAAGGGAAGCTTAAAAGGCAAGCTACCTTTTCTTCCTGTAGTTTACTGATTACAATTGTGGCTATTGGAACCCATGATTTGATTGTAGCTTTGGATCCTGTATGAGTTGTGTTGCACACATCTCTTAATACAAGATTGAAAAATGGTGACCCTTAAGATATTGCTATCAAGAAAAATCTCCTTTGAGTTGAGTCCGATTGTTATGACTTTGTGAACACATCCATGCCATTTTCCTGGGTGGTATAGAAATGGTTTTACCTTCTTCCAGAATATTTGTCAACTTTACAGCCTAGTCCACAGGCCCACAATTTCTTGGTCATCTCCCAGCCAAGTCCTAGCCAAGTCCAATCCTACTTAAGCTTTACAAGATCGCTCAAGGTTGACTAAGTGTACTAAGGGATATTCACAACTGTGAGGCAGGGGTTAAATCCAGCAGGCTCTGACAGGTTCTAAAGTACCGGTAGCGGAAATTTTGAGTAGTTCAGAGAACCGGCAAATACCACCTCTGGCTGGCCCCAGAGTGGGGTGGGAATGGAGATTTTGCAACATCCTTCCCCCAGGAGTGGGGAGGGAATGGGGATTTTGCAGTAGCCTTCCTCTGCCACGCCCACCAAGCCACACCCACCAAGCCATGCCCAGAGAACCGGTAGGGGAAAATTTTGAATTTCACCCCTGCTGTGAGGGATCCTTGGTGCTCTCTGAACTTGGTTGTTTTCTTGCAGACATTTCATTGCCCTAACTAGGTAATATCATCAGTGCTAGTCTATCTGATATTCACCTTCAATGGAAGAATCAGTGTTGATGTAAGCCACAGCCCGTGTCTGAAGAAGTTTGCTGTTCTCCTGCAATTGCAAAAAAGAAAAGAAAAGAAGAAGAACTGTATTATGCCAAGTATTACTGATCACGAATAGCAACCCTGGCATAGAAATTTTAATAAATTCAAATTCAAAATTCAAATATAAATGAAAAGTGGGAAACTGAGCTTGTTTGGAGGTTCTAGCAGGGGAGCGCAGCTATCGTATACCCTTGACCGAAGATCGGTACACTCCTTCTATCTGGGAAGGTCGTGCTCTTCCACCGAGCACGCAACTTCGGGAGGGACGGACATGGAGCGGTGAGGGAGGAAGGGGACACCCGCCTAGCCAGCCAGATCAGCCGAATCAACCCTGGCGATCAATGGGGTGACAGATGTCGCAGCCAGATCGCTCTCACATCCGTATTAAAATATTTAGATGTTTAATGAAGAAAAATAATAAAAATAATAATAAAAAATTTTTAAAAAAGAAAAAGAAAAGTGGGAACTGGAAACTTTCCAAAAGTGGCTGAACTATAATTCCCAGAAGATCCCATTGCCACAACCAATGGAAGCCGGGACTTGAAGTTTAGCATTATCTGTATGCAGGGGTGGGTCCTACTTACCTCGTTGCCGGTTCGCTTCCTCCCACGCCACATGGGCGCGCTTCGCGCGTGAGCATGCAGTGGTGAATTTTTTTTAAAAAGCCAAAAACAAGATGGCGACCGCATGCACAGTGCCAGAAACTCGGCTTCTGCGCATGCTCAGAAGAAAAATAAAATAAAAGAAAATAAAAAGTTTGAAAAAACATTTTTTGAAAAAAATTCAAAAAAAAGATGACGGCGCCCACAGACCGGCACCAACCGAACCAGGTCAGTGATGTCATCATGACATCACCAGCGGGTTGCTACCGGTTCATCTGAACCGGTCCGAACCGGGAGGAACCCACCCCTGTTTGTGTGGCCAAGCACTCTTCAGTCCTGATGTACCAATCATGCACCTGCACCTACTGAGCCATGGTAGCGCAGTGGTTAGAATGCAGTATTGCAATAGCACTAGCAATAGCACTTAGACTTATATACCGCTTCATAGTGCTTTACAGCCCTCTCTAAGCGGTTTACAGAGTTCAGCATATTGCCCCGAACAATCTGGGTCCTCATTTTACCCACCTCGGAAGGATGGAAGGCTGAGTCGACCTTGAGCCTGGTGAGAATCGAACTGCCAAATTGCAGGCAGCCGGTGGTCAGCAGAAGTAGCCTGCAGAAATACACTCTAACCACTGCACCACCATGGCTCAGTAGGTGCAGGTGCAACTCAAGGCGCTGTTGACAATTATAAAGCTCTTTATGGCTTGGGGCTTGGATACCTAAGGGAGCCTTTTTCTCCCTTTCTCTAGTTCCCTGTAACATCTGGCAGAGGGGCAGCTTCCCGGTCCCATCCTTGAAGCGATGTCAATGAACAGTTCATGGAGCCAGCCCTCTGGAATGATACCCTCCACCCCTCAAAGTTCGCATTGCTCCAAATCTGTGATCCTTTAAGTCAGGGCTGTCAGACTCGCGGCCCACGAGCCGGATGCGTTACGCGCTGGCCACGCCCACGCCCAGTTTAGCGAAGGGGGAAAAAAGTCCCAATACGTCACATGACGCCGCCGAGACAACATGAGTTTGACATCCCTGCTTTAAGTGAACCTTGTAGACCTGGCTCTTCTAGGTCCTGGGATGAAGTCTTGTTTCCATTATACAACCAAGTCTTGTTCTTTTGGGTTTCTGCTAGTTCTATTTGGGTTGGGGGGCCACCTTATTGGTCGTGTGGTTTCTGCAGTTGGCTGTTTTATGCTAAGCATTCAGAGTTGGTCAGGTTGGGCATCTCTATAAATCTGATGAAAACGATAAAGTAGTTCTCCGTTTATAATTGGGACCTGAATTTCTATTGCTAAGAAAGTTGCTAAGTGAGTTGCCCGTGATTTCACTCTGGGGTTTTTTGGGTTTTTTTGCCATGGTTTAAGCAAATTTGGCTTTTTATATTGACTTTGTTGGAAGCCAGTGGGCAAGGTCGCAAATGACAATCACATGACCCCGTGACACTGCAACTGTCGTAAATGCATGCCAGTTGCCAAGCATCCCAATTTTGATCACGTGATGAAGGGGATGCTGCGTCAGTTATGTGAGGACCAGTCATAAGTCACTTTTTTTTCAGTGGTTATAAGTCAAGGACTAGCTGTGCATAAATAAGACAATTTTAGTAGTATGGCTGTAGCATTACTATTTATCCTTCTTACTCCCCTCTCTTATAGATATCAATATTATTATTATGATAATCATTATTCTGTTGCTTTGCATATACACAGAGAGCTTATGCCTCAGAGACAAACTGCTTGAGTGTTTAATCTCACTTGGCCAAATAAACTCAACTCTTCTCTTCTCTTCTCTTCTCTTCTCTTCTCTTCTCTTCTCTTCTCTTCTCTTCTCTTCTCTTCTCTTCTCTCCTCTCCTCTCCTCTCCTCTCCTCTCCTCTCCTTTCCTCTCCTCCTCTCTCTCTTCTCTTCTCTTCTCTTCTCTTCTCTTCTCTTCTCTTCTCTTCTCTCCTCTCCTCTCCTCTCCTCTCCTCTCCTTTCCTCTCCTCCTCTCTCTCTTCTCTTCTCTTCTCTTCTCTTCTCTTCTCTTCTCTTCTCTTCTCTTCTCTTCTCTTCTCTTCTCTTCTCTTCTCTCCTCTCCTCTCCTCTCCTCTCCTCTCCTTTCCTCTCCTCCTCTCTCTCTTCTCTTCTCTTCTCTTCTCTTCTCTTCTCTTCTCTTCTCTTCTCTTCTCTTCTCTTCTCTTCTCTTCTCTTCTCCCCTCCCCTCCCCTCCCCTCCCCTCCTCTACTCTACTCTACTCTACTCCATTCCATTCCATTCTGTGAGGACCAGTCATAAGCCACTTTTTTCAATGGCCATAAATCGAGGACAACCTGTGGATAAATAAGACAATCTTACAGAGTCCTTCACTCACCTCTGCCCACTCTGTGGAGCCTAATAATCCAAATTCTTCTGCATCCCAGCTGGCAAAAATGATTGTTCTTCTTGGCCTCCAACCTACGCAAGATGAAATTAAGAGTACAGAGAAACCTTAAATTCTTTACCCAGCTGACGGCTGAAGATGCAAACCTATCAATGTCTATGGACAAATAAGCTTGAGTTAGTTTAAAAACAAAGCAAATAAATCGTTTTTAGCATGAGAAAGGAGGTTTAAGCTGCTCAACAGAAACATCTTTTGTGCTTTCCTTCATCTTTGGAAGAGGATTTTGCTTTATTTATTAGCTTTATTTACCTGCTGCATTTATTGAGCAAAGGGTCAAGGTGGCTTAGAATCCACTTCAAACGCATGTTGACATTTAAATCCCAGCACATCCCATCTCTGCTTTGGGTCCCCAATTTTTCCATCTATTAATCTTACCCTTCTCCATCATCTTGCCAAAGCTGCGAGCAACCTCTTGAAGGACAGCAGCTCCTGTGGTGGGGTCAATACCCCCAAAGACCCAGGAATCTCTGTGGCCTCCAAAAATGACATATCTATCTAAGAAAAGGAAGCATAAGAACAATACACTTTCATAAAATTCAGTACAAACATGCTAGAGTTTCTCTTTTCTGTTTCAGTAATATATGTACCTATATATGTATTTATTTTTTTTAGAATAGAATAGAATTCCTTATTGGCCAAGTGTGATTGGACACACAAGGAATTTATTTATTTATTTATTTATTTGTCAAACATGTATAGGATAGTAGTAGTTTGTATAAACATAAATAAAAAGTAACGATAAAAGAGGACAATAGGACAGTAGGACAGGGATGGTAGGCACGCTGGTGCGCTTATGCACGCCCCTTACAGACCTCTTAGAAACGGGGAGAGGTCGACTGTAGACAGTCTAAGGTTAAAGTTTTTGGGGTTTGGGGAAGAAACCAGAGAGTCAGGTAGTGCATTCCAGGCATTGATCACTCTGTTGCTGAAGTTGTATTTTCTGCAGTCGAGTTTGGAGCGCTTTACATTTAGTTTGAATCTATTACGTGCTCGTGTATTGTTGCGATTGAAGCTGAAGTAGTCATTAACAGGAAGGACATTTTGGTATATGATTTTATGACCTACATTTAGATCAGATCGGAGGCGACGTAGTTGTAAATTGTCTAATCCCAGTATTTCAAGTCTGGTGGAATAAGGTATTTTGTTGTGAGCAGAGGAGTGAAGGACTCTTCTTGTGAAATATTTCTGGACTCTCTCGATTGTATTTATGTCTGATATGCAGTGCGGGTTCCAGACAGGTGAGCTGTATTCCAGAATTGGTCTAACAAATGTTTTGTATGCTCTGGTTAGTAATGTAATGTTGCCAGAGAAGAAGCTACGCAAGATTAGATTAACAACTCTTAGTGCCTTTTTGGCAATGTTGTTACAGTGGGCTCTAGCACTTAGGTCGTTGGATATGAGTACTCCAAGGTCATCTACAAGTTCGTTTCCTCCAAGTTTGTATTTTGTATTCTGATTTTTTTTGCCAATGTGTAAGACAGAGCATTTGTTGGTTGAGATTTGAAGTTGTCAGTTGTTTGACCATTCTGCTACATGATCAAGGTCTTTTTGAAGGGTAGCAACATTGTCGGTGGTGTTAAATAGTTTAACATCATCAGCAAAGAGAACGTAGTTGCTTATAATATGATCACAAAGATCGTTTATGTAGAGTATGAAAAGTGTTGGTCCTAGAACACTGCCTTGAGGGACACCACTGTTGACAGGAGCAGGATTTGATATGGCACTTCCTATTTTGACCACTTGTTGTCTGTTAGACAGGAACGCAGTTATCCAATCATGTAGGGGTCCAGAAATGCCATAGGATTTTAGTTTCAGAAGTAGTTTGTCGTGTACAACTGAATCAAAGGTTTTACAAAAGTCTATGTAAATTGCATCTATTGTTTTACCCTGATCAAGTTGAGTGGTCCATATGTTTTTGCAGTGCAAGAGTTGCAGATTACAGGATAATTTTTTTCTGAAACCAAATTGTTTGTTGGAAAGTAGGTTGTTAGTTTCTAAGTGGAGCGTAATGGATTAGTTTATGATTGATTCCATTACTTTGCAGGTGACGCAGCCCAAAGAGATTGGTCTGTAATTTTCAACGTTACTTGTATCTCCTTTTTTGAAGATAGGGATGACTGTGGCTAGTGACCATAGGTTGGGTAAGGAGCTAGTCCTGAAGGATTTTTTTAAAAATTATGCTTAGAGGTTCAGCCAAGGTTGTGAAGAGCTTTTTTAAGAAGTATGCACATAGTCCATCAGGTCCAATAGATAGAGATGTTTTTTGGTTGCGTAATGCCTTTCTAACGTTATCTTCTATAAAATCGATTTGTGTTAGATTGTTGAAGTTAATTGTGGTACGACTAGGAAATATTGGGCATGAGCCATTGCTGTTTACAAAGACTGAGCCGAAGAATGTGTTAAAGAGGTTGGCTTTAACTTGGTTTCCAGCTACCCAAAACCTGCCCATTCTTGTTTTAAATAAAGCAATCGACATTCAAAACTCACCAGGCTCCATTGCTCCTTTGATGCTTCCGATCACATTATATATCCGTGTAATTTGACTGGAGCTATGAACGTGCATCTTAACTTTTCTGCCATAGAAGAGAAGGGAAAAAAAGATTTGGTGACATGGTAGTAAGGTCAACCCTGCTAGGAGTACCTCAAAGCATTCACAAGTTGTTATGTTTTGCAAAACGACTCAGTTCTGTTACAGGTGTATCAAAGTAGCTGGAGACTAAACCATACGATGAACGGTTACAGGAACTGGGCGTGGCTAGTCTAGTGAAGAGAAGGACCAGGGGAGACATGATAGCAGTCTTCCAATATTTGAGGAGCTGCCACAGAGAGGAGGGGGTCAAGCTATTTTCCAAATCACCCGAAGGCCAGACAAGGAATAATGGATGGAAACTGATCAAGGAGAGATTCAACCTAGAAATAAGGAGAAATTTTCTGACAGAGCAATCAACCAATGGAAGAGAAGTTGCCTTCAGAAGTTGTGGGAGCTTCATCACTGGAGGCTTTCAAGAAGAGATTGGACTGCCATTTGTCAGAAATGATGTAGGGTCTCCTGCTTGGGTGGGCGGGGGGGGGGTTGGACTAGATAACCTACAAGGTCCCTTCCAACTCTGTTAATCTGTATCTGTATGTTCAAGTCGAGGTGGCGCAGTGGTTAAAAGCAGCACTGCAGCCTATTTCAGCTGACTGCTAGCTCAGCAGTTCAGCTGTTCAAATCTCACCAGGCTCAAGGTTGACTCAGCCTTCCATCCTTCCGAGGTGGGTAAAATGAGGACCCAGATTGTTGGGGGCAATATGCTGAACTCTGTAAACCGCTTAGAGAGGGCTGTAAGGCACTATGAAGCGGTATATAAGTCTAAGTGCTATTGCTATCTTCAGTTATTTCTGGCTTCACTCAATGATCAGCTTCTAGAAACAAACCAAATCATAACCAAATCCTGGCCGGAATCTACATGTTTGTCCAGAAAAATGACTAGGGATTCCAGAAGACCTCAATGAGAAGGTTGGAAAACTGAAGAACAGTACATTTGGGGGGGGGGGGTGTTGTGGCTACACCCATCCTGTCAAATAAGTGCCTGATACTAAGGTGGCTCACTGTGGTGGAATGTAGCCTGGATTCCCATTACGGAGGGTCTGCATTCCAGAGGAGCAAGAGACAGCAAAGTTTATGAAGGAGAAAGAGAGTGAATAGTTTTCAGAGTATATTTTTATTGGTACAAGTGTTTTAGTTTGGCAAGATTTCTGTCTATAGGTCAAGAACACCTATAAATGAGGAACAATAAAGGAAATTGCTTTGGAGTACCTCAGATTTTTTTTTCTTGGTTTTAGAGCCTGACACCCTCACTTTATAGCTTTTCCCACAATTGTTAAAGATTGAGTTGTTCCCAAGAGCCTAAGGAAACAGAGAAACTGGTAAAATATCGGGAATGATTTGTATCTTATTGTAATTTTTTTGGAGGGGGAAACTGCGCTGGTCCTTTCCTTACGGATGTTTTATTGTATTACTATATGTTGATGTGCCCACTTGAGAGTCCTGCTGTTTGCAGCAGGCACAAATTGAGTGAACAGGTAGTAAATATGCGAGCATATGTTTCCTCTAGCTAGTTATGGCCACATTTATTTTAATTTACATCATTGGGTTGACTTCTGCTCTAGGCTACGTTGTAAAATAATCAGCATATATACTTGTCTCTTGTGCAATATATATACTTGTCTCTTGTGCAAGTATATATAGCATATATACTTGTCTCTTGTGCATATATACTTGTATTTGTATTTTGTATTTGTTTATTTGTCAAGCATATATGATTATAAACAAAGTATAAACAGTAAAACATGATTGAATATATATGTAATAGTACAAGCATGAATAAGCGTAAAAGAGGTATGAATATATGGGTACATTAGGACAGGAACGGTAGGCACGATTGTGCGCTTATGCACGCCCCTTACCAATCTCTTAGGAATGGGGTGAGGTCGATGGTAGATAATCTGAGGTTGAAGTTTTGGGGGTTTGGGGAAGAAACTACTGAGTCAGGTAAAGTGTTCCAGGCGTTAACAACTCTGTTGTTGAAGTCGAATTTTTTGCAATCAAGTCTGGAGCGGTTTACATTAAGTTTGTATCTATTGTGAGCTCTTGTATTATTGCGGTTGAAGCTGAAGTAGTCGTTAACAGATAGGACATTGTGGCAGATAATTTTGTGAGCTACACTTAGGTCAGATCGAAGGCGTCGGAGTTCTAAATTTTGAAGTCCCAAAATTTCAAGTCTGGTTTCATAAGGAATTCTGTTATGAACAGAGGAATGTAATACTCTTCTTGTGAAGTATCGCTGGACATTCTCAATTGTGTTAATGTCTGATATGTAGTGTGGGTTCCAGACTGATGAGCTGTATTCAAGAATAGGTCTAGCAAATGTTTTGTATGCTCTGGTTAAGAGTACAATGTTACCAGAGAAGAAGCTGCGCAAGATTAGATTAATCACTCTTAATGCCTTCTTTGCTATGTAGTTGCAGTGGGCTCTGGCACTCAGATCGTTAGAGATGAGTACTCTGAGGTCCTTTACTGAGTGAGGATCATCATCAAGGTCATGATCATCAAGTTTGTATTTTGTGCTTTGATTATTTTTGCCAATACTTGTCTCTTGTCTCAAAATATATACTTGTCTCTTGTGTAAAGACCATTTCTTTCTATACTTCCCAATTCTTAATTGATGGGTTGTTATTGACTGTGTGCCATCTAGTCATTGGAGACTCTTAGCAACCACATAGATTTTCTCCATGGTGATTGTCCTTAACCTGGTCCTTCTGGTCTTGCAACAATGCACTCATTGCCACATTATTTATTTGTTTGTTTGTTTGTTTGTTTGTTTATTATTTATTTATTTATTTATTTATTTATTTTATTTGTCAGCAAGTGCAAGGAAACAGGACACATGAAAAAATGGCACAAATAAATGGATATAAAGAAGCAAAACATAGCCATAAACACATCAAATGAGTACATACAAATGGGGACAGTAGGACAGGGATGGTAGGCACGCTTGGTGCGCTTGCGCACGCCCGCTTGGGACCATTTTTCACAGTGATGACCTTTGAGGCATCCCCATGATCACGTGATCAAAATTTAGATGCTTGGCAACTGGTTCATACTTATGACCGTTTGGTGTGTCCCAAGGTCATGTGATCCCCTTTGTGATCTTTGGCCAAGCAAAGTCCATGGGGAAGGCAGGTTCACTTAACAACCGTGCTACGAACTTAACAACTTTAATGATTCACTTAACAACTGTGGCAAGACGGGACAAAACTCAATTCAACAAACGCCTCACTGAACAACAGAACGTTTGGGCTCCATTGTGGTCGTAAGCTGAGGATTTACCTGTATTCATCCAGCCCCCTAAGACAGACAATGGTCTTTCAGAAAATGAAAACAGCTTTAAGTGGATTCGCCCAGTTTGGATGGGAATCGAAGCAAAATGATAAAAAAATATATATGTTAGAAACTAACCTTGTGGAGTAGTGATCTAAAAATCCAGGCCCGACATTATAGGATACGTTGAGATTTCCTTTCCAACTCTTGTCTGGAGCTGCAGAACCACCCATGAACCTGCAAAAACAAAGAAACCTTCTTTGTCTTTTGTCATGTTTTTTGAGAACTTTTTACCTCCCATCCTGATAATGTTATTTTAAAAAAGCTAGCTGTTCTCCCAAGCCTTGGGACCAGAGGTGGGTTGCTCCCGGTTCAGACCGGTTCTATAGAACACGTAGCGAGAATTTCCTCCAGCTCTCTGAACCAGGAGCGATCGCCGGTTGGCCACGCCCCCGAACTGGCTCTAATGGTGGCAGCGTAGATGCCGCCATCATGTTTTTGGCTTCTGTGCATGTGCAGAAGTTGTTTTTTGGTTTTTGGCACTGTGCATGTGCGTGCACGCTCACGTGGTACGGCCACGCAGCATGCAATGCGCACCCGCCCACGTGGCACAGGAGGAAGCGAATCGGCAGAAAGGTAAGTTAGAACCCACCCCTGCTTGGGGCAGGACATTTGTGGAACTCAGACTGACTGATTGTGGTGCAGTTTGTCCACACACTTAGATTCTTTCAATTGCTTTTTATTTATTTATTTTTAACCCGCCTTCGAGGGGGTACGATAGTTAAAAGTAGTTAAAGACGCTGAGCTTGTCAGTTAGAAAGCTGACAGCTCGAGTTTGAGACCCGAGCATCGCGTAATGGAGTGAGCTCCCATTCCTTGCTCCAGCTCCTGCCCACCTAGCAGTTTGAAAACATGCAAATGTGAGTAGATAAATAGGTACCACTTCTGTGGAAAAGTAACAGCATTCTGTGAGCCTCAGCATATACTTATGCTGGCCACATGACCACGGAAGCGTCTTTGGACAATGTTGGCTCCCTCCGGTAAGAAACAGAGATGAGCACTGCCCCTAGAGTCAGACACAACTGGACAGGGGAAATATTTACTCTCAACATCTCGCCTTTATTATTTTTACAAAAAAACACAAGGCAATGAATATATTCCACACAAGATCTTCCTCCATTTTTCTCCACAACAACAACCCTGTGAGGTGACCTGAGTTGGGCTGAGAGAGAGTAAGTGACCCAGAGTCATTCTCCTGGATTTCATGGCTAAGGTGGGACTAGAACTCACAATCTCCTGCTTTCTAGTCTAATACCTTAATCACTGGACCAAATTGGCTCTATTTTAACGATATGCTGCCCAGAGGGTTTCTGGAGTCTGGTGGGTTCTAAAGTTAATCAGCCAATCAATCAATCAATCAATCAATCAATCAGACAATCAATGGTTTATATCCCAACAACTCTGTAAAGTGAGTTGAGTTGAGAATGAGTGACTCTTCCAAAGTCTCTGTCAACTCTGAAGCGAACCTAGCTGAAGCCATTTTGTGCTGCCTCATAGTTGCCACGAAGCCAGAGAGGTGGAAGGGGGGGGGGGAGAAGTAGATAACCAGTCTCCAGTCAAAACAAAATGCTTTCTTGTGGGAATAAGGTCATTGAAACAGGTGGCCGTAGACCTCCGGTTTTGCTTTCGGCGACATCGGAAGCTGGGACTGTAAGCTCCGCGGCCGGCTCCAAACACTTCACATCTGAGGGTCCGGATTTGGACCTCAGCCCCTCCGTAGAGGGGGTGAAGCGAAATGGGACCACCAGGAGGGTAGAGGGGAGCTGCATCTCCCCTCCCTGAGCTGGAAAGCCCCTAGCTGGTGGCGTGGAGCAGCGGCAGCAAACATGGCTGCCACAAAGCTGAAAAAAGACCAGAAAAACTAAGAATAAGCAGGAGGGAAAAGTGAGTGATTTGAGATCTGGGCTAAAAAGGATTGTTGCTTTTTAAGAATAAACCCAAAAATATGAGGGGGGAGAAATTTGGAAGTCAAATATTAGTGGCGGGACAAGCACATTAAAAACTTGACGAAAACGTTCGGGAACTAGGAAAAAAAAGCTTTGTTTGAAAGTTTTAAAAGAAGATGTGGTTCTGGAAAGATACTTTGTTTTAAAGAAAAATATTGATAAATGAATAAATGAACTGGAATTATTAAGAAAAATATTGTTAAGACTATTGTATGGATGTATAAAACTTAGAAAGCAAACACTCACGACATGAGAAATTTGTTTATTTAAATTTATTTATTTAAAAATAAATAAAATTTATTGGGAAAAAGAAAAAGAAAGAAACAGGTGGTCATTGAAAGAGGAGAAGAGCTGCCCTTCCATCTTCACTGGACAATGTGACCGGTGACACCTGGGAGGGGGGAGTTTGATTCGTTTAATTAGGTGACAACCGCGGGAACTTTCAGAGTTGATTTTCACCGGTTATGCTGATATAAAGTATCCAATAAACATATCATTTGAGGAATCTACCTGCCTCCAAGTTATGCTTTCAATGGGTGCATTACTCGGAACAATGACAGTCTCTTTCATGCCTTAGGGAAGACTAGAACTCACAGTCTCCTGGTTTCTTTGTCCAGCACCACTTACCATTATACCAAACCCACTTCTTGGTTGGGTAAGCTTTCAAAACTGATGTCAGCCCTTTAAGGTGAGCCTAATCAAGAAATAGGCATGGTTTTTTAAAAAAACTTTTTTCAGTTCACATAAGTACCGAACGTAATTTAATCTGCATACCTTAATAAAACTTCAGCATCGTGGTAACCAATGGGGTGCACTGGGATGGTTGGGATTCCCACTCCATCACTAACTTCAAGTCTGAACATGTATTCTGAAAAATCAAAGAACGTTTGAGATGAGTAGGATATGAACACATGGAATCAGGGTTACCAGTACTTAATCCTCCATTTGCAACCGTTCATTTACGGACCATGCAAAGTTTCAAGGGCACTGGAAAAAAGTGACTTATGACCTCTCCTTGTATGTACAACTGCTGTTGCAGCATCCCCATGGTCACATGATCAAAATTTGGGCACTTGGCAGCTGGTTGCAGCATTCAGGAGTAGGTGATCATGACCGATGACCTTCTCAGCTGGATTCTGACAAGCAAAGTGAGTGGGGGAACCTGGATTCTCTTATCCACCATGTGATTCACTTAACTGCAGTGATTCAGTTTAACAACCATGGTAGAAAGGGTCACAACATCAGGCATGACTCACTTAACAACTGCCTTGCTTAGAAACAGAAATTCTGGTCTCAATCGTGGTTCTTAAGTCAAGGACTATCTGTACATTTTTCATTCACACTTGGCCAATAAAGAATTCTATTCTATTCTATTCTATTCTATTCTATTCTATTCTATTCTATTCTATTCCATTCCATTCCATTCCATTCCATTCCATTCCATTCATTCTTCTTCCTCTTCTTCTATTCTATTCTATTCTATTCTATTCTATTCTATTCTATTCTATTCTATTCTATTCTATTCTATTCTATTCTATTCTATTCTATTCTATTCTATTCCATTCCATTCCATTCCATTCCATTCCATTCCATTCATTCTTCTTCCTCTTCTTCTTTCTATTCTATTCTATTCTATTCCATTCCATTCCATTCCATTCCATTCCATTCCATTCTATTCATTCTTCTTCCTCTTCTTTCTGCTCTGATTCTATTCTATTCTATTCTATTCTATTCTATTCTATTCTATTCTATTCTATTCTATTCTATTCTATTCCATTCCATTCCATTCCATTCCATTCCATTCATTCTTCTTCCTCTTCTTCTTTCTATTCTATTCTATTCTATTCTATTCCATTCCATTCCATTCCATTCCATTCCATTCCATTCTATTCATTCTTCTTCCTCTTCTTTCTGCTCTGATTCTATTCTATTCTATTCTATTCTATTCTATTCTATTCTATTCTATTCTATTCTATTCTATTCTATTCTATTCTATTCTATTCTATTCTATTCCATTCCATTCCATTCTATTCTATTCTATTCTTTTATCCCATCCTATGCCATCCCATTCTATGCCATGCCATGCCATGCCAGTCTACTCTACTCTACTCTACTCTACTCTACTCTACTCTACTCTACTCTACTCTACTCTACTCTACTCTACTCTACTCTATTTAGTGATCTGCAGAGGTGTTTAGATTATGTTGCTGACACTTCCAACAGTAAAAGCATTGATTTTCAGCTCTATGGCTTCACATTAATTTTCCAATGAAAGATGCCAATTAATATTTTCATACTGGCATTTCAGCCTTTTTTTCAACCCTTGGTGGCATCATTCAATTGCTATACTTATCTCTACAAGACCTATTTTAAAGAGTGCATCCATATTTTTTTCGAGAAGCTTAGAGTAAGTATTTTCTAGTTTCATCTGAAGCGTTCAAAACTGGTAACTGACAACTATTACAGGTAGTCCTTGACTTACAACAGTTCATTTAGTGACCATTTGAAGTTACAACACCACTGGAAAAAATGCTGACTTATGGCCATTTTTCATACTTTACGACCGTTGCAGCCTCCCCGTGGTCACATGATCAAAATTCAGATGCTTGGCAACTGACTCATATTTATGACGGTTACAGTGTCCCCACGGTCATGTCCTCCCCTTTTGCAACCTTCTGACAAGCAGAGTCAATGGGGAACCCAGATTCACTTAACAACCTATTACTAACTTAACAACTGCAGTGATTCACTCAACAACTGCGGTGAGAATGGCCGCAAAACGGGGCCAAACTCACTTAACTGCCATCTCACTTAACAACAGAAATGTCGGGCTCCATTGTGGTCATAAGTCGAGGACTATATATGGAAAGCAAGCATTACTTCAACAAGCTATGGTTTCTCCTACCTAAAGGGGGTCAGTCATGGGCCTGTGGACACTAACCTTTGGCTGGATAGCCTGGAGTGAGGGGATCTCCTGCCCCGTTGAGATTTAACACATTTCCACGCTGAACGCCCTGTCCAGGAAGATTCCAACCATCCGGGTAGGGTTTGACCCCAGGTGCACAATAATCTGCAGGATCAGAGTAAAGGATAATTCCTTTCGCTCCTGCCAACATGGCATTTTTAACCTGCAGAAAAATCAACTGTTAAGAAGAAAAACGGTCTTGCAATCCCCTTCAGTTTCTAGGGTAGCATTAATGAGATTGAGATGAGCATGACTCCAAGGGTTACTGGATGTCTGTGTATCAGAGGCCTTCCCATATGTACTCCAACATGGTCACATGTCTGGACTACTACAATGCACTCTACATGGGGCTACCTTTGAAGACCAGACGGAAGCTTC
Source organism: Diadophis punctatus similis (assembly GCA_023053685.1). Classification (NCBI taxonomy): domain Eukaryota; kingdom Metazoa; phylum Chordata; class Lepidosauria; order Squamata; family Dipsadidae; genus Diadophis; species Diadophis punctatus. The sequence continues at coordinate 16,890,335 of JALIGW010000016.1, forward strand.
AATTCATCACAGAATGTCGCAACCCAGCCGTTGGGGAATATTTGCCGGCACCTCCTCAACCAGATGGGGGGTTCACTATCTTAGATTCACAGCTTCCTCTTGGGAAGGCCTTGGCACAAATCCATTTTGTATCATAATTGAGCCCATTCCTCTAATCTGGATTATTGCAACACACTCAACAGGACCACAAATGGCAGGGTCGGGTTGCTCATTTACCGATGCCGGTGCGCTGCGGCGCATCTCCATGTTTCGGGTGCGCGCGCACGTGCGCCCCCTCGCACGATTTTGCTTCTGCGCATGCGCAGAAGCAAAATCTCGCTGAAATCTTGTGAGGGACATGTGCGCGTACGAGATTTCAGCGAGATTTTGCTTCCGCGCATGCGCAGAAGCAAAATCTCACCGAAATCTCTCTCACACGTGCGCCCCCTCACAAGATTTTGGCGTGATTTTGCTTCCGCGCATGCGCAGAAGCAAAAAAGCCCAAAAATTCTCACAAAAAGATGGCGACATGCGCGACGGACCGGCAGAGACGGCACCAGAGTGGCCGTGCGCAAATTGCGCAATCGGCTGCTCCCTACCGGAGCTACGCACCGGACAGCTCCGATAGGAACCCACCACTGTTGTGGTATAAGAGGAAATCAAGAAGAAAAGAGCTGAAATATACTTGGGCCCTTAGGCCAGAGCAGGGTCTCTCTCTCTCTCTCTCTCTCTCTCTCTCTCTCTCTCTCTCTCTCTCTCTCTCTCTCTCTCTCTCTCTCTCTCTCTCTCTCTCTCTCTCTCTCTCCCCCCCCTCTCTCTCTCTCCTCTCTCTCTCCTCTCTCTCTTCCTCTCTCCCTCCCTTCTTTCCCTCTCCCTTTCCCCCTCCAGCTCTTCCTTTCTCCCTCCCTCCTTCCCTGTCCCTCCCTCCCGCTCTATCTCCCTCCCTCCCTCTCACTGTCCCTGTCCTTCCCTCCCTCCCTTTCTCCCTCCCTTCATCTGTCCCTCCCTCTCCTTCTCCCTTTCCCTCTCTTTTCCTCCATCTCTGTCCCTCTGTGTGTTTGTGCGCATATGCAGCACGAAAACCCAGTAGACAGGGAAGCTGACAAGAAGTCCACAAATAAGAAATTAAGGTTAGGTTTCAGTAGATTCCTAAAGGGAGCCCAATTATCAACTGGTAATCAAAACAACATTATTCTGGACTACGTGCTAAACCAAGGTCTCTAGAACAAGTTTCCTCTAGTAAGCTTAACATAATGGCTTGGCTCCCACGAATTGTAGAACACCAACTGGACTCTCACCAAACATTCTACCACAAATGACTGAATTGTATTTGAGGCTTCTACCACACAAGTTTTCAAAAATTCCACATCCAATTAATTAATTGTTACTTTTTTAAAAAAAAACCATATGTGCAGTATTTAAACAAAGCCCTAACAAAGGCGATAAAAATATTTCTTTTGCTAATATTGATTGTCACCGAGAAACCGTAAGACAGCAGGTCTGAAAGAATGAAAACAAAGGTGTTGATAACTTACTTTGTTTCCTCTGAATATTTTTCCATATCGAGCAATAAGAATCTTCCCTGTACAGTTTATTCCCATTTCTCTCTCTAACTTGAAAAAATCTTCCGTGCGTCCATAATTGACATACACCAGATCAGCCTTTCCAGGATGGAAACAAAAACAGCATTTTTTTGGTCTGGTACTGTTCATTTTATTTAATTTACTACTACACGTGGAATGTGTTTCACTTATGCAGAGAACTGTTTCCTGAACGTCTATGCTCAGGATCATCAACATGGTGTCCACAACTGCAAACATCCCCATAAACCCACGCCGCCCTGAGTCCCTCGCGAGTTGGGCGGCATATAAGAAAACCAAAATAAATAAATAAATAAATAAATAAATTTGATTCCTCCTTTCGGCCTCCCATCTCGTTTTTCTAGTTGAAATTGTTCATTGAAAGTTGGCAACATTGCAAAGCTTTTTAAATTTAAGCTGCCCCAATAGACATACTTCGAAAGTAACAACAGTTTAGTATTGTGGTTTCCTCAGATTAAATTAGATTATTATTAGAGTTGGAAGGGACCTTGTAGGTCATCTAGTCCAACCCCCCGCTCACTCATCTTCAGAGAAAGATGATGACTTATAATAATAAGTAATAAGTAATAAATAATAATAATAATAATAATAATAATAATAATAATAATAATAATAATAATAATAATAATAATAATAAATAACAACAACAACAACAACAACATCATCATCAACAACAACAACAACAACAACAATAATAATAATAATAATAATAATAATAATAATAATAATTAATAACAACAACATCATCATCATCAACAACAACAACAACAACAACAACAACAACAACAACAACAATAATAATAATAATAATAATAATAATAATAATAATAATAATAATAATAATAATAATAATAATAATAATAATAATAACAGAGTTGGAAGGGACCTTGGAGGTCTTCTAGTCCAACCCCGTGATTAGGCAGGAAACCCTACACCACTTCAGACAAATGGTTATCCAACATCATCTTAAAAACGTCCAGTGTTGGAGCATTCACAACTTCTGGAGGCAAGTTGTTCCACGGATTAATTGTTCTAACTGTCAGGAAATTTCTCCTTAGTTCTAAGTTGCTTCTCTTCTTGTTTAGTTTCCACCCATTGCTTCTTGTTCTACCCTCAGGTGCTTTGGAGAATAGTTTGACTCCCTCTTCTTTGTGGCAGCCCCTGAGATATTGGAAGACTGCTATCATGTCACCCATAGTCCTTCTTTTCATTAAACTAGACATACCCAGTTCCTGCAGCCATTCTTCATATGTTTTATCCTCCACTCCCCTAATCATCTTTGTTGCTCTTCTCTGCACTCTTTCCAGAGTCTCAACATCCTTTTTACATCGTGGCGACCAAAACTGAATGCAGTATTCCAAGTGTGGCCTTACTAAGGCATTATAAAGTGGTATTATCACTTTGCGTGATCTTGATTCTATCCCTCTGTTAATGCAGCCTAGAACTGTGTTGGCTTCTTTGGCAGCTGCTGCACGCTGCTGGCTCATATTTAAATGGTTGTCCACTAGGACTCCAAGGTCCCTCTCATAGTTACTACTGTTGAGCAAGGTACCACATATACTGTACCTGTGCATTTTGTTTTTCTTGCCTAAATAAATAAATCTTCATTAACCCCAGATAGTTTCAATGACCCTCAGAGTGTTAATGACCGTCCAGCTGCAAATACGAGAAATCCTTTCCATTCCCCACCAGTTAGTTAGAACTGAAGAAGCTTCTTAGATGAGAACTGAAATGAGAACTGTCTTCAAGAAAAGTCAAGAAAGTCCAGCTGGCATTTTGAAAGCCGGCATCACGTCTTAAGATACAGTGGTACCTTGGTACTCATCATTAATTGGTTCCAGGAGGCACGGTTCGTACCAAAAACGATGAGTACCAAACAATTTTTTCCCATAAGGAATAATGAAGTGAGTCACAAGGCAGTCGACACCGACAAGTTCTAGCTTGTGCATCAAATACTAAACAAACAATGAGTACCAGGACAAAAATTTCACATCACACTGCATTGTGTACCAAATTCAATGAATTTCAAAGCAGCGGATTGCCAAGGTACCACTGTAATAGATTTCACACAAGTCAAATTGTTCAGGTTCTTACCTGTGGCTCACCCTGCGCTGAAAAAGCATTATACGGCGGTAGCACTCCAGAAATATTTGCATAACCTTCAGGAGGGGGTTCAAACAACGATGAGTTGAAAATCTACTCAGGAAAAAAAAGACAGAAGAAGTTTCACTTGAAAGCTGACATGACAGCCTGGTTAGATTGTAGACTTGGCAGGCTCCTAAAATTGCGGTTCTTTTGAAGGTTCCCATTTTTGATTTTCAAATTTCACTTAGAAATGTAGACCTTGTGGACATCTGATCTGAAGTGATGAAGCCAGAAGGCACATCTGCAATTCAATCAGATTTACTTTCCAAGTGGTTATAACTGCCATATTAAAATTTAGAAGGGTTTTTTGCTGAAGTATCTGAATGATCATCAGTTAAAAAGACAATAACCAGAACTAGCCATAGATCAAATCTTTTTACTTCTTTTTGTTTTTTCAGATGGCCATTCCAAAGTGAAATCAATAGAATTATCGTTATGTTGGAAGATTAATTAGGTTTAAAGGTTCCTGCATTTTTTTAAAAAAAAATTGATTTGGCTAATGTTAAATCCGGGGATTGAAGAGGCTTGAGACAGGCTTTCAAGACAACAGTACTTTATTAACTATGTACAAGATCCAGCAGGGAGCCAGGCTGACAGCTTCCCCTTTTATAGGGAGCTGTCAGATGGCCCAGCCAATCAGCGGTCTCCATTTTCCCGCCAGAATAGCGGACCTTGGAGTAACCAGGCAGTCTCAATATTCAACACCTAACGTTTACGTTTGCCATTTTTATTTGCACAAAGACTTTTCTTAGCCTTGCATTCTCCAGACATAAGTGACAACTCTCAGAAGTGGAGTTGGCCACGTCACAGAATTCCATTGACCGTATCTGCTACAAACTCCGCATTGGCGACAGGAAGGGCATCCGGCCAGTAAACACTCAGCTCCATTCAGTTGCCCCGATTCCACCCCGCAAGGGATTATGGGGGTCATTAAATGACAACACATGCTGTCTGGGAATTCTGGGAGTTGTAGGCCCACCCATCTAGTGGTAGGCCCACTCATTTAGAGGGCAACAGTTCAGTGAAACTTCTATCTGTAAAGTGCTCCTGAAGTAAGGCTGCGCTTCTTATAACTACATTGGCAAGTCCATGTAGTTTTCCAAGTCTGAATGTGTTTCTCTTTCTTTCTCCCTTTTCTCTTTCTTCTTTCTCTTTCTTCTCCCTCCTGTGAATGGAGGAGAAGAAAGTACTCTCCGGAGCATTTCCATAGGCTTAGAACTGTTGCAGCAGCCCTGTGATCATGTGATCAAAATTCAGATGCTTGGTGACTGACTCACATTTATGACGGTTGCAGTGTCCCAGGCGGTGGTGAAATCCAATTTTTTTTACTACCGTGGCTTGGTGGGCGTCACAGGGGAAGGATACTGCAAAATCTCCATTCCCACCCAACTCCTGGGGGAAGGATATTGCAAAATCTCCATTCCCACCCCATTCTGGGGCCAGCCAGAGGTGGTATTTGCCAGTTCTCCGAATTACTCAAAATTTCCGCTACCGGTTCTCCAGAACCTGTCAGAACCTGCTGGATTTCACCCCTGGCCCCAGGGTCATGGGATCGCCTTTTGCGACCTTCTGACAAGCAGAGTCAATGGGGAAGCCAGATTCACAGATACAGATTAATAGAGTTGGAAGGGACCTTGTAGGTCAACTAGTCCAACCCCCCGTCCCTCGCCCAAGCAGGAGACCCTACACCATTTCTGACAGATGGCAATCCAGTCACTTCTTGAAAGCTTCCAGTGATGAAGCTCCCACAACTTCCGAAGGCAACGTCTGTTCCATGGGTTGATTGCTCTCAATGTCAGAAAATGTCTCCTTATTTCTAGGTTGAATCTCTCCTTGTTCAGTTTCCATCCATTATTCCTTGTCTGGCCTTCAGATGCTTTGGAAAATAGCTTGAAACCCCCCCCCTTCCTCTCTGTGGCAGCCCCCCAAATATTGGAACACTTCACTTAACAACCGTGTTACTAACTTAACTACTGCAACAATTCACTTAACAACTGTGGCAAGAAAGGTCGTAAAATGGGGTATTTAACAACTGTTTTGATTATCAATGGAAATTTTGGCCTCTATTCTGGTTACTTGTACCGTAGTCTACAATGATAAATCTGATACTTTAAAAAAAACCATTGTTTTCTTGCTTTGTTGTTCACCTCCCAGAGCTTTAATTGACTGTGTGGTTTACAACTATTGCAAAACAAGCGCGGGAATAAATAAATACATTCTAACCAGACTCAAAAATATTTAGCTCATTGACTGTCAGCCAAGGTTGGTTAAGGACCGACATCGATCAGATAAATAAAGCTGTAGTACAACAACACTATTTAGGGCACACTGAAAATAAATGCACCAGACAAAACAAGCCATTTTATTTCCATGCATTGACGCACACCTCTGTGTAAGAGAATATGGTATAAATTACTGGGGTGTGTCATCAGAGAGACTATAAAAATATTTCTAACTGTTGCCGGATATGTGACTAGAATAAAGAGACAGTTTAATCATGCACAGTGGACTTGTGAAAAAGCCAAAAAGCTAGAATGTCATTTTAGCAAGACTACTGTATACTTAGTCAGGAAGTCAGTTAACAGAGTTGGATGGGACCTTGCAGGTTATCTAGTCCAACCCCCTGCCCAAGCAGGAGACCCTTACATCTGCCTCTACCTAGGATCGAACTCACAACCTCCTGATTGTGAGGCAAGAGCTCTACCTCTAGGCCATAGCAGCTGGTGTGTGTGTAATGGTGTGTAATGGTGTGTAATGCCAGTGTGCTTTTGGCATTACGTAGAATGGCTAGGAAATGTGTGGAATATTAAGTGTTTCATACTTCAACATCCCATTTTTGCCATTCTATAGATTTCCTAGGCATTCTATAAATTTCACACATTAATGGTAATATAAATAATTATGCTTAATATCTGTTGTTGAGAATAAGAATAAAATCTCATAGAGGCGATTTGGATCTTTACTTGGAATTCAGACAGTTAGAAATAAAGCCGAGATTAAAAGTCTAATAGAAAATATTTATTTCAGTACAAAAACAATAAATCCTGAATAATTACATCTTTGCTAAGAAACACGACCGTTCAGGTCAACAGCTAAAGGCAGAAGAAAAAAATTAATGGTGGCTTCAGAATGCGCACATGCGTACAACTCATATCACATGTTCTGCCTGTATTGGAATGTACCATAATATTAGATAGGGGTGCATCACCCTGCATAGACATACAACTGACAATATTCACACCGTGACATCTGTTTTGTTTCCTGTCCTTACAAAAGGTTAGAAAAGGTTATTTTTACCTGCCGTACCCAACAAAAAAGTAATTCCAACCTAATGGTCTTTCTAGAGCAGAGGTGTCAAACTCAAGGCCTGGGAGCCGAAGCCGGCCCGCGGGGTGCTTAGATCTGGCCCGCGGGGCCGCCCTGGAAACAGCAAAGGACTGGCTCGCGGTGCCTCTGCCAGCGAAAACGGAGCTCCATTTTCGCTGGCAGAGGGTTGCAGGAGGCCATCGCAGCCGAAAACGGAGCTTGTGAGGGCTGTGTGCGGCAATCCCGAGCTCCATTTTCACTGGCAGAGGGTTGCAAGGGGCCATCCCAGCTGAAAACGGAGCTTTGGAGCCCATTTCCACTAGCAGAGCGCTCGGGCCACCACAGTTGCACCCGACACAAGTGATGTCAAGTTGGCCACGCCAGGGGTGAAATGCTCCCGGTTCGCTTTTACCTGTCGGTTGTCAGAGAGCCGATCGCGAAGGCAGCGCGACGCTCCGCCCACCCACCGGGACACCGCCATTTGAGTTCTTGTACCCTCTGCACATGCACAGAACACTTTGCGCATGCACAGAGGGTAAAAGAACTCAAATGGCGGTGTCCCGGCGGGTAGGCGGAGTGTCACGTTGCCTTCGCAATCGGCTCTCCAATGACCGACAGGTAAAAGCGAACCGGGAGCATTTCACCCCTGGGCCACGCCCATTCCGGCCCCCCGACGTCAAACACAACCCTGATGCAGCCCTTAATGAAACCGAGTTTGACATCCCTGTTCTAGAGGAATCTTAGGTTTCGCTGTGGCTTTCGTCCATGCAGTCTTCCACCCAGGTTTTCCCCGGGGGCTTCCCCCACAGAAGAAGAAACATCCTGCTATCCATACCTCTTTTCCACCATCGTCGGTAATGGAGATGTAGTTGGGAGAGCTTTGATTTGGGTAAGAAAGGAGGACGTCATAGTGAACCAGTTCCGCTGTGTCCAAGCCAAAGGCCTTCCACTGGCTCTGGATTTTCTTGGCCAACTGAAGGTTCTGCTCTGTTCCGGCCACGTGTGGGAAGCTGGTGAAGGAGCTAGAAAAAGCAGAGCACCTCAGGATGGAAGCACAGCTGAGCCCAGAAACGGGGCTGCTGTTTGTCTGTTTTTTAATTTATTTATTTAGCATATAGCATCTACAGAAGTATATATTGTTATATATTATAATTATGAGCCACGGTGGCGCAGTGGTTAGAGTGCAGTACTGCAGGCTACTTCTGTTGACTGCCAGCTGCCTGCAATTCGGCCGGGGGTGGGCTGCTGGGGGTTTGCAGAGGTTTGGGAGAACCCCTAGCTAAGATTCTGTGCAGAGAACCCCCAAATCCCACTCCTGGCTGGCTCCGCTCACCCCTCCCCTCCCAGGAGTCTCCATGTAGCCCGTTTTGGATGCCAGGTAAGTGCAGCGCGCGTGCAGAGGCTCAAGGAGGGCGAAAAACAGGCCTACCGGAAGTTCAGAAAGGCCGGAAATGGGCCTGTTTCTGGCCTCCAGAGGGCCTCAAGAGCCCGGGGAGGCCGTTTTCGCCCTCCCAGAGATTCGAGGAAAGCCCCCGAAGCCCGGGGAGGGCAAAAACACCCCCCTCCTGCCATGTTGCAGGAGGCAGACTAGGCCACGCCCACCATGGCCACGCCCACCCAGCAACCAGGCAGAGAACCCCTTGCTAAAAATTTTGAAGCCCACCCCTGAATTTGGCAGTTCGAGTCTCACTGACGCAAGGTTGACTCAGCCTTCCATCCTTCCAAGGTGGGTAAAATGAGGACCCGAATTGTTGGGGACAATATGCTGACTCTGTAAACCACTTAGAGAGGGCTGTAAAGCTCTGTAAAGCAGTATATAAGTCTAAGTGATATTGATATATTGATAATATATAATTAATTATATAGTGTGTGTGTGTGTGTGTGTGTGTGTGTGTGTATGTGTAACATTTTTTGCTGATAAATGAAAATGAAGGGAGACTATTATAGATCTATTTCAAACTATTTTGCTCTCATCAGATAGCCATACCTTTACTGGGATTTGAACCTGGGCCACCTGCCTGTAAGGCAGCAGCTTAACCTCTAGGCCACAGGCTCTCTTCCCTTATCATATATATATAAATGGCAAAGTGTGTGTGTGTGTGTGTGTGTGTGTGTGTGTGTGTGTGTGTGTGTGTGTGTGTGATCAGCCCACCCCAGATTTTTTTCCAAAATCTACAAAATAAAAGAAACCCAGCAGTAGGTGATCAAAACAGCAGACTTACCGTAGAAAATCCTGGATATTTTCTGCCTTCATTTCTGACAAAAGTTGTTTTCTTACACTTGGAAAGACTTTACTGGTGCCATGCGGCTTGATTAAGGATATCACCAACCAACCTGCAATGTCAAAAAAATAAGATGATAATTCATTTATTTCTTCCCAATAATTCACAGAATGAGAGAGTCGGAAGGGACCTTGGAGGTCTTCTAGTCCAACCCCCTGCTCAAGCAGGAGACCCTATGCCATTTCAGAGACCTAATGGCTGACATACGGAGGCTCATGATCTGCGATGGGTCGTGGTCTCAACTTTCAGCAGTGCCTGATGGAAGTCAAGTACGAATACAACTGTCCAAAATCAAGGGCTTGTCCCTTGACCATTCAGTAACAGGCTAAGATGCAAAAATCAGTAGGAGAAAATTCAATAAGAAAATAAGCAAAAATACCCCTCTTATAACCCAAAATTAATCATGTCAACTAAAAGAGACTTGTGGAGAGGGTGTGATGCAATCAATCAATCAATCAATCAACCTTTTATTACAGTGACAAACCTAGACTTAAAAATTAAAACTTTAAATAAATAAAATAGAACAGAACGTAGTGGTATATACTGCTAGTGGTGAGATCATAGATCAGGGGTCCCCAAACTTGGCAACTTTAAGACTTGTGGACTTCAACTCCCAGAATTCTCCAGCCAGCATAGCTGGCTGGAGAATTCTGGGAGTTGAAGTCCACAAGTCTTAAAGTTGCCAAGTTTGAAGACCTCTGTGACATTGATGATCAGCTGAATGATAATCCTAGATCAGGGGTTGGCAGCCTTAAACACTCAAAGAGCCTAACCGGAAGCCCCCCGTTCAATTCTGGAGCCAACTGGATGTCCGGTTCCCCCATCATAGAGTCTCCTCCTAGCATGGCATCCTTTATCCTTTGCCGACCAGAAGTCTGGTTCCCCCACCACAGAGTCTCCTCCTGCGCGGCGTCCTTTTTCCTCTACCTTTTTCCTCTACCTCCAGAGCCGCAGGTTGCTGACACCTGGTCTAACCATCTAAACCAGGGGTCCCCAAACTTGGCAACTTTAAGACTTGTGGACTTCAACTCCCAGGTAGAGGAAAATGTATGCCGCAGGTGGCCCTATCAATTGGGCTGGCAACAGGGATTTTGTATTTCATATGCTGTTAGCCGCCCAGAGTCCTCCGGGAGTTGGGCGGCATACAAATCTATTAAATAAATAAATAAAATAAATAAATAAAAGAGCCACATGTGGCTCCAGAGTCACGGTTGCTGACCCCTGTCCAAGATGATCAGACTTGCAATTTTGGGATTTGGCAGCTTAGAACTTCGCCGTCTTCGGTCCAACCTAAGTGTAGTACATAAAATTATCTGCGACAATTTCCTACCTGTCACTGAATACTTCAGCTTCAACTGCAACAATACACGAGCACATAATAGATTCAAACTCAATGTAAACCGCTCGAAACTCGACTGCAGAAAATACGACTTCAGTGACAGAGTAATCAATGCCTGGAATGCACTACCTGGCTCTGTGGTTTCTTCCCCAAACCCCCAAAACTTTAACCTTACTGTCTACTGTCGACCTCACCCCATTCCTAAGAGGTCTTTAAGGGGCGTGCATAAGCGCACCAGCGTGCCTACCGTCCCTGTCCTACTGTCCCCCATTTATTCGTATCCATTTCCTGTATTCATAATCATGTTTATACTTATATCTGTTATCTAATACATGCCTAAATAAATAAATAAATAAATAAATAAATAAATAAATAAATAAATAATAAATAATAAATAATAATAAATAATAAATAATAAATAATAAATAATAAATAATAAATAATAAATAATAAATAATAAATAATAAATAATAAATAATAAATAAAATAAAATAAAATAAAAATGAATAAATGAATGAATGAATGAATGAATAAACAAACAAACAAACAAACAAACAAATAAATAAATAAATAAATAAATAAATAAATAAATAAATAAATAAATAAATTTAGAGACAGTACAGCGGAATTTACCTACATTCAAAGAAACTGTATCATATTGAGCCCATAGTAACAGCTGTACATAAAAGAAATCAGAATTTCCCTGATATTATAGCAGGTAGGGAGCTATAAAATGAGTTTGTGAATGCTTACAGAGGATATAATATAATAGGACATGAGCTGTGGTTTCAATGGTCCTTTGTCCACAGGAGCACCATCTCAGCTCATCTGGGACTTTTTTGTATCAGCTCCACAGGACTGCTGTGGGGAGAGCCTTACAACATGCTAGAGTTAGTGCTCTCCAAAATTTAGAGAGAGGTGATGCAGTTCTTGGTAATCCTGCAAAAAGCTGCTACTTTAGGCTAAAATCAGAAAATATTTTCTGTCTAGAAATGGTAGGAGGAGTATTTGATGACTGGAGCATCAATGCAGAATGGAGTGGAGTGGAGTGGAGTGGAGTGAGGTGGAGTGGGGTGGGGTGGGGTGGAAGACAAGACAAGACAAGACAAGATAAGTCTTTATTGGCCAAGTGTGATTGAACACACAAGGAATGTCTCCAGTACAGGAGCACGCAATATATTTCCAAACAACAGAGAAAATAGTAGTAATAATAAATATCAACAAACATCTTAATACTATCCCTCTGTTGATGCAGCCTAGGAGTGTGTATGCAGTCTCTTCCAGAGTAGAGTAGAGTAGAGTAGAGTAGAGTAGAGTAGAGTAGAGTAGAGTAGAGTAGAGTAGAGTAGAGTAGAGTAGAGTAGAGTAGAGTAGAGTAGAGTAGAATTCTTTATTGGCCAAGTGTGAGTGGACACACAAGGAATTAGTCTCCGGTGCATAAGCTCTCAGCATACATGCAAGCAACAAGTTGATGTGATGATCATACTCACAAAATAGAATCATCATAAATCATAAGATACAACACTCAGTGACAGTTATAAGATTAATATGTTCTTTTTACAGAGAATTGGGGGGGAAGCCACTTTGTTCTAGTGGTTGAAGCATCAGGCTTGAAAGAGGGTGAATTCTAGTCCCACCTTAACCACGAAAGCCAGGTGGGTGACTTTGCACCTGTCACCAGGAGAGTTCTAGTCCTACCATAGGTATGAAAGCTGGCTGGCTGACTTTGGGCCAGTCCCTCTCTCTCAGCCCAACCCACCTCCCAAGGTTGTTGTTGTGGGGAAAATAGGAGGAGGAAGGAGTATTAGATATGTTCCATGCCTTGGGTTATTTGTCACAACAATAAAAACAGGATACAAACAAACAAACAAACAAACATGCAAATGCAAATTGCAATGCATTTCTATCAACAGGATGGCAACAGATTTTTTTCATTTCTGCCATCAGGATTGCAAAATATGTTATTCCACTCATGTGCCTACCTGGACAAAATTGCATCAAAGAAATAATTGTATAGCTGCTCCTTTGTTTTGCTACTGGAGTCTGGCTGGGGTGAAGTGAGTTAACAGCATTGTAGGGCAGGTTTCTTAATGAAGGAGTAAAGTTTCTCTTGATTAGATTGCAACATCTGGAGAATTTATTTGTTGGGGAAGAAGGACAAGGAAGTGGCACCTCCGAGAATTATTGCAGGAGGGAAAAGAAACTGGTTTAGATCTGCGCTGAGTGTCTGATTCTGAGACCTGAGAGACACCCCACACGTCCCCTTCACGTAAATGGACGTTGTTTAATAGAAGACTCACTGGTGTAGAAAAGATCAGGATCAGATAGCTGTGGAACTGGCCTCCAAGGATGGAGAAGCACAATGCCCTTTGGCTAAAGACCGAGATTAAAAGAGGGGGTGCCAATCTAGGAGGGCACTATTTATACCTTTTTTAAGACTCGGTCCTATTGGCTAGAGGGCAGATTTAACCCATTCCTTGGAGGCTAGCTCCACCCACTATGGAGAAAAGAAACTGGTTTAGACTTAATCTGCCGTTTGTTTTGCCTTATTTCGGTCAGAGTGTTCAGTGGGGATTAAAAATGGCAATGAAAGTTTACACTGGCTGGAAAGATACCCTTTGCAAACTCTTTGGAGAAACTGCATACAGCTTACTATTTGCTCATCTCAGCTCTAACTCAATTTCTTTACAGATATTTTTTTCTTTCGTCTCCTTTCCTCCTTGTTTATACATCAAGGAAGTGATAAGGACCTGCAAAAAAAAAAAAGCCCAACTTTACATAAAGAAGATTCCTGAGCCCTTTAGATGGGGCTGGGAAAGTCCCTGCCGGAATCTTTTTGAGAAAAGGGATCAAAACATTGATGAAGCTAATCCTCGACTTATAACCGTTTGCTTAGTGACTGTTCAAATTTATACGGAACTCCTCCAGGATACTTACAACCTGTTTCTGCAGTTCTGACAGTTTCACATGGCCATGTGACCACATCTGTGATTGTTTGAGGTTACCCACAGTCATGTCATGGCATTTTACTTCCAGTTTTCAGAAAAACTGCCCCATAGTGAACCATTGGTTCACTTAACGACTGTGGTGTTGGCTTAACAACCACAGCATTTCCTTAAGAACCACCACAAGAAAGGACATAAAATTGGGTCAATCTTGTGCGTGACCCATGTTACAACCATCCTGACTTACAAATGCGATGGGCAGTCGAAATTACAATCATAAGTTGATACTTGTATTAAGTATTAAGTTTGCCTCATGTTTTTCCATTAGAAAATGATACTCAACATGGCCTCAGAAACAAGACCAATTTCTTTCTTTTCTTTTTTTGTTCTTTAAGAATAAAACATTTAAAATACTTTGATCAATAATAAAGGGGCTATTAGAAATAATCCCAGTAGTCCCATTACGAGGAAACTTAAACCCTTGCTTAAAGAGGAAAGAGTAGGATCAAATGTTCCTGAGGCAGTGAGTTCCACTGTCCAGATCAGTAGTGGGTTCTAAAACCCTTTGCTACTGGTTTGTGTGCGCGCTTGTGCGCGTGCGCGCCGCTTCTGCGCATATCGGCTAAGAGCCGAGGTGGCGCAGCGGTTAGAGGCAGTACTGCAGGCCCCTTCAGTTGACTGTGATCCGCAGGTCAGCGGTTCAAATCTCACCGGCTCAAGGTTGACTCAGCCTTCCATCCTTCCGAGGTAGGTAAAATGAGGACCCAGATTGTTGGGGGCAATATAAATATACATTGCTTACTGGTGTAAACTGCTTAGAGAGTGCTTGCACTGTGAGGCGGTATATAAATCTCACTAATAAATAACATAAATAAAATATCAAAAAAGGTTGTAAAATTACATGTGAGTGGCATAGCAAAAGAAATTCTGGTCTCAGTTGCCGTCATAGGTTTGTTGGTCATAAATTGGTCCTGCAATAAGGGGATATGAGGAAAACCCCTACAGTTACACGGATAGCTGATCAGACACACACAGTATTACAGAGGTCCCCAAACTTGGCAACTTTAAGACTTGTGGACTTCAACTCCCAGAATTCTCCAGCCAGCTATGCTGGCTGGAGAATACTGGGAGTTGAAGTCCACAAGTCTTAAAGTTGCCAAGTTTGAAGACTTCTGCAGTATTAGGACATCCTGCTACTTGGGTCTTCCCACCCCAATTTGTACAGCATCTCTAGTCCCCAAACTCCTTGGGACAGCCATTCTACAGCCCTGCTATGTGAATGAATAGAGAGTTACACAAAACCTTGAAACAGAGCCAGAGCAATTTAAATTGTGCCTGGAAAGGAAGGGAAAAAAAAAGGATGATTGACTCCAAGAACTGGCATAACATGATGTCTCTGTCCCACTTGCTAAGGAATAAAAGTTGCCACCTTTTATTGCCTCACTTACACACCATGCAAGCTTTCTTTGTGCTTCGAAATTCATTGTTATTTGGGGAGCACCACAAGGGTTACATAACATGCAGCCTAAGCAAAATTTGTAAGTCCGTGCTACATTTTTCCACATTCCCCCCACCCACCCCCGGCATGGGGATTGGGGGAAAGGATGAAGAAAGGAACAGTTGAAATCATCAAGGTTATCGTGCCCACAACAGGAGCAAGTTTAGGAAATGTTAAATTTGGTTAAGTTTGCTTTTAGGGAGACTAACACAGGGGTGAAATGCTACAGGTTCGGCCCGATTCGGGCGTACCGGTAGCGGTGGCTGCCAGTGATTTCGGGAACCGGTAGAGACGGCAGCGCGAGGCTCCGTCCACCCACACGGATGTCGCCATTTTGTTGTTTTTAACCCTCTGCGCATGCGCAAAGCATTCTGTGCATGCGCAGAGGGTGAAAAAGCTCACATGCGCAAAGCACGGCACTTCTGAACCAGTAGTGAAGGTAAGTAGATTTCACCACTGGACTAACAGGCTTTGCACACCTGGCTTGTTTGGCTCACGGCAGCTGGGAAAGAAAAATGGGAAATCAGAATAAAACCGAACGTTCTGCTTGGATTGAAAGGTTAGTTGTTATCGTTCTAGGAAGAAATTCAGATTAAAAAAATGTACACTGAAACATTTTGGTCATCAGTGAAAGCCGTACATTAAAAAAAAAAAAACAGCAGCATCGCTTTCTTTGAGATTTCTTCAAGGTAACCAACTCTTTAAAAAAACATTCAGGCGCAAAACCTCAGAATCAAGCCAAGCGGGTGTGGATTACAAGAAGCAATCCCGATTTGATTGTTATCCAGAAGTAAGTTAAGAGCTGATCACCAGATAAAAGCCATTTGCATTACATTACAGGAAACTGGGAGAGCTGAAACAATGAAGATATCTGGTTACACAATGTTCAACAACTTTGCCCAGAATTTATCATATGGAACTCATTGAGGCCGAGTCTATAAATTCATGAAGGGGAAGAGATTTTTTTTGGGGGGGGGGGGAGGGGGAGGGAGGAATGGCTGTAAAATTCCAGAATGTATGGATTTGCATTTAAAGACTATGTAACATCTGCCAGAAGTTGAAGCAAGACCCAGAATCTGTTCAGGATGCCTGGCCTGAGCCTTAGGGAAAGAGCGCAAGCGAGCATGTGCAAAGGGCCTCTGAGCCTACGGACTTCCTTCTTAAAACTTGGAGGCTGTCATCTTGCCTGTAAGGACACTTAATGGTTGTGGGAGATAACAGAATAACAGAGGTGGAAGGGACCTTAGAGGTCTTCTAGTCCAACCCCCGGCTTAAAGCAGGAGACCCCTACACTATTGAGTTGTCCAATTTAATTGTCTGTCCAATTTCTTCTTCAAATCCTTCAGCATCAACACTGACTTTGGTGATGGACGATCCTGGGGCGTAAATTAGGCTGAAGAAAAGCGACCTAGATTTTGAACCTAAAACATACGGTTGCAGGAACTGGGCATGGCTAGTCTAGTGAAGAGAAGGACCAGGGGAGAGATGATAGCAGTCTTCCAATATTTGAGAGGCTGCCCCAGAGAGGAAGGGGTCAAGCTATTTTCCAAAGCACCCGAAGGTCAGACAAGGAATAATGGATGGAAACTGAACAAGGAGAGATTCAACCTGGAAATAAGGAGAAATTTTCTGATAGTGAAAACAATCAACCAATGGAGGAGAAGTTGCCTTCAGAAGTTGTGGGAGCTTCATCACTGGAAGCTTTCAAGAAGAGACTGGACTGCCATCTGTCAGAAACGGTGTAGGGTGTCCTCCCTGTTGGACTAGATCAGAGGTCTTCAAACTTGGCAACTTTAAGACTTGTGGACTTCAACTCCCAGAATTCTCCAGCCAGCATAGCTGACTGGAGAATTCTGGGAGTTGAAGTCCACAAGTCTTAAAGTTGCCAAGTTTGAAGACCTCTGGACTAGATGACCTGCAAGGTCCCTCCCAACTCTGTTAACCTGTAAAATCTGTAAAAACCTGGGTCTCTGCAAGAAACACCAACGCGCCCACCCATCACACCCGATCCTATTCTTTCACCAAGCTGGACAGCCCGTCGGGGGGATCAGCCGGACAAAGAGCCGGTGGAAATCCACCCCGCGTACCCTAGGTAGGGTGACGCCTCCACGCCGAAGTCAGAGCTCCTACGCGGTGGGCGAAGCGTCCGGGATCGCCGCGACTGCGCTCCGATCCAGACCCTGCGCTCCCGTCCTCGCCTCCCGCTTCGCCAAAGCGCCGGTGGAAGAAAAGCCCCGTTTCT
Organism: Diadophis punctatus similis; assembly: GCA_023053685.1. NCBI lineage: Eukaryota > Metazoa > Chordata > Lepidosauria > Squamata > Dipsadidae > Diadophis > Diadophis punctatus. The sequence continues at coordinate 16,907,672 of JALIGW010000016.1, forward strand.
TACCCACTAAGAAACCCAGCAGGAAAAGCGCCAGGAGCGCCGCGACGCCCAGCCAGCTGCAAAGCACCACTTTCCGCCTGCCCATGTTCGCTTTCCCAGACCAAGGACGGCTGGCGCGGGACGAGGGACTGAAAGGTTCCTCGTCCCGGCTGGGGAGCCCCCACCCATCTCCCCGCCCACTGGCAAATCTCTCCCCCGCGCGCACTCCGAAAGCCAGCTGGGACGAGGAACTGGGATTGAGGGTGGGGCAAGGGGGAGACTAGAGTCCCGGGAGAGTCCCACTCGGGACATAGGACACCTACTTCCAGCTCCCTCTAAAACAGGGATCTCCAAACTTGGCAACTTTGAGACTTGTGGACTTCAACGCCCAGAATTCTCCAGTTCCAATATTTGAGGTGCTGCCCAAAGAAGAAGGAGTCAACCTATTCTCCAAAGCACCTGAAGGCAGGACAAGAAGCAAGGGATGGAAACTAATCAAGGAGAGAAGCAACCTGGAACTAAGGAGAAATTTCCTGACAGTGAGGACAATTAACTTGCCTCCAGAAGTTGTGAATGCTCCAACACTGGAATTTTTCAAGAAGAGATTGGAAAAAACCATTTGCCTAAAATGATGTAGGGGTTGGATTAGAAGACCTCCAAGGTCCCTTCCACTCTGCCATTCTGTTATTCCAATGAAGGAAAGGTCAGAACTCTTTTAATCCTCTAGAATAGATACCAACCAAAACTCTGGATTCCAAGAATTTTTTTTTAAAAAAAACACCCCAAAATTGCTCACTCCACCTGGTGAGTTCACTTTTCCACAGGAAAGCAACAATGAACCTTGCTCTATGGACCTTGTAAATATTCTCCCTGCCATTCCAAAACATCCAGAATCATTATCCTTACCTAGAAGTTCATTGGTTCATGTTTTACGAGGCTGTTTACCATTACAGTTGGTGCCCTATCTCCTTGGTTAGATTATTGGTTAGCAATCTAATGAGGACCAGTTAATATTTCATTAAGAAAAACTAATTCTTGATTCTTGATGAGTTGTGGGTTTGGATGACATTGAAATATCCTTATCTGAGTAGTCATGTACCTAATTTTGGACACCTCACCGTTTAGACTGCATTACTATTACTATTAGTTTTTCTCATCGTTCCTATTATCCATCTCCTCCCACTTATGACTGTATGACTATAACTTGTTGCTTGTATCCTTACGATTTATATTAATATTGATGGTTTCCCGATTGCTTATTTGTACCCTATGACAATCATTAAGTGTTTTTTACCTCATGATTCTTGACGAACGTATCTTTTCTTTTATGTACACTGAGAGCATATGCACCAAAGACAAATTCCTTGTGTGTCCAATCACACTTGGCCAATAAAGAATTCTATTCTATTCTATTCTATTCTATTCTATTCTATTCTATTCTATTCTATTCTATTCTATTCTATTCTATTCTATTCTATTCTATTCTATTCTATATCTATTTACTAATCTGGAAAAAGGACACGTCTGTATATAAGCATTTGTTTATTTATTTATTAAATAAATCTCGTTATCCAGCAACTCTTAAATTCTTTAATAAGAATCCTTCCATTTTTGTAATTTTAAAATTGCTTTACTATTTAAAGTAGAAATTTTGTTACATTTTTATTGTATAGCAAGCTGCCCGATGTCCCTTTGGATAGTGGGATGGGTGGTATATACAGGTAGTCCTTGACTTACAGCAGTTCATTTAGTGACCGGTTCTGAAAAAAGTGTCGTGACTGTTTTTCACACTTATGACCATTGCAACATTCCCATGGTCACATGGTCAAGATAGATAGATAGATAGATAGATAGATAGATAGATAGATAGATAGATAGATAGATAGATAGATATTGAAAGATATTGAAAGATATACACTGATAGATCGATGATAGATCGATGATAGATAGAGATAGATAGATAGATAGATAGGTAGGTAGGTAGGTAGGTAGATAGATAGATAGATAGATAGATAGATAGATAGATAGATAGATAGATAGATAGATAGATAGATAGATAGATAGATAGATAGATATTGAAAGATAGATATTGAAAGATATACATTGATAGATCGATGATAGATCGATGATAGATCGATAGATTGATAGATCAATCGATAGATCGATGATAGATCGATAGATCGATAGATAGACAGACAGACAGACAGACAGACATATTGAAAGATAGATATTGAAAGATATACATTGATAGATCGATGACAGATCGATGATAGACAGACAGACAGACAGACAGACAGACATATATTGAAAGATAGATATTGAAAGATATAGATTGATGATAGATTATAGATAGATAGATAGATGATAGATAGATAGATAGATAGATAGATAGATAGATAGATAGATAGATAGATAGATAGATGATAGATAGATAGATAGACAGACAGACAGACAGACAGACAGACAGACAGACAGACAGACAGACAGACAGACAGACAGACAGACAGACAGACAGACGTGTGAAAGAGAAGCAGAGATTTCTGAAACTGGGATCTATGGCATCAGCTACCAGATTCCTTTCTTTGAATCTTCGGGCAGAATGGGAATGTTATTTATGTTCTTTATTATGTTTTATAATTTAAAAAACAAACAAACCAAACTTTATGGTCCTCTCCCTATGTAAGCAAGAGGCAGTTAACCTTATATTTCAGTGTAGCCACCTATCCTCATGCAGATACTGGGCAATTTTGCTAGAGATGAAAATTTGCTTGCAGTGGCATCCATCGTTTCAGCCAACTCCCTGATCTTTGGAATCTGAGATTGGGGTGAGAAAGTGTGACCCCTTTGTGATCTGTGGACTTCAACTCCCAGAATTCCTGAGCCAGGCACGAACAGTCCATGAACTGAAGAAGCTTCTTGGATGAGAAGCAAAACATTTTCAAAGGAAAAAAAAATCCAAGAAAGTCCAGTTGCCTTTTTGGATGGTGGGGAGAGCACCTTGTCACCTTTGGGACAACTGTCTAGGTAGCTCCTTCAGCTTTGAATAGGTAGAGAATGTCTAACGTGTGTGAATTCTGTCTTTCTTTCTTCCCAGCTGATATTACAGCAGGAAGAAGCAGCTCTCTTCTCAGCCTAAAGCAGTGTTTCCCAACCTTGGCAACTTGAAGATGTCTGGACTTCAACTCCCAGAATTCCCCAGCCAGCGAATGCTGGCTGGGGAATTCTGGGAGTTGAAATCCAGACATCTTTAAGTTGCCAAGGTTGGGAAACACTGGCCAAAAGCAATAAGGTGTTTCAAGGCCAGGCAGAGTTGAAGGGTGGGGCAGTTTGTTCCTACAGCCTGATAAGAGTAGCCCAAATGTAAATTTCTGGGTCTCATTTGTCTTTTTGCCAATTGCTGAAAATCTGTCATCTCTCTAATTCTTCTGTTCTCCATTCTCAGCCAGCTGTTTGGGATGTAGTCAAACACACTTATGAACAGATTCTAATATTTAAAAAGGGAATTACTCTGGTGAAATTGTGAGGCGCTCTATTGCTGGAGATATTCAAGAAAAGATTGGACACTCATTTGTCTGGGATCCAGTAAGATCTTCTGCCTTGGGCAGGGGGTCGGATTAGAAGACGTCCAAGCAGGGGTGGGTTCCTACCGGTGCAGTCCAGTGCGCAGCTCCAGTAAGGACCCGCCGATTACGCAATTTGCGCGCGACTGCTCCGGTACCATCTTCAGTGGGCAGTCGCGCATATCGCCATCTTTTTTAAATAATTTTTTGGCTTTTTGGCTTCTGTACATCACTGTCCTAGGTAAAGTCTTCACAGAACTCATGTTTTAAGCAGTTTTTTTCCCCACCTTTGGTGATCAGAAAAATGATCACCAAAGATATATTAGAGTTCAAATCATTGTTAGAGACCCCACACACCCACTTTAGGGTCTGTTTCTGTTGCTCCCCTCTGGGAGGAGATTTCAAAGTATTTCTAGCAGGACTACCAGATTCTGTAACGGCTTTGTTCCCTAGGCCATCCGTCTGGTAAACTCGCAAGATTCGTTTTTCTCACCACGTACATGTATACATCCGGACTAGACTGTGTTGTTTCTCTGTGTCATATAACATATGTGGGTATATACATAATTTTGTATTTATTTATTTATTTTGCCATGTTCATGTAGTGTATATTGGAGGTGGTGACCCTTTGAGAGCTGAATGCAATGAAATTAGCATTTATAGCACTTAGACTTATATACCGCTTCATAGTGCTTTACAGCCCTCTCTAAGCGGTTTACAGAGTCAGCCTATGGCCCCCAACAATCTGGGTCCTCATTTTACCCACCTTGGAAGGATGGAAGGCCCAGTCAACCTTAAAATTTCATTTTAATGTATGCCGATTAGTGTACATTCAAAGTGACAATAAAGTTATTCTATTCTGTTCTGTTCTCTCTTCCCACCTGTCCAAAGCAGGTCTAAAAAATATGGAGATTTTTCTCAATGTCAGCCAATCATCTAAAAAATATTTTAACTCATCAGAGCTATTTTCTGGATGGACAGTGAGAGCAAAGAGTTTCACGGGAACTTTTATACGGATGAATAATGTTGGTTTCAACTCGGGTTGAATGGATCTTTTAGCCAGAATATACTAATGATCTTGAATCTTCAATCCACTAGAAGCGCAACATATACCAAGTTAATCACAATGTCACCAAGATGCAACTGAAGTAGCATTGACCAGGGAACTATGAAATCTTGGTGTCTAGCCAATCACGGTGTTCCTTTAAGAGTCTCGGCTGCAGCTGTCACGGTGAAAGCAGCAATGAAGATCTGCTTCTTCACTTCTTCCCAGGCTTTCTCTTGGTCTGCTTTGGGATCAATGTCAAACAGGGCATCATAGATCCCAGGGAAGGACACTCCAGCATACTTGTTGTAACTGTTCGGAGCAAAAATGATGTGTCTAGAAAAAAGGCAGTAAGGTCAATTGGCCATTGGAATCACATTATTTAGAACAGAAGTTCTCAAGGCTTGAAACAAACTCAGCATTCTCTAGCCTGCTGCTTTCAAAACATTCAGATATTCAGATATTCAGATTACTAGAGTTGGAAGGGACCTTGTAGGTCATCTAGTCCAACCCCCCGCTTAAACAAATGGCAGTCCAATCTCCTTTTAAAAGTCTCAAGTGTTGGAGCTCTCACAACCTCCGTAGGCAAGCTGTTCCACTGGTTGATCGCTCTCACCGTCAGAAAGTTTCTCCTTATTTCCAGGTTGAATCTCTCCTTGGTCAGCTTCCATCCATTATTCCTTGTCTGGCCTTCTGGTGCCTTGGAAAACAGCCTGACTCCCTCCTCTCTGTGGCAGCCCCTTGAATATTGGAACACTGCTATCATGTCTCCCCTGGTCCTTCTCTTCGCTAGACTGGGCATGCCCAGTTTCTGCAACCATGTTATAGTTTCCAGCCCCTTAATCATCCTGGTTGCTCTCCTCTGCACTTTCTCTAGAGTCTCAATGTCTTTTTTGTAGTGTGGTGACCAAAACTGGATGCAGTACTCTAGGTGTGGTCTAACTAAGGCTTTATAGAGTGGTATTAGTACCTTCCTAGTCCTAGATTGTATCCCTCTATTAATGCAATTTAGGATTGCATTGGCTTTTTTGGCTGCCGCTGCACACTGCTGGCTCTTGTTTGTTTGTTTGTTTGTTTGTTTATTTAGTCACTTTTATATGCCGCCCAACTCCCGTGGGACTTAGATTTAGTTGGTTGTCCACCAAGACTCCAAGATCCCTCTCGCAGTCACTGCTATTGAGTGTGGTTTCACCCAGTTTATATGTATATTTTTGGTTTTTCTTACCTAGGTGCAGGACTTTACTTTTCTCTGCATTGAATTTCATTTTATTAGATAGGGCCCAATGTTCTAGTCTGTCAAGATCCATTCAGAAGAACTTAACTGAATCAGGCCAGAGGCTCACCTAGTCTACATTCAATGTAGACTAATCAACAACCAGATGCATACTGGAAGCCAACAGGATTAGACTGGAAGGGGAAAGATCTCTTTTGAAGAAGATCTTAAGTGTTGGCTTTAAGAAGCAGTTCAAAGATTAGGTGACATGACTAAGTCCTCTCCTCCATTGTTTAGTTTCCATATCTCAATTGACCATCTTTATACCTGATAGAATGACCTCTATGGTTTATTTAGACTTCATTATCTTTCCGGCAAATATCTGGAAGTTTTTCCAAACAAATCCATCATGACATGATGGACAAGGCAATTTATTGTTAAAAACTTTCACCTGGGAGACCAGTGGGCTGCTTTTAGCCATTGGTTGGTCACTATCAGAACACATTATGAACTAGATGGGCCAGAAGTCTAGTCCAAAAGGTCACTGCTTATGTTCTTATGATATATAAGGATTTTTAAGACTGGGAGAATGGAAAGAAGGTTGACAAGCCACCCTGAATCACTGGGTTGAGTTGGGTGGCTATACCGTAGAAATAGAAGAAATAAATCTCTCTTCTGCACTCTAGAGAAAGTGCAGAAGAGAGCAACCAGGATGATAAATGGTCTGGAAAATAAAACATACAAAGAGCGGTTGCAGGAACTGAGCTTGGCCAGTCTGGCGAAGAGAAGGACCAGGGGTGACATGATAGCAGTGTTCCAATACTTGAGGGGATGCCACAGAGAGGAGGGGGTCAGGCTGTTCTCTATGGCACCAGAAAGCCAAACAATGAATAATGGATGAAAGCTGACCAAGGAGAGATTCAACCTGGAAATAAGGAGAAACTTTCTGACGGTGAGAGCGATCAACCAGTGGAACAGCTTGCCAGCGGAGGTTGTGAGAGCCCCAACACTTGCGACCTTCAAGGAGAGACTAGACTGCCATCTGTCTCAAATGGTGTAGGAACTCCTGCTTGAGCAGGGGGTTGGACTAGATGACCTACAAGGTCCCTTCCAACTATAATAATAAATCTAAATCTAAATATATATATATATTTTCTCCTTACCTATAAAATGGTCTGCCGGGCAATCCAAGAGGATCGATAAATGCTCTTTCCAAGAACATCAATTGATCGTTCCAAGATCTTACTTCAATTGGGCTGGAAATTAGACAATTGAAATAACAATGTTAGAGGGAACATGACTTCGGATCAGGATGCACAAACTTTTCAAAAACCAAGCAAAGTTGAGAGAGGAATATTTTAACTGGACTTTCTAAGGCTAGAGATTGCAAGGAGCCCCTTAAAGTTCAAATAATATCAGGAGAACGGAGGGTATCTTATCTGAACGGCCAGAAAATTCGGAGACTTACTTATGGATGTCCACTAATTCAAGTCTGCGGTGAAAGTCATTAGCAACTTCTGAAAATGCCCTTACAGAATCCCGAAGCAAAACTGGAATAATGCAGAAGAGAAAATGCTAAATTACTTTTATTGTTTCCATAAAGTTAGCTCAAGTGTAGAGAACCTGTAGCTCTCCAGAGGTTGAATGACAGCTCTCACATCCCTTATTCCCCACGCAGTGTAGAAGTATGAGAATTGTAATTCAGAATTTTCCGTAATGGCCTAGCAGGCTGGAATTCTGAGACAGGGCTGAGGAAGTAATTGTATTATGGCAGGAAGCCCATGTAAACAAACAGTAGGAAGAGGTCAACAATTATTCGCTCCAAGGTAGTCTTTGTTTCACAGCAGTTAACTGAAAAAACAAAGGATTATCTGCTTTGGCAAACCAAGGTGACTAGGTCAGCAGATGCTGATGAGATAGAAAAAGACGAAAACTGCATGACACGGACTTTTAGTTAGTTAATCTCCCAGACAAGGCCAGACAAGGAATAATGGATGGAAACTGAACAAGGAGAGATTCAACCTGGAAATAAGGAGAAATTTTCTGACAGTGAGAGCAATCAATCAATGGGACAGAAGTTGCCTTCAGAAGTTGTGGGAGCTTCATCACTGGAGGTTTTCAAGAAGAGATTGGACTGCCATCTGTCAGAAATAGTGTAGGGCAGTGATGGTGAACCTTTTTTTCCTCAGGTGCCAAAAGGGAACGCGTGCCTATGCAGGGGTGAAATGCTCCCGGTTCGGGCGGGCCAGTCATTTGTCGTATAGCTGATAGAGCTGATAGCGATCGCAGCACGACACTTCCCCCACCCACTTCCCCCGCCCGCCTGGACGCCGCCATTTGGGTTCTTTTACCCTCTGTGCATGCGCAAAGGCGGGTGGGGGAAGCGGGTGGGGGAAGGCTCGCGCTGCGATCGCTATTGTCTCTATCGGCTCTACAGTGAACAACTGGCCCGCCCGAACTGGAAGCATTTCACCACTGCCATACCCATAATGCAATGCCCCCCCCCCATGTGCATGCGTGCAGGCCTCACTGAAGCCTCCGGACTTCTAGTAGGCCCATTGGGCTATTTTTCGCCATCCCCAGGCTTCAGGAAAGCCTCCGGAAGTTCAGAAACAAACTTCCAGTAGGCCCGTTGGGCCGTTTTTCACCATCCATAGGCTCCGGAGGCTTTCTTGAAGCCTGGGGAGGGCAAAAACAGTCTCTCCCTGCCCTCTGGAAGGCCAAAAATCAGCTGGCCAGCACTGGAGCTGACATAGGGCAACGTCTCGCGTGCCCTCAGATATGATTCCACGTGCCACCTGTGGCACGTATGCCATAAGTTCGCCATCACGGGTGTAGGGTCTCCTGCCTGGGCAAGGGGATGGACTAGATGACCTACAAGGTCCCTTCCAACTCTTGTTACTCGGTTGTTTTGCAATGGTCAGATTTTGTTTTTCACTGACTGCCTGAGAACTCACTTTCACAACAAGTAGATCAAAGAAATCGGGGAGGAATGCTGTGTGTTATTGAAGATCCTGCCTTGATGTTGGAGATTTGTCTGCTTACCTAATGATACATTGTGTGCTTCCATTGCTGCCTGATGTTTCATGGTTATGTTGTAAATGATATCAACATAGCTGTTAAGTGCCTTGGCATAATCCCTGCAGTCGAAGGGGAGGATGGCCGCATCAGCCAGCTCAAACACCAGCCCGCCTCGCACTTGTGCTACAGCCAAGTGATTCTTGAAAGTTGGGTCATAAAACTTTTCCACAATCTCGTACGTCTCATAGACACTGTGATAAACTGGATAGCTGCTGAACTTGTCCACTTTCTGGAAAAAAAGACATCAGCCTATGTGGGCTTCATTTTTGTGATTGAACAACATTTGTACACAAAAAAGTGGGATTTGCACAACACTTAGCAAAATAGAATTGCTATGTTCACAGATCTGTCCTAAGAGCTAATAATACATTGTAGCTGAACTTGATGGTCTGGATTGCAAATGTGCTAAAATGGATTATCAGATACGTTATCAGATGCACTATAATTTCAATTTAGATTTCACTTGCGTTGCATTAATAATTTCTCAGGGTTTTCCCAAAGGTGTTTTTTTCAGGAGGCAACTGGACTTCCTTGTTTTTTCTTTGAAGACGTTTCGCTTCTCATCCAAGAAGCTTCTTCAGCTCTGACTGGATGGTGGGGAATGGAAGGATTTATATTCCTTGCAGACAGCTGGTCATTTGCATTCTTTTAGAGAGTCGCTGAGGCCACTTGGAGGTTAATCTGTATCCTCAAGGTCACCTGAGTGGTGCTCCTGGTTCCTGTAGTCTGCCATTTTTCCTCTGGAAATCCATTCCTACTCCCACACCATTCAAAGGTGTATAGCTAAAAGTCCTACAGAGCTGAAGAAGCTTCTTGGATGATAAGCGAAACATCTTCAAAAGAAAAAACAAGAAAGTCCTGAAAATAGCACCTGGATGACTGAGAATCTCTGCAGACTTTCCCAGGGTTTGATCATTTGCTCCTTGCAAATGATAAATGGTTGCTGATTGGAATATGAGTCCTTTTTTAAATATTATTTTAACCCCGTCCGTCTTTATTATTTTTATAAATAACTCAAGGCGGTGAACAAACCTAATCCTCCTTCTTCCTCTATTTTTCTCGCAACAAGATCCTTCTGAGATAAGTTGGATTGATAGGGAGTGACTGGCCCAAAGTCACCCAACTGGCTTTCATGGCTAAGGCAGGACTCGAACTTACAGCCTTGCCACCTGGGGTATTCTGGGAGCTGAAGTCCACACATCTTAAAGTTGTCAAATTTGAGAAACACTAGGGCAGTGATGGCTAACCCTTTTCTCTTCGCATGGCAGCACCCATAATGCAATGCACATGCAACCCCCCTGTGCTCCCCTGCCCTCCGTGCATGCGCGTGCGACCCCCCGTGCTCCCCCCGCCCTCCTGCGCATGCGTGTGCGACCTTACCCATCCCCTCTGGAGGGCCTCCGGAGCCCAGGGGAGGCCTTTTTTGCCCTCCCGGAGGCTCGACAAAAGCCTGGGGAGGGCGAAAAACAGGCCTGACAAAAGTCCGGAACGGGCCAAAAATCAGCTGGCCGGCAGGAGGCGCATGCGCACGTTCAAGTATTTAATTTATTTATTTTGTTTGTTATTTCTTTCCTTATTGTTGGGCCTTTGACGGTAAATCAATAAACTAAATTAAAAAAGTGCTTTAATAAGCAGTTTTGAAGATCTTTAATATCTCCTTTCATAGGTAGATGGCATAAGGTGAGGCCCAAATTATATTTTACTTAGTACGGCATTGCGTTGGGCTTACAATCAGATTTGTGCAATTGTGGATTGTACAGCTTGAGACGGGAAAGGCCATCTGTTTCCACTGGAATTAAATTCTTAGATAATTTGCATCTTCTGAACTATTGGGAAATACTTGAGATAAGAAAAATGGACTTTCACGGGTAATTCTTATCTTTGAAGTGGAAAGATTTCAGATTCTCCCTATGGCATTCTTGCAGCTTTCTCTGTTAGGGCATTTTTTCAGATGTCCTGAACTGCAGTTCCCACAATCCACAGCCAACATCTGGATAGTTTTAGGTTTCAGACGGCAGTTTCAATTAGATTTCTTCACGCTATTCTTTGAAGAGAGAGCAGGTTTGGCGGTTAAGGAACCGGACTAGAAATCAGGAGGCCGTTACTTCTAGTCCTGCTTTGCGTACACACCCAGCGTACAAAGCCAGCTGAGCCAGTCGCTCTTTGTCATCCCTAAGAATGAGGCAATGGCAAACCACTTCCAAAATCTTCCCAAGAAATCTGCAGGGATTGGTCCAGGCAGGAACCAGGTGTCAACACTGATTTGAAGGCACCACCCTCCCCAAAAAATTATTTGAACACACTTACTGTCACGTAGTGAATATTGTCAGTTGTATGACTATGCAGGGTGATGCACCCCTATTCTAATATTATGGTATATTCCAATACAGGCAGAACACGTGATATGATCTTCTGCGCATGTCCACATTCCTGATCCACCATTAATCACTTTTGACTTGGCTCTTGACCGGAACGGTCGTATTTTCTTAGCAAAGATGTAATTATTCAGGATTTATTGTTTTTGTACCGAAATAAATATTTCTATTAGACTTTTAATCTCGGCTTTATTTCTAACTGTCTGAATTCCAAGCAAAGATCCACATCGCCTCTATGAGATTTTATTCTCATCCCAACACTTACAAAGTTTTTAGTGTAACGGGCTCTACCAGAAGCGATTCCCAACCTTTGGAAAAAGACTTCAAAATCATTGCCGGAACCCAGTTTGCTTATCCTGTTGGGGAAAGAAAATAGGTAAGGGAAGGAGAACAAGTGATGTAAGAAATTATAAATTATTTTAATGTGGGATACTGCAGATCTCAACAAGTTTCTGAACAATGCAGAAATTCTTCTGCATCTCTTTCCTTCTTTCTTTTTTTCTTTATAAAGCTGATTTTATCATTTACAGAAGAAAGAGGGGAAGAGACTGGGTAGATTAGAGCAGCGTTTCCCAACCTTGGCAACTTGAAGATATCTGGACTTCAATTCCCAGAATTCCCCAGCCAGTGAATGCTGGCTGGGGAATTCTGGGAGTTGAAGTCCAGATATCTTCAAGTTGCCAAGGTTGGGAAACACTGGATTAGAGAGAAAGGGGAAGTTAGATGCATATGGCTTGAAAAGAGAAACCAAAATAAATCAATAAACAATTAACTTAGTATTGTAAATATGACGATTTTCAACTATGTTAAAATGAGACGTTTATATTAAAGAATCGTAACTAAGTATGTAAATGAAAATGAAAATGATAAGTATGTAAATGAAAAGGATTATATAAGCATGAAATTAATGTCGATATAAGTTGCTGTACTGTAACCCTAGAGGTTATGTAGTGTATTTTGTACTGTATTGTTTTGTTTTGTCCATTTTTGTATATGTTTTTTATTTATTTATTTATTTTATTTATTTATTTATTAAAATTTCTATGCCGCCCAACTCCCAGGGGACTCTGGGCGGCTAACAACAGGTATAGAAATATAATCAATAAAAAACAATTTTAAAAACATATTAAAATACTATCAATCTTTTAAAAGAACTTTCACTCATACCCCGCCTGCCGGAAGAGCCAAGTTTTTATTGCTTTATGGTAAATAATGTAAATAACTCAATAAAAATTATTTAAAAAAGAAAAAGAAAAAAAATAGATGCATATCTGCATATGTCCTAAAACCTAGATGTGGAGGGAGAGTTATTCCCCAGCCAAATTGAATAACTTGGCCTGAGCAATGGATCTACACAACTTTTCTACTATGAGCGTCATACAGGAGAATACTCACTTCACTTATTTTATGTATTTATTAGATTTTTATCCTGCCTTTATTACTTTGTAAGTATAACTCAAGGCAGCAAACATACATAACAGTTCTTCCGCCTCTTGCTGCTTTTCCCACAGCAACCCTGTGAGGTGGGATGGGCTAATAGAAGGTGATTGGCCCAAAGTCACCCAGGCAGCTTTTATGCCTAAGGTGGAACTAGAACTCATAGGCTTCTGGTGATTGGCTGGCTTCAATGCCTAAGGCCTGGGTTTCAAACTCAATCACATCACGTGACATATCGTGATGTATCGCAATGTTTTTTGCAGAGCTGGGGTGGGTGTGGCCTTCGCATGACACATCTGGCCCATGGGCCACCAGTTTGACAGGCCTGGCCTAAGGTGAAACTAGATGTCAGCATTCCAAGTTATAGACCCATAGCAAACAGAACTCCGAGGCAGGTAGATTCCTCAAAGAACAGTTTTATTTGGAGATATCATATTGGCACAGACTGGTGAAAACCAACTCTGAGACTTCCCGCAGTTTTCACCTAATGAAAAACTGAAAGTTTTCCTTTCCCCCCAAACAATAAGTCACATTGTCCAATCTAGGGGCTAGCCGGTTGCCTGGTTACTTCTCTCCTCCTCCTCCTCCTCCTCCTCCTCCTCCTCCTCCTCCTCCTCCTCCTCCTCCTCCTCCTCCTCCTCCTCCTCCTCCTCCTCCTCTCTCCAGCCAGCTGTTGGAATGTCCTTGGTTCCCAGGCGAAACCATTTTGTTTTGGCTACAAAAGCCCAGCTATTCCCCCCTCCCTATCCCTCGGCTCCAGTGGGGCAACACTGAAGTTTGAAAAATGGCCTCGGTGAGACCAGCTTCAAGGTTGACACTAGAACTCACGGTCTCCTGGTTTCTAGGCCAGCACCTTAACCATTACGCTAAACTGGCTGCTTTCTATCTTCCAGAACAGGTCCCAGTGTATTTGGACTGTCTTTTGTATTTGCATCTCAGCTGCCACCAAAAATCCACTCCCTTTTCCGCAAGGCAACTCCGCCTCTGATTTCCACCTTTCCCATTTTGGCACTTACCTTGGGAAACCTTTCTGTTCCCTTGATGGGTTTTTCTCATACCAGCTTTCAAAAAGAGACCTGCCTTCAAATCCTTCATCAGGGCTTGGTATCTACGAAGACATGCGTTGTGTTAATGAAACTATAGAAGAAAGGGAAGACATACCATTATTACCAAGAGTCGTGGTGGCGCAGTGGTTAGAATGCAATATTGCAGGCTAACTCTGCCGACTGACAGCAGTTCGATCAGAGGTGATATTCAGCCAGTTCGGGAGAACCGATAGTGATGACCTGCGGGTGGGCCTGCCCCCTGCCCATCTGCCCCGGTGCTATGACGTCTTATTTAGGCACGTTTTGAAGCCGTGCACATGCGTGTAAGCCGCACATGCTCACATTTGTGAACCGGTAGGCGAAAGTACGTGAATACCACCTCTGAGTTCAATCCTGACAGGCTCATGGTTGATTTAGCCTTCCATCCTTCCAAGATTGGTCAAATGAGGACCCAGATGGTTGGGGGCAATATGCCGATTCTGTAAACCCCTAAGAGAGGGCTGTAAAGCACTGCGAAGCGGTATATAAGTCTAAGTGCTATTGCTAACCTTTTTCAAGAGGAAAATTGGGAGTGTGAATACACTATAGCACCTTTCTGGAGCCATGTTATTCCAGGAAAAGGTGCTGTTGCTTTAAGACAGGGGTGGCCAAACTATGGTTCTTTGAGGACCTGTGGACTTCAACTCCCAGAATTCCTGAGGTGGCTCAGGAATTCTGGGAGTTGAAGTCCACAGGTCCTCAAAGAACCATAGTTTGGCCACCCCTGCTTTAAGATGTTACAAACAGGTGTTCTATTTGCATTTCACGTGTGCTCCAAACAACCTTTTGGAGATTGAATCTGAAATGCTGTGTGTATTCAATGTTGCAATGGTCTAAATGGGAAATATGTAATATAGCCTTTCTCAACTGGTTTGCTCCAGTTATATTATACAACTCCCACAATGCCCTGGGGTGTTATTTTGGAATCCAACACATCTGGACAACACCACACTGAGAGAGGCTGATGTCTGACACAACGTGCTTTTGTAAAATAATAGATTGTGGATTACAAGCTATCTTATCTACTTAATCATCAGGGCAACCCTATATGAAATTGGACTTGCTTATACTGGCATTCCAAAATTAAGCTCTGGTGCACTGTCATTATTCAAACCACATGATACTTATTTTTCAAGGTACCGTACTATTTACATACCTCACAGAAAAGTGGCTGGTTTTAATTACTGTTATTCTGGAAGGCCTTCGTTTCTCAGACAAAGTATGAGGTCAACGGAAAAACACACTCAACCACACAGTATTGTCCAGTCTAGAAGGACATTCCGTCCAGTCCAGTGTTTTTTCAACTTCAGCAACTTTAAGAAGTATGCACTTCCCCTGCCAGAATTTCCCAGTCAGCATGTTGAAGTCCAAACTTCTTAAAGTTGCTGAGGTTGTGACACTCTGTTCTAGATCAACCAAGCTGCAGATATCAGTTCTGCCCTTTGAGTCTTTAATCTTCTCATGTTGATATCCAAAGGTGTGTTTTTTTTCAAGAGGCAACTGGGCTTTCTCTGTTTTTCCTGGAAGACAGTTCGCTTCTCATCCAAGAACTGAAGAAACTTTTTGGATGAGAAGCGAAACGTCTTCAAAGAAAAACAAAGAAAGTCCAGTTGCCTCTTGAAAAAAAGCACATTTGGGACATTCACTTACCTTCCCTACCGGTTCGCAAATGGGAGCGTGCGCGCACACTCTCTCTCTACACTCGCACGCGCCACCTCCGTGCATGCGCAAAGCCTTCTGCCCATGCGCACAGCCTCGAAAATGTGGATAAATGGGACGTGATTACGTCTGGGCGGGTGAGTGGGGCGACCTGCAGTCAGCACTACTGGTTCGCGTGAACCGGATAGAACCGGCTGAATACCATCACCGGTTTGGGACAACCATGACCTGGAGGACTGAGAATCTCCATAGACTTCCCATGTTGAGATCTCAAGATTAAAATTGTACAGAGGAGGCAAATAGATCCTCACAATTCAAATGTTGCCCTCAACGCGGCAAATTCCAGGACCGAAAGGACAGGACAGTTTCTCATGTGGACATTGGACCAGGTGCAGCCTGTGAACTTGATCACCCTCAAAGAGTGATAGAGTGGATGTCTTGCATTCATAGAATTTATGGTTGTTTATTTGCTAGATTTCTACCTGAATTCTCTTAAGATGGCTTCCAAGGGGATGTCCCTTTGTTTTATCTCTACAGTAGTAACCTGTAAGGTGCATTCAGCTGAAAGAGAAAGTGAGTAGATTTCTGGCCCTAGATAATCATAATCATTATCATAATCATTAGAACTAGAGATATCCAGAGGATGGGGCTTAAAAACTCAGGGTTTTGTATACCTATCAGGCATTCCTGAACAGCAACACTGTCATCTTAGACCAGTGTTTCTCAACCTTGGCAGTTTGAAGATGTGTGGACTTCAACTCCCAGAATTCCACAGCCAGCAACGCTGGCTGGGGAATTCTGGGAGTTGAAGTCCACACATCTTCAAACTGCCAAGGTTGAGAAACACTGTCTTAGACTCTTTCCTGCCTTAAATGCAGAACACAAGAATAGCACTCCTGTCTGATAACACTCCAGCTTCTGTTCAAATATTTTCATCTCGGAAAAGGCCACCATTTATGGAAATCAGAGGTGGGTTCCTGCCAGTTTGGACCGGTTCTATAGAACTAGTAGAAACTTGGCGGCCTGGGTCGCTAGAACTGGCAGTGACCCAGGCCTGCCACGCCCCCGAACCGGCTCTCTCGGCAGCGTCATAGGTGCCGCCATCTTGTTTTTTGCTTCTGCGCATGCGCGCGAAACGTTGCGATGTGCACCGGTAGTGAAAGGTAAGTGGAACCCGTCCCGGTAGAAAATAGAAACCAGGATGAACCCAGTTAGCTGGAAGATCTGAAGTTCCCAAGAACCTTAGGGAGAATTGTTCTGAATTCTTCTCAAAAACTTTAAGAAATTGATCTGTGACTTTACAGTACATCTGTCCATATTTTACCTCTTTAGTTAGATTGTATACCAGGCTATGCATCGATGGGGTACAGTCAACTCGAAGGGTGAAGTTGCCTGGAAGAAAAGGACAGTATCTTCACTGTATTTTAGAAGGAATCTTTTTAAATAAATTGATTTTATTTGGGGGAAACCCAACCAACATAGTTTGAATGTAGATTTCTATTGTTTTTATGTTTCTGATTTTTTTTAAATGCTTTTGGATTTTAACAGAATAATAGAGTTGAAAGAGACCTTGGAGGTCTTCTAGTCCAACCCCCTGTTCAAGCAGGAGACCCTATAGCCGTGGTGGCGAACCTATGGCACGCGTGCCAGAGGTGGCACGCGGAGCCATAGAAGCCGGCACACGAGGGTTCCCACCGGCAAACCGGAAGTGCGAAAAAATGCACTTCCGGTTTGCCGGTGTGCTGTTTTTTGCATCCGGAGGGTTCAGGGAAGCTTACTGAAGCTCCAGAATGCAAAAAACTACAAAACGGACAAACCGGAAGTGCACTTTTCCGCACTTCCGGTTTGTCCGTTTTGTAGTTTTTTGCATTCCGGAGCTTCAGGGAGCTTCCCTGAACCCTCCGGAGTGCAAAAAACAGCATACCAGCAAACCGGAAGTGCGTTTTTTCGCATTTCCGGTTTGCCGGTTTCGTCGTTCCAGGCTCCGGTAAGCCTTTGCGCGGGGGTGGGGGTGTGTGCGCATGCGCAGGGGGCAGCATGGGGGGTGTTGTGCGCATGCGTGGGGGGGGAGGGAATGGGTGTGGGCATGCGAGCGCGCATGAGCGCGCCCCCCCCTTTTTGGCACGCGAGCCGAAAAAGGTTCGCCACCACTGCCCTATAGCATTTCAGAGAAATTACTGTCTAATTTCTTCTTAAAAACTTCCAGTGTTGGAGCATTTACAACTTCTGGAGGCAAGCTGTTCTATTTATTAATTGTTCTCCCTGTCAGGAAGTGTCTCCTTAATTCTAAGTTGCTTCTCTCTTTGTTCAGTTTCCATCCATTGCTTCTTGTCCTGCCCTCAGGTACTTTGGAGAATAGGTTGACCCCCTCTTCTTTGTGGCAGCCCCTCAAATATTGGAAGACTGCTATCATGTCACCCTTAATCCTTCCCTTCATTAGATTAGGCATACCCAGTTCCCACAACCATTCATCGTATGGTTCTAACTGTTCTAACAGGAAATTTTTTCTTGGACAACCATTTGTCTGAAATTTTACAGAGTTTCCTACCTGAGCAGGGGATTGGACTAGAAAACCACTAAATCCCTTCTATCTTTGTTATTTAGTTATTCTGAGTTAGTTTATAGCAGGGATAGGTTCCTCCTGGTTCGGACCGGTTCGCCCGAACTGGTAGTGACCCTCTGGTGATGTCACGATGATGTCACAGTCCGTGGGCGCCGCCATCTTTTTTTTTAATTTTTTTGAATTTTTTTTTACATTTGTTTGAATTTTTTTTGAATTTTTTTGATTTTTTTTTCTTCTGAGCATGTGCAAAAGCTGAGTTCCCGGCACTGTGCATGTGGTCACCATCTTGTTTTCGGCTTATTTATTTATTTATTTTTGGATTTTTGGGCATAGTGCATGCGCACGCGCATAAAGCATGCACACCCACGCAGCACGCTCACGTGGCGCAGGAGGAAGCAAACTGGTAGTGAGGTAAGTTAGAACCCATCCCTGGTTTACAGAGTTAGTTTATCAATTGTTTATCCAATGCAATTCAGAAATGACCAATCGCAAGTGTGTTTTACCTTCTATAGAGGAATCAGCATTGATGTAGGCCACAGCCCTCTCTTGTAGTATTTTGACATTTTCCTAAAATGGAAAGGAGGAATTGAAAACTAATTCAGATTAGGGGCACAAATATTTCTTTATGGACTCCAGTAGTTTTCACATACAGGTTATCCTTAACTAACAACAATTAATTTAGTGAAATTACGATGGCACTAAAAATTTGATTTATAACCATTTTTCACACTTACGACCATTGCATCATCCCCATGGTCATGTGATCAAAATTCAGATGCTTGGCAACTGGCTCATATTTATGACGGTTGCAGTGTCCCAGGGTCATAGGCTGACCTTTTGCAATCTTCTGATAAGCAAAAGCAATAGGGAAGCCAGATTCACTTAACAACCATATTACTAAATTAACTACTGCAGATTCACTTAACAACTGTGGCAGGAAAAGTCAAAAAGCGGGGCAAAACTCACTTAACAACTGTCTCACTTAGCAACGGAAATTTTGGGCTCAATTGTGATTGTAAGTTGAAGGACTATCTATATAGCTTTGCTAATTTAAATGATCCACCTACAAATCTAACTCCACAGGTGACACTCAATTTATACTAGACTCCATTATTGTCCTGAATTTTAAAGTTTGATATATTTTTCTCATTTTTATTAGTTATAAATCATTTTTATCATTTTTATTATTTACAACACTCTCAGGGGTCCTCATAATCAAAATTATTTGCAAGATACTGAAAATACCGTATTTTTCGGAGTATAAGACGCACTTCCCCCCCGCAAAAGAGGGTAAAAATTTGGGTGTGTGTTATATACCAAATGTAGCCCCGCCCACCCGCCCCCACTCTTTGGCCTCTGCCTCCCAGCAATTTACCTCCTTGCAGCAAACAGCAAACAGCCTGTTCCAGTTTCAGCTTCAGCACAGCCTGATTAGCACAAGCAGCTGATTGTCGGTTGGATCGGCCTCCCGACCATCAGCTGTTTCAGGCTGCAGGGAGGCAGAGGCAGAGGCAGATTTTTTTCCCCTTGTGCTAATCAGCCTTGCTGAAACTGAAAGTGAAACTGAAGCAGGCTGTTTGCTGTTTGCTGCAAGGAGGCAAATTGCTGGGAGGCAGAGGTAGAGGCAGATATTT
The DNA here is from genome assembly GCA_023053685.1 of Diadophis punctatus similis. Classification (NCBI taxonomy): domain Eukaryota; kingdom Metazoa; phylum Chordata; class Lepidosauria; order Squamata; family Dipsadidae; genus Diadophis; species Diadophis punctatus. The sequence continues at coordinate 16,927,303 of JALIGW010000016.1, forward strand.
TTTTCTTGTTTTCCTCCCCCAAAAAGTTGGTGCATCTTATACTTTGGAGAGCCTTATACTCCCAAAATTACGGTATTTGCAAAAATTGAAAGCAATGACACTAGTTTTAAAAAGTACAGGATTTTTTCATGAAAAATAATTTACATTAATACACATCAGGGGTGGGTTCCTCCCGGTTCATATCTGATCGCCCAAACAGTTAGCGATCCGCTGGTGATGTCATGTTACTGGATCGTCTGGTGCCGGTCCGTGTGCACCGCCATCTTTTTGTTCGTTCAGCATCTCAAAAAAAGGGCCTCCCACCCGCCCCTGGGTCAATACTGACCTTTATTTCTTTGCCCGAAGCACAGCTGATCAGCTCCTCAGCTGTGTTTTGGGCTGATTCCAGCTCCTGAGCATGCGCGGAAGCCTAATTCCATGGGTGGATGCGCGCAATGCGAACCGGTGGCGATGGTAAGTGGAACCCACCCGTGATACACATAATAAACTTTGTTGACTTACCTCTGCCCACTCTGTTGATCCCATTAAGCCAAACTCCTCAGCATCCCAACTAGCAAAAATTATTGTCCTTCTGGGTCGCCAACCTATATAGAACACCGTTGGTTTAATAGTCAAAGTGAAGCCAGCCCAAATGACAACATCCAGTACCCCGCTTCCTCTGCTTTAAATTCTCATTTGTTTTTCAGCAGTTTGTGAATAAAAAGCAGGCCCTTAAAAGTGGGGTGTGGAGGGGTAGTCCCAGTTAACATCATGCTAAAACAAAATAAAACAAAAATCAAATCTGTAAACTATGCCCAAGGAACTAACCTCATCACCCCACCAATACAAGCAGGGCAAGCTACTGTATGTAAACAGGGAGCAAACCAGAGGTGGGTTCCTCCCTGTTCAGACCGGTTCTATAGAACCGACAGTAAACTGGTGGTGATGTCACGGAGCTGGTTCTGTCGGTGCCGGTTCTGTGGCCGCTGCCATCTTGTTTTTTGCTTCTGCGCATGCGCAGGAACTGAGTTTTCAGCACTGCACATGCACCAGCGTGGCATGGCCACGTGACGCACAATGCGCCCACAGCCACGTGGCGTGGGAGGAAGTGAACCCGCGGCGAGGTAAGTTAGAACTTACCCCTGGAGCAAACCAGAGGTGGGTTGCTACTGGTTTGCACCGGTTCAGGCGAACAGGTAGTGGCGGTGGCGGGAGGCTCTGCCCACCCGCCCAGACATAATCAAAAACGCTCTGCGCATGCGCAGAAGCATTGTGCACACGCAAAGCATGTGCGTGCTCCCGCGTGCTCCCATTCCCGAACCGGTAGCAAAGGTAAGTGAAATAAATAAACAAATAAATAAATAAATAAATAAATAAATAAATAAATAAATAAATAAATAAATAAATAAATAAATAAATAAATAAATCCTTCCCATTTTTCTCTCGGTATTTCTCAACTTCAGCAGCTGTTTGGCCTTACCTTCCTGTTTCAGCTTCCCAAAACTTCGGACGATCTCATGAACAACCGCAGCTCCACTCTGGGGATCAATCCCGCCAAACACCCATGAATCACGGTGGCCACCCAGAATGACGTATCTATCTGGATCAAAAGGCATGAAAAGCTTCACATTATGATAGTAAAGTTGGTAAATGTCAAAGGTTGCTTCCAAGCACTTCGAACCTCCAAGTGCTTCAATGACCCTCCAAAAGGATGCAAATGACCAGCTGTCTGCAAGGAATATAAATCCTTCCATTCCCCACCATCCAGCCAGAGCTGAAGAAGCTTCTTGGATGAAAAGCTTCTTCAAAAAGAAAAAACAAGAAAGTCCAGTTGCCTCTTGAAAAAGCACCTTTGGGACAACCATCACCTGGATGACTGAGAATCTCTACAGAAGTTGGTAAATGTTCACCAAAAGTGGCCTGGAAAGAAGTAGGCCTTTATTATTTTAAAAATGAGACTTAAATGAGAAATTGATACCCCTGAGTAGGATTGCCTTAATTTACAAGAACGCTTCGGGAGTCCAGTTCTGTTCCCGTGCATGTCCTGAAGGCATCCATCAGCTGGGACTAAGTTTCAAATGCTATCCATGCTAAGGAAAAGTTGAGGGTGCCCTACAGATGATCTTAGAACACAGAACACAGAATAATAGGGTTGGAAGGGACCTTAGGGTCTTCTAGTCCAATCCTCTTCTCAAGCAGGAAAGCCTATATCATTCCAGACAAATGGCTTGTCGAGTCTCTTCTTGAAACCCTCCAGTGATGGAGCAGCCACAACTTCTGAAGGTAAGGTGTTTCACTGATGAATTGTTCTCACTGTTAGGAAATTTCTCCTTGGTTCTAGGTTGCCTCTTTCCTTGATTAGTTTCTATCCATTGCTTCTTGTCCCTGCCCTCAGGTGCTGTGGAGAATAGGTTGATTCAGGGGTGATATTCTACCAGTTGGGACCGGTTCGGGCGAACTGGTAGCTCTGATGATCAGCTGGGAGCGAACCGGTGCGCTCTGACTATCAGGTGGCCCCCCCACCCCTGCGCTTTACTTACCTTATTTTTTGGACTATAAGACGCATCTTTTTCTCCCCTAAAAGAGGCTGAAAATTTGGGTGATCTTATACTCTGAATGTAGCTTTTTCGAAGCTGTTTTTCCAGCCTCAACGAGGCGCTAACGATCTTCCCGGCCCTTACCGGCTTGCAGGCTTTTTCATTGCTACTTTCTCTGAAGGTTTTTTCCAGCCCTAAGTCTTTGCAGGCTTTTTTTCATTGCTACTCGCTCCGAATAAGGTTTTTTTCAGCCCTAACCAGGGGATAAAATAATGTGCTGAAGCTGACCAGACTAAGGACGCTAGCCAGATGAATACCTGGTAGGCAGATTCCCCCCCCCCCATTTTCCTTCCCAAAAACTAAGGTGCGTCTTATACTCTGAAAATATGGTACCTTTATCTTCTCAGCTGATAAGCGCAGCAGAGCCGATTGCAGCGCCTCAGCTGTGTTACTCCCAAGTGGTAACACAAAAGGTTAGTATTTTTAAAACTGCACACCGGCCGCATCCCACCATTAGGTTGACCCCGTCTTCTCTCTGACAGCTCTTCAAATACTGGAAGACCACTATCGTGTCACCCCCTTAGTCCTTCTCTTCATTTGATTAGACACACCCAATTCCTGGAATTTCATTCTTTGATAACGTGTTATAATGCCAAACCAAATCTTACAAACCTGTGTGGCAGACAGACTTTACCTGGCTCTGTTGCTCCTCTGAGAATTCCGATCACATTGTAAATCCGTCTCACTTGCTTGAAGCTGTAGATGTGCATTCTCACTTTTCTAGTGCAATTAAAGTGGGGAGGGGAGAATCAGTGTTATCCTCAGGCTAAACATCCTTAAAAGTGAAACAGCTGGATTCTGAAAAAAGAGCAGAGTTTATATTCTGTACTACACTTCATCGTACCACTCATGGGCATACAGTCAAATATGGTATCCTAATGCTGCTGGTTTTTTTCTTTTTTCTATAAATTTTATTAATTTTCTATTAATTACATTCCTTAGTGATTTATCAACATCGCTGTCACGTGGTGAATATTGCCAGTTGTATGTATATGCAGGGTGATGCATCCCTATCCTAATATTATGGTACATTCCGATACAAGCAGGACACGTGATGTGATCTTCTGCGCATGTGTGCATTCCTGATTCTCCATTATTCTCTTTGACTTGGCTCTTGACCGGAAACGGTCGCATTTTCTTAGCAAGAATGTAACTATTCAGAATTTATTGTTTTTGTACCGAAATAAATATTTTCTATTAGACTTTTAATCTCGGTTTTATTTTCTGTCTGGATTCCAAGAAAAGATCCACATTGCCTCTGTGAGATTTATTCTCACCTTAACAATTGTGTTGTCTGAGTATTTAATTTGCTTAATAGTACAAATGACATTCTTACTCTCCACCCCTTTTTTCCCCAACCACCGGTAAAATAAATTCCAAGTTTGACA